>ML786923.1:36488-47804 GCA_009831015.1 Picea engelmannii | reverse complement strand
GGTGAATATTTTCTATAACGGAGATATTGTATCAAGATGATTACTCAGAAGATAAGATCTCATGATGATAGAAGAAGTGCCCCATGGATATGTTCCAGTTTTCCAACAATGATATACTTTATTGATCAGAGCTACATGAAGCCTTCAGAGAAAACCAGTGTTCCAGACCGAAGCACATTTGAAATCAATCATTACATTATCTTTGTTGAAGTCCAGAAAGGAGAAAGTGGTTCTCCAATACATATCTCCATAGATGAGAAGATAAGCAGACATTTTGGTAAATATTTTGTCCAATACGAAAGAGTTTGCATACTCAAGCAGGAGCTCGTGGAGACGACTTCCTTATTGAAAAAGGAAGAGATGACTCCTAGGTTGGGAGGGAGAACTGATGTATTATTGATTGATGGACAGTCATTTTTCAGTTCGAAAAATGGTCCAGGATGAGCAGATTCTTTCCAGTTCGGAAAGTGAATTGAGATTTCTGATGGACAGGCATTTTCCATTTTGGAAAATGGTCTAGATTGTTGATGTACCATAGACAACGACTTCCCATTGTGGTTAACATGGGAAATGTTCTAAGGAAGTCTCTCTTCTTGAGGGTTACTCAAGAAGACTAGCCCACCTCGCCGGACAGTGATTTCCCATTGTGGTTAACATGGGGATTGGTCTGTTTTGGAGGTTGGTGTAGGACAATCATTTCCTTTGGAAATGGTCTGGATAGTCATTCCTTAGGGCGGATTCATTATCTCTAGAATGCACTTTGTTTAGTGCCGGAGGAATGGCCCAAGGTGGGGAATTCTCTAGGTTCAACAATCAGGGACAGACATTCCTTAGGGCAGACTCATTATCTCCAGGTTACACTTTGTCTTGTGTCAGACGAATGGCCCAGGGTGGGGAATGGTCCAGGCTCAGAAATCATGACAGTTATTCTTCCTTGCTTGAGAAGAATAGTCTAGATAGCTCGTCATTTATGTTTGACCTTCTAAGGGAATATGCTCTTCCAAGATCTCACAGATGTGAGTGGAAGAATGCCCCAGATGATTCATTTTATATTATAACATTGTTTCTGTGCGGGTTGATATGAGATGATTGTTATGAAGACCGTATGTTTCTAGACAGTAGATGTATACTATTGTGGTGGATGTGTTCCACTGTTTGATAAATTATCTATGTGGTACTTGGTGTGGTAGTGCACCACTAGATTGTAGTTGTGTACTACTATGGATAGACACAATTGTGTTCTATTGAATAATATTGTTTTGATTGCCTTGACGACTATCAACAGTGTTGAAAATGATTATCAATTTCTACTAGGACATATGTACAGATTAGAAGAATGGCTCTTGTGTCACTCTATGGAGTGAGTGAATTATTCAGCATCATGTTTGATTACTCAAATGGCGTATGGTTTCGAAATATGATGCAGTGGACGACATTGATAGTGATGATGGTGCTCATGATCTAGTCTATACAACTATGTTGATGCTACTGGGTGAATGGTATGTTTTGTGCTCAAGAAAATTACTTGTAATACCTCCCTAGCTAGGAGGGAGTGTTGATATTATGGTAGTTGCGGGAGGTATTTACCTCCACGTCCAAACCTGACAAGAATAGAATACTCCAGGAAGCAAGAAGAAACCCTAATGAGTTGGCTAATAACCCTAGAAGACATGTCGGCTCAAGAGGATAATTTGTATTAGGTTATTAGCCTCCCAGAGAAGAATTCGGCCAGAAGAAATAATATATACTAAACAGACAGATACCCAGAATGAGAAGTCGGCCCAGACAGTTAGCCAGAATTACTATAAATACAAGAGGCCAGTCCTCATTCTGGCAGGCAGTCTTAGAATTGCAGAGCAACACTTGTGCGCACTGCAGTGCCCAGTTTTGTGCATAGGTATGGAGGAGAGTTGCCATTGCAGTTGTTGCATCTAGTAGATCACGTTTGTCTTGTACTATCTCTTGGTTAGGGTTTGGACTATCTGATCAGCTCTTGTTGGTGTGCCATCCTTGGGGAAAGGTGCACTACCCTTTGTTTGGCTATCTAGTCTAGGGCTTGCTTCCAGAGTGATTCTCTGTCAAGGTTAAGGTTCTCGAAGGGTGGCTTCGGCCTATGGTTGGGTGACAATAGTGATATTGTCAACGGTAAAATGAGCACATCCATTCATATTCTAACAAGACACACAGATATAGTGTGGGCAACAAAAAAACATGCCTAATACCCAACTAAGTCTTTGTTATTGAGAAACAGTTACACTATGAGCACTATCGACTCGGTTTACAACTGGGCGGAGTCACATGACTCGCCTCACCTCACCAAGACACTCATACATAGATAAATCACACCAAGACTCTCTGTCGCAATGTTCTATTCCACCTTTTGTGGTTCACCTCACACGTGCCCTCAACCGCAAATTTGTTGTCGCTTCTCTACTGCAAGGCTTTGCACAAACCTGTGGTTATGTCTCCTAGCATGCCTCCTCATACCTGCGACAAGACCTCCCCTAAAATTATCCAAAAAGAAGGTTGCCCCAACTCTACCCACAGAATCACCTCAAGGCAGTACAAGTTCTCCCATGTGGAGCGACTTGGGTCCTTGAGGGAGTTTGCCCCACTTCATTTAATTCTACCTCATAATCGCAGATCTAATCTTGTTCTTCTCTTTCCTCAAATCTTCTTTCCTTGGTTGTGTTCCCTTGTTCTCTTATAGGAACTCCAAAGGTCACCATCGTGAATTGTCATGTCCTTTGGGGGTGTTGCACCCCTTCACAGATCCATGTGCCCAAATGAATCATCATGCCCCTTCGCGAACCTAGTCGCCCAAACGAATCATCGCACCCCTCCGTGAACTCAGTCGCCTAAACGAACCCATGTGCTCATCAACCATCATGCCCCAATATCTTGGTCGCTTCATACTTGGGAAATCCCCTTGGCACGTTTGCATGCCCAAGGTTCCCACTTTCCCAATTAGTGCAATACTCATGTGTCGAAGCAACCCCAAGTTATATCTACTTGAGGACTTGGGAGATGGTCTCTGCACGCTTCTAGCCAAAGACCTTACATCCTCCCCCACCTCAAGTCGTTGTTGTTCCTGAAAACATCCACAAAATTTGTGATCCCCAAGTCTCTTCCCTAGCTCGTGCCCTGTTGCAACCAAGTCTATTGGAAACCCCAAGTTTCGTTCCCACTAGAAACCCCAAAATTCTGCCAAAGTGGAAACCTTAAGTTTCCTTGCGAAGTGGAAACCCCAAGTTTCCAAATTTCACTGCAATCATCCACAACCTGTGTTATCATCCACACTACCCTCTACCCAAAGTTGTGTGCGACCAAACTGTTGGTTATGATGGAAATATTTCTCTTCCCCAACTCTGTCTACAATTTCCAAGCTATCATTGTCTTGCTGTGATGATCACTCTCTTTTTTGTTGTTGTTTCCTCAATTGGTGTTGCAACCTCAACTAAAAATTTAAAAAATCACCTAAGTGTTTAACTCCTTTGATATTGTTGTTGCGCCCATACTTCAACAACTTTGGCATGTCTCCGCACAATTCTAGCCTCAATTCATGTATTAGTTGGGTAGCTAGTCCAACTATCACATCCAGTTCTTGAAATGTGCATCTATGTGCCCAAACTTAATCTTTTTTGTCTACACCTCTGTCACTATGTCCAAATCCAAAGACTAAGGCAAGTGTCCACCTTTGCCTCGCTATTGTTGTCATCATTTGATCTTCGTCAACGAGATCCTCAACAATGTCTAAGTGATGCACTTAGAACCTATTGGCATGTCCATCCACACAACAATTTCAGACCAAGGGAAGGTCTCCCCTCACCTTGTTGCACTATGAAGTCACCCCAAAACAAAGTCATAGGTAACAATGTGACTCCACTACCCACCTCATGGCATAGTTAGCCAATATTTGCACAAAGAACTACATGTCAAGACTACCTTTTCCACATTACTTCATCAGCAGACCATGTTGTTGTATCTACCTCTCCATGCCTTGGAATGGTTAGGCTTCACCCTCAACCATGCTACCCAACAAAAGAGACACGATCACACCCAAGTAATCTCTTCGTGTTGCAACTTGTCTCTCCACATAATCCTCCAAAAAAAGGCAAGTCATCAACTTGTCGTGTATTGTCAATTCACTTCTCCACAACTCAACATTTGCGATGAGTGTGGCCAACATTCCCTCACTCCTCAATGTCCCAAAAAAATTTTCAAAGTGCTCCAAGTATAATGAGTCACCCCAAAAAACATCCATGTCTTGGACATGTTTGAACCAATACTTCTGCCAACCTCAACCAATGACCCTTCTGAATCTCTGACCCATCGCACAATCATTAGCAAGTCACCAAGGTACGCTCTGCCTCATCCAATGTCCCATACCAAAGGAGAGAGAACACCACTCAGGTCACTTGGTCTGTATTTTGCCCATTCAAGTTGGTTGCCAACAATTCTTGGTTGACTTCTTTGCTGACTCCATCCATCTCCTAGAATGAGACTACCTTGCACCTCCTGCAAGAATGAAAATTTCATCATTTTCATTACAACTTTGAAGTCATTATATGACCCAAAAAATCTTTCTAAGGAACCAATCACCATGGCACCTCATCCATCCTTTCAAACTCGACACATATAGACTTCACTACCTCTCCGTAGCGACCCATCCAATGCACCTCATCAAAGATTTAGGAAGCTTCATCAAGCCACCTCCACTATTGCATCCATATCTGCCTAATTCCACCATATGACTCATCCAAGCAGGTCGCCCTAATCTCTCTACACGTTCTCCCAACCAAGGCATCCCAAATTGCCACAAGAAAAGACTTCTTCGAATCTGCACCACTTGAGTCACCCTCAAGTCTGCCAATTTTCACCGCAAAAATAGAATACAGTTGAACCACCAAGTCATTTGACTTCCCTTCAAATAACTCACTGCAACACTTAGGAAATGCAATAACTCAAAACCAACCGTACCTTTCCAATGACATTTCTAGCTACAACCATGGTTCAAGTCTATTGTCTTAGACCTCCACTTTCCAAGGCAACCGACTCTCCGCATGAACTCCCCTCAATCACCGTCTACAGCTACAAAAACCTGCAATACCTTCACTATGATACAAAGCTGAGTCCATCCATCCACACTTCATAAATCTGTCAAAGTCCCAAACTTCACATGCAACTGGCCGAACTCGTCTCCAATATCTTGTCATCTCCGCACCTTGATTGCTTCCGCTTCAAGGCACCATGCACACTCTGCCCAACTCTCAAGGCATATTGTTGTTAACTAACTTGCATAACTCTGCAGAGAGTCACCTCATCCGAAGGTCGTGTTCAACCCACTCGTCCAACAACCCAGCTCAACTCAATTATTGTTCTCAGCGATGCATGGCATGAAGATGTCATTGTTGGGTATGTGTTATATTCTTTGCATGTGTGTGTGTGGGCGCATCATATATGACAACCGCGTCTAACGATCCCTCGTACTAGTGCTCTAATTGTGTTGTGTGCACCGGGCTCTTTCTTAGGGGGGTCCCATGGGGGCACAGGTATGCCCCACCTAGTTACGCACAGCGTTCGGGGCAGCACCCTGAAATTTTTTGGGGGGGGCGGTTTTTTCTATTTTTAGCGGTTTTGTAAATTAATCCCGAATTAAGGGATTAGGGTTTTGGTATCTCCAGAATACCTAAAAACATTGTATATATATTGTATAGTGAATGGTGAAATTTGATATAATGAATATAAGAAAGGTTTTCCCGGTTGAGGGTTTCCGGTATAAATCTATGTGTACTATGTGAATGAGCCATTGATTAATTTATGTTTTGCTTAGGAATCTATCTGCATTGCTTTACTTCACAGGTTTAAAACTTACAGTCATGATAGAAATGTGCCCAACCAATTTTTTGTTTCGAAGCTCCTCTAGGTCACCTCAAGTCATTCACCCAAGTGCTTCAACTTTATACAACATAGAACTACTCCCCTTCAAAATCACTTGTATGATCACCCTCTGCGATCACTTATGTGATCACTTCTATTATTAGATATGTGACAAGTCATGCAAAAAATATTGCATTCATCTGTCTTTCCCAAGTGCTCAGTTCACCCAACGAACTCTGTGTTTTGTCTCTCTAAGGTGTGCACAATAGGTCTGACACTCACTTCCATCACACATCAAACCAATCGAGTCTATGTCGAGATTTCCTCTGCAATCAATTCTGTGACAATTCTGCGATGGGTTCCGTGATCACCCACCCTGTCCAAGTGCTTCGTTTTACCACAAACTCTGCTCTCAGTGTATAAAAGGTATGCACCCAGATCAATCTTCCACCAAACCTCTATCGTAAATCTAATGCAAATTTTGCGATGAACCAATTCACTCCACGAAAAAGTTCACCAAGTATGTGAATGTTCCCACTGAATTGTCTTCTCAAAAAATGTGTCCCACCACAATTTTTTTGACTACAGGAGTGTTGAAAAGCACCAAACTTCTCTGATACCATCTGTCACATCCCCATAGTGTTCCTTATCAATGTGCACCTCTTGAGGGCATGTGACACCACAACTTTTCTCACTTGGTTGCTTGGAAACACCAAGGTTACTTTGTCTGAACTACGCCTCTTCACCTAGAGAATACCCATACTCTGTTCTAGGGTACCACCGAGTCACACTCCTACTCCAGTACAACTCTTGTATACTTCGACCATTGTTAATAGTTTAACACTTAATATTATATAAGCATACATCCATGAAATAAAAGGGAACACTTGCAAAAAAAACAAGAGACACACAAATATAGTGCGAGGGGCACAAACCATGCCTAACACCTAGCTAAGTCTTTGTTATTGGAAAACAGTTACAATATGAGCACTACCAACTCAGTTTACAACTGGTTGGAGTCACTCTTCTCGCCTCACCTCACCAAGACACTCATACACATATTTCTTACACCAAGACTCTTTGTCACAACTATCTCTTCCACCTTCGGCGATGCAACTCAGACGTGCCCTCAATCACAGACATTCCATCTCTTCTCTTTTGCAAGGCTTTAGACATACCTATGGTTATGTCTCCTAGAATGCCTCCTTAGACCTGTGATGATACTTCCCCCAAACTCAACCAAAAGAAGGGTCACCCCAACTCTACCCACATAATCACCTCAAAGCATCACAGGTCCTCCCATGTGGAGTGACTTGGCTTCTTGAGGGAGCTCACCCCTCTTCGTCTAAGTCTACCTCAGAATCACAGAGTTGATCTTTCTCTCCTTGTTCTTCAAATCTACCTTCCTTGGTTGTGCACCCTTGTTCTCTTATAGGAACTCTAAAGGTCACCATCGTGAATTTCCGCATCCTTTGAGGGTGTTACGCCCCTTCGTGAACCCATGTGCCCAAATGAATCATTACACCCATTCGTGGACCCAGTAGCACAAATAAATCATCGCGCCCCTTCGCAAACCCAATCACCCAAATGAACCCATGCGCTCATCGACCATTGTTGGCCCTTGACCAAGTTTTGAGGATCCTTGGTCAGGTTTGACCTACTTTTGTAAATTCGACGGGCTGTCAAAGACGGAGCGCAAGTTGAAGCAGATATCATGGGATCTCGGCCCCTTCTTAGGGCCTTTTGGGTTTTGGGCTTAGGTAACAGGAATGGAGATGTCATCCCATGGGTTTACCCATGTTTAGGCCTATTTTGTAATGTATAAATAGAAAGCTAGGTGGTGTAGGAAGTAGTTTAATCTATGTGATCGAAGGGGGGGCAAGTATGTGATGCTAAGTGCTAAGTCTTAATTGCTAAGTGCAAGTGGTAATTGTAATTGCTTTGTGCATATTGTCTTAGACTTGCAGAGCTAAGTGTAAGTGATTGTAAGAGACGGTGGAAGGCTTTGTGTTGTAATTCAGGGCATCTAGCGAGGTGCACAAATCTCTTGTCCTCTACGGAGTAAGATATCATGGCTTTGTGCATGTAGAAGATTGACAGAAAGAAATAAAGAAGAAGAGTTGGTGGACATAGCCCCAAGGTGGTGGTGAACCATGTATATCCTGCGTTGTGGTTGTTATGTGCTTTATGGTTGTTTTCTTGTCTATGCGATTGAATGCTTAGTGCTCTTATGTATGCTTAGGAGGATCTAATATGGTAGCTTAGTGCTGAATAATGTGAATAAATGCTATATCTGATCTACGTTTGTATGATTAGTACTTGAATCTATTGGATCTATATAAATACTTCACTGATATGTTGTTAGGGTTTAGTTGCGATGTAAGCTAAGGCTTAATATTACGAACTATAACTGTTAAGTTCTATGTTAAGGTGTTACAATCACAGATTTGTGTCCTAACTAAGGTTGCAGAAACTGGAGTCCTAATACCACCCCTGCATATACCTCAGGTGAGACTTCATCTGCTTCGCAGGGGTTGCCGAAAGGGCCGGTAGTTAGGGTTTTGTTGGTGCGTTGTAGTAGCGTTGAACCCTGGGTCTGCCCCTGTGCCAACAAATGGTTCCATTGCGGGGACCTGAAACTGTGATTGTTGGGAATTGAAGGAAAGAAAGAAAGCTTTGTGCGTAGATATGTTTCCTTAGTGCACAGTATTCTACTTGACCTGTAAATCTCTGTGCTAAGAAGAGAATTCAGATCCGAAGAAAAGAGGTAAGATCTGGAAGCTTTGTGCTCTGATAAAGGTAAGAATAGTGAAAAGTTTTAGATCTGGAAGCTTTGTTCTCTGATAAAGGTAAGAATAGTGAAAATTTTTAGATTTGGAAGCTTTGTGCTCTGCTGAAAGTGAGATTAGTGGAAATTTTTGTTTCAAGAGTATGGATCTAGGTATGTTTGATAAATGTTGTCCTAGTTTGAAAACTAGGGAACAACTAGAAGAGAGAAGGTTTGATATGAGTAGATCTGATAGAAATAATGAAAGATATGTTATTCCTATGCGTAGAAAGAATGTTTGGACTAAAAAATGGATGCAAGATCCCAGAAAGAAATTTTTGCAGGTTAGCTACTATGATCCTAATGCGCAGTACAGGAAAGGTTGGGGATCATTTAAGAAAAAAAGAGGATTAACCCTTTGTTACAGTTGCAGAAGATCGAGACATCTTGCTAAGGAATTCCCTAGAGGAAGACCTAGTTGTCTTTGTTTTAAATCTATGGACCATGAAGTTTTATATTGCCCTAGAATTATTAGTAAGCTTGACAAAATGAATATGAGACAAGAAAACCTTGAGGAAGGTCACGAAACTGAGACCATGGCAGAACCCCAAACAGAATCAGAGACTGTACTACTGCAAATGAAAGAAACCCTAAATGATCACAGAGATATCAACTTATCAGAGATATTCAAAGAAAAATAATGCATAGAAGCAAGAATAGCAGACTTCGAAATAGACTATGTCCTGGATAAGGAAACACAAGTAGACATCATGACAAAAAGAACTTGGGAAGCTTTGGAAAATTCTGATACGACTCCTTCATTGGGAGGAATAGGATTATTCAGGGGAAAGCTGATAACCCTATGTGGAAGACTCACCCAGGTATCTATGAGTTCTCATGGAGCTTTGATAGAGGAAGATTTTGAGGTTGTTAGATTCATTGAGAACAATGCTCCACTCACTATGTTATTAGGAAAAACCTGGATCAAGAAAGATCAGACTAGAAGAAAAGAAGAGGAGGCCCTAGAATAGAAAAAGCAGAAATTAAAAGATTTCATGACCAAGAGGATAGCACACTTGATTGCAGAACAGGAGAACAGATCGAAGCTACTAAGAACCAAAAACTTGGATCATGAATTTGAAAGAACACAAGAAGATTCACAGACGAGTAGAGAACCTACCCCAGATAGAGAAGCAATATTACTCTCTAATCCTATGAAAGAATACCAACAATGCGAAGCTGCTATGCCAAAAGAAGACAAGAATCCAAATGGAAAGAGGAATACCAAGATGAAGATCACCGGGAAGAAGTATAGAAAACTCAGTAAGAAGAGAGAAAAGGTCGAAAAGTTACAGAAGGGCCCTTAGGGAACTTCGCAGAAGAAAAAGTTCCAAAATTGGAACTTCGTCGAGATATCGTAACAGCACCCCATGGCACTTCGCCATGGCAAAGCGATATGACCGTTGGAAACATTATAACCATTGGACCGGCGTTCTAGGATGGTTAGAACAACAGTTATGACCAGAAAGCTCGCCATCGAACCATTGGGACCACACCGCAATGGACATAACTACATTGATGGAAAGCTTCTTATCCATTGGAAAGATCCATTACATCATGTCTACTTAGTCCGTCGACTATTGCACCGAGAACACTTTTGTGAATTGTATAAGAGATAACAAGAGAACCCATTGCTACCACTTTGTGCTTAGTAAGATTGACACCGATTCTATTTCTTTGATCACTCATCCATACACCCGAGTTTTTCGATCAAGAGTGTGCATGTCAGATGAGCTCATCACTGTGGAGAAGTCAGTTGAGGAAGTTTTAATTGACATGATGGCCAAGAGAGTGATTTCCACAAGAATTCAAGATTCATCGTCACGAGGAGTACAAGCCTCTCCGTCGACAGCTCGCGGATCCGGACCATCCCGACCGGCAGCACAGAAGAGAACCACTGAAAGGGAACCATCCTCCTTGTTTTTCTTTCCCAACCCTTTCTAGTTCTAGGAGGCTCATATCATTATTTGAACTATGGTGTAGGACCTCCTCCAATTAGTTCTTGAGGTACTTGATTTTCAAACCCCTTGCTTCCTTGAATTTTTCGACTCTCAGTCATATCCTATATGGATTGTTTTGTTTCCATTAACCTTTCCTCATTTGTTGTCTCTTCCCTCACACTTTTTGAGTTCTCCTTCCTACCTTCTTGATATCCCTTTCCTCTTGTATTTCCCCTTCCTCTAGGGTTTGTTGAGCCTTCCTATGAGTTTGCATCTTGGGTGGTGGCATTATGATTATCTCAACCATATGACCAATATCATCTTGTCCATTTGAGTCCTTCACTTTTTGTTCAGTTTCATAAAGTGGATTTTGATTTTCTGGAAAATGAAAAGGTTGAAAAGCTTGCAGAGAAAGGACATGCTTCAAGATATCCTTATAAGTTAATGAACCATTTCCCTAATTCTCATATAAGGTAGCTAGAACATCAAACCTATTGGAGCTTGAGGGAGGTCCCTATAGAAGGCTACCATGATCCGGATTTATGTAGGAACACAATGAAATACAGAAATACACATAAACGCAGAGATGCAGCGGAAATAAGACTTCATTTCATTAATAACAAATGACTGAAATATGCTTACAGACAGAATGGAAATAAACTAGCTAGG
>ML786923.1:0-15646 GCA_009831015.1 Picea engelmannii | reverse complement strand
TTTTTGGAGCTTTTGTTATTTCTCAAATCTGAAATGTACACATCGAGTAACTTTTAATTATAATGTCAATATATAAAGTTTGAAAATCAGGTGCATCATCAATCATCATCCAATCAGAAAATTGAATGTTATATCAGGGGATTATTTGATTTAAAGGGGGTTGTAGAGGATTGATATTATATCATCATCTAAGATGTTAATCAATGACACGAGAAGAGAGGCTTGAGAGGCTTAATATTTAATTTTAATAGTAGTTATCAATTTAATCAAAGGATGACATAATAAGAGAGGCTTAAATATTAGTTATCAATTTAATATTTAATTTTAATATTAGTTATTAATTTAATATAAAGTGCCTTCTGTAATTGAAGGATTACATATATGATAATTAATATTTTACATTCCATTTTTTTATTTTTAATTCTATATCATAGTTGTTATATATATGTTATGTGTTTTTAGTGTTTATTGTCACATTAAAAGCTTTAAAAAAATTTATATGTTACTTTTGACACAACAAAACTTAAAATTTGAATCAGGTTTCATTTCCATGGATAGCTTGTGATTTTTGAATAAGTTATCATAAGTTGTCTTTTTGTTTTAATTAATTTTTCTATCAAAAGGATACATATCATCATAGAAGAAAATCTTAGGCTTCTCAAACTTATTCATACAATTTTCAATCTTCTCAAACTATGATCTTTAAGTTCGGTGAGTTTAATTCAAAAGGCTTTCATGACAACTATCACGTCCCCACAATGTGCCTTATGAATGACCACCTCTTGAGAGAGTGTGACACCACAACATTTCTCATTTGGTTTCTTGGCAACACCAAGATTACTTCGTCCGGACTATGCCTCTTCACCTAGAGCATACACATACTATGTCTAGGCTACTGGCCAGTCACACTCCTACTCTAGTGCAACTCTTGTATACTTAGAATTGTGTTTAAAACTTAACACTTAATCATATATAAGCATGCATCCATGAAACGAAGAGAACACTTGCAAAACAAACAAGAGACATGTTGATATTATGGTAGTTGCGGGAGGTATTTACCTCCATGTGTAAACCTCACAAGAATAGAATACTCTGGGAAGCAAGAAGTAACCCTAATGAGTCGGCTAATAACCCTAAAAGACATGCCGACTCAAGAGAATCATTTGTATTAGGTTATTACCCTCCAAGAGAAGAAGTTGGCCAGAAGAAATAATATATACTAAACAGACAGATACCATGAATGAGAAGTTGGCCCAGGCAGTTAGCCAGAATCAGTATAAATAAAGGAGGCCAGACTTCATTTTGCCAGGCAGTCTCAGAATTGCAGAGCAGCACTTGTCCGCACTACAATGCCTAGTTTTGTGCGCAGGTTTGGAGGAGAGTTGTCATTGCAGCTGTTGCAGCTAGCAGATCACGTTTGGCTTGGACTATCTCTTGGTTAGGGTTTGGACTATCTGATCATCTCTTATTGGTGCGCCATCCTTGGGGAAAGGTGTGCTACCCTTTCTTTGGCTATCTAGCCTAGGGTTTGCTTTCGGAGTGATTCTCTGTCAAGGTTAAGGTGCTCGGAGGGTGGCTTTGGCCTATGGTTGGGTGACAATAATAATATTGTCAATGGTAAAATGAGCACATACATTCATATTCTAATAGGTTATGGGCCCACACCTCCTTCATTCAGTCTAACCGCTGGAAGGAAACATAGCGGTAAGGATATTAAGCTCGTTGAAGAATTGTCGCTAGGGTTTCTAGCAGGGGCAGTCACCACAACATTGTCGCTAGGGTTACTAGCAGGTGCAGTTGCAGAAACCCTAATCCTCTCGTTGAGGCAGCTTAAGTCAAATGGTTGACCTAATTTCCAAATAGATTAGTGCGCCCAGCTTAGCGCATCTCCTGGTACTGTCAGCAAGCCAAGACGTCAAGTTTGAGTTTTTGTCAAATCTAGGGTTGACCAAGTCAAAGCAGCCATGACTTACTCTATGAAGTCAGAAAACAAGTTAGATGGAGCTTCTAACTTCAGAGTGTGGAAGACAAGAATTGACCTCATCCCTGCCAAGAACAAAGTGTTGGATATCGTGAAAGAAAAGATCGTGGAACCAGAGTTTGAAGAAGGAAAAGAGAAGGAACCGCAGAACATTGCAGTTATGGAGAAGTTCAAATACGGTGACATCAATTCCATGAGTATCATAGTGGACTCTATAAAACACCACTTGATACCCTACATCTCCCATCTCCACTCATCAAAGAATATGTATGATACCCTAACAAACCTCTTCTCAGTCAGAAACATTGGACAAGTAATGCGTCTGAACAATGAGCTCTGTGACATGAAGATGAATGATGATGACAGCATAACATCATACCTTGTGAGAATCTCTTAGTTAAGAGATCAACTACAAACTATTGAAGAAATCAATTCAGAGAAGGAATTGGTAAACATAGTACTCAATGGTCTTCCCAAGACGTGGGATGCATTTGTCGCAAGCATGAAAACAAGGAAAGAGTATCCTACATTTGAAGAACTTTGGACTTGATGTGCTCAAGAAGAATCAAGGATTAGTGCAAAAGAGAAACCCCAAAAGAAGTACGATGATCAAGCCTTCACAGCAAAGTTCAAGGATTTCAGGAACAAAAGGAAGTTTGGTTCAAGGAGGAAGCCAAATCAAGAGAAAGATATTTTAGAAATACAATGCTTCAACTATCGAAAGTGTTATCACTCCAAGGAAATCCTTAGGGTTGTAGACTAAGGATGCTTGGTAACTTTAAAATAATGTGTGGGTTTGCTTGGAACAATGGGATCACTTCAATTATTAATGTAATAGACAACTCATCATACAATCAAATGAAACAGTGCTTTCAGAAAACAATAATCAGATCAAGTAATTTTGAAGGAGAGGATGAAGAACACTAATCTTGATTGCCAAATACATCTGGGTGTAGGGATTAATACAAGATAGAAAGAAATCCTTCACTTCAAGTCTATGAGCTCAATAAAGAGATGACAGTCTTTACAAGCTAAGATAAACTGAAATAAAGTACAGAAAAGAAGCATGAATATTTCTGATATTGAAAATGAAAGGAGACTGTAATTTTATTATGCAATAAGAGTCTATACAGTAGCACAAAAATGTATTCCCATTTTGAACCCTTGTCTCTTAGAAAAGATAAGCATTTATAGCCTTTTACAATCAGTTTTTAAGATCCTGAAAACTTGGATCTGTATCTAAAAATAGAAAATCAAATTAACTAAGACAATCGGCAACAAAGACTAGTTGCTAGCATTCGAACTATCTTCTATATCAAAATTTGACATCTGTACTTCATCAGCTTTTGGAATCTATTGTGTCATGAGAAACGTAAAGGCACATGTCTTTTGTAGCTGGATTTCTTCAATTACTCATAGTCGAAACTTTAGGAGACCAATTTAGCATTTGGTTTTCAAAATCTCCACGAATCTCTGATGCTGAGTATTTTCTGACGAAGTGGTTAATCCTTTGATGCTCTCGAACTTCTTTAAATAATCGCCCTGCTCCATCTTTAGCTTTCAAAAATTCTTTTTGTGCTTTCACCAGCTAACCCGCCTTATGATTCGTTGGTTAGTTGGTGAAAGCTCTGCCTTTCACCAGCTAACTGGTTGTAAATTTACCCTTTTCGTTGGTGAAAGCTCTGATTCGGCCAAAAAGAAACTTTCACCTCCAAAATTGTTGTTTTATCAAAAACTTAGCGTGTCTCTTATTTATCTCCTTGCATATTCACAACAACTTGAGCTAGCACTGGAAGATATGGGTGTGACTTCTGTTTCTGCTTCAATTTTCTGATCTTCCTCTTAAGGTGTTTTGCTAACCACCATAGACTGTTATAATCTTTGGTGATTTTCTTCTTTCTCTTTTTGTCCTTGACACTTTCACGAGCCAACTTCTCAAATGCTACATTTGTCTCTGTTAAATTATCAGACAGAGTTTTGTATCTCTCCTTGATTACTCTTTCCAAAACCTCCTGTTGAGCAATCACTTCTTTTAGTTGTTTAATTTTCTGTGATTTCTTTGACCTGTGAGACTTTATGCCAGAAATCCTATCTTCTGGTGGTCCTGGAAGAGTTCTCCTCTTCCTCGAGTTGCTCTGAGTAGTTAATTTCCTTTTTCCAACTCTCTTCTACTCATTCATGGGCTGAGTTTGGGTTTCAAAGCCTTCCCAAAAAAGAAAATGTTGCCAAGTCCTTCCTCTTTGTCTTAGTTCCTCCAGGATTATCAATTTTATTAGGCCGAAATGACAAAGAGTGTTTTTCATACTTAAAGGTTCAGCCCTAATCTTTTTACATACTTTAGTTAGGCTTTTATGCAAGAAGAAAGGTAAATTTAGGAGAGTTTTCCCTGTAAAATGGTCTAAGAGCTTGAAATGGTATAGCATCAGCTTGTCATACCTGCCTTCTGAGGTTATATAGAATTGGATGCCCTTGAACAGGTCCTACCATTCATCCTCCAAATGAGAAACTGGCATGCTTTTCTTCCATGCAACATTTCTGAATTCTTCCTTAAGATATGCTCTCAAATTGAGATTCTTGGTTGTTGTCGTTTTGAACCAACTCTGGCCTGATCTAGGTAAGCTGGTTGTTGTAGCAATGGCAGCTTCATCAACTATGATTTCTAAAGACCCGACACAGGCTTTATTTCCATCACATGATTTAGCAAACACTTCAGTTGTTGTTTGGTGACAGTCGTTCTGTAACTTCTCAACATATCCCATGCAGCCTGCGTCTGAGAAGTGTTTTTGCACCTCTGGATGTGCTTGTAAAAAGGACAGACTGTCTAATTCTTTCGTTAACAACAAACCACTTCGTTTCCTTTCCATATGCAACTCGAACCCCAGACAATTTTGCAAACAAAATCACTGTAATTTGTTGTTTGAGCCAAGGTTTGGCGCTGGTGAAAACTCTCGACATTGTCTTTCAAAAATGAAACCATAACATATGCATGTGGATGATGCGTGTTGGGGATATGAAGTGTCGATTTGATGTCACCCACTGAGTAGTACCTCTCCTTTACCTGTGATGATGGATTTGAATTCGTCATCTCCAGCGCCATTATCTCGTGAAGCATGCATTCCCGAACACGATCTGCTTTGATATCCGATTTAGACATGCAAACAGAATATTCATCATTATCTGCTTTCACCAGCGCCTTATAATGATTACATGACGTGTGTTGAGCATGTCATCCTTTGATTTTTGAAAATGTGGAGGGAACACACGTGTTCTGCACTTTCACCAACAAACGGTCTGCGGGAAAGTACTCCTTAACTGTTGAAAATCGTCGCTTTCACCAGCTAGTCCTCAAACTTGAAACACACGTTAGCTGTTGAAAGCCCTTTTATGAAATTTTAAATAAAATACCTTTATGGGTTGAGTTATTTCTAAGATATGAATTAAAAACCTAAATTTTGCCACTAGAAGAACTTAAAACAAATTGGAGAAAACTACCAATAACCATGCTATCAATCCCAAAATGAAACCATAGTGACTGATTCATTTTGGGAGCTAACAGAAAGTATGGTCACTACAAGAATAATTGTCCTGAGCTAAAGAAAAGGAAGGAGAAACACAAAGCATCATTTTCCGAGGAAAAGGAACCTACAAAGAAGACTAAGTAGGATGAAAGAGACTTCTTCTTCTGAAGGTAACAATACTCTTCTTAGTTCTTGTTCATATCTTGTTTGCATCGTCTCTATACATATATTGTATATCTATCTCTTGGAAGATAATGTGTTCCAAGAAGAACTATACCTATGGAAGAACAACAAGATAAGGATTGCTATCATTATACAAGTTAGATAATACACATGAAAGGATGAAATACATCAAACAAATCATGTGGAAGTTATTACAAGATAAGTCGAAATCAGAATCAATCATGAAGAGACTTAGACGAACCAAAGACAGAAAGAAGTTAGCAATCAAGAGGAAATTGGAGAAAGACTTATGACGTTTTGCAGAAGACAATAAGATGGAAGCGTGGAATTTGTTAGATGGATGGAGCCAATTATATATTGCAGAAGACAATAAGGATGCAGACGAAAGCGTGGACTATGTTAGATGAAAGGAGACGATTATATGCACTCATACATGAAGCAAGGATTAGGAGGGATCTAGTCCTATGATCCATTGAAGATGATGAAGTATATATCCATGGTAGCATCCATGGAAGACAGTATGTGTTCAGTTCCACCTCAGAAGACGTCTTCTTCGAAGAGAAGCCTTAAAGTATCCCCGGTTGTCCATCCACATCCATGATCCTATAGTGAAAGGAAGAAGTGGAATCTTTAGGGCATGGAATCTATAAGAAACTCCATGGACCCAAGAGCTAAAAAAAAACATCAGGAAAAACATGAAGATTCCAAGAAATAAAGAGAAGCCAAAACAACCAGTCACTGTATTAAGAATCACAATATTACCAACCTGATATGAACTCAATAAAAGCAATCAAGTAGAGGAACTGAAAAGTTATGATGAAGAACGGTGTATATATGCAAGCATTGTAAGATCCAAAACTACAGGTTCTCCCAGATGGAGGGAGAAGACTATGATGATTACTTGTTACAATAAACCAGACATACCTCTACATGAGTCTTTATATCATCCGCAATATCCATGGATTAGAGTTCTACATCAAATGAATGAAAAGATTATTCTCCAGAGCAATTGAACAAAGAGTGTATGAAGAGCAACCTCAAGACTTTGAAGCATACCAGAAAAAGACCCTTGTATGCAGATGGAAGAAGATAACTTGGTGGAGAACCTCTAGTGCACAGCATAAGCGAGGTGAATATTTTCTATAACGGAGATATTGTATCAAGATGATTACTCAGAAGATAAGATCTCATGATGATAGAAGAAGTGCCCCATGGATATGTTCCAGTTTTCCAACAATGATATACTTTATTGATCAGAGCTACATGAAGCCTTCAGAGAAAACCAGTGTTCCAGACCGAAGCACATTTGAAATCAATCATTACATTATCTTTGTTGAAGTCCAGAAAGGAGAAAGTGGTTCTCCAATACATATCTCCATAGATGAGAAGATAAGCAGACATTTTGGTAAATATTTTGTCCAATACGAAAGAGTTTGCATACTCAAGCAGGAGCTCGTGGAGACGACTTCCTTATTGAAAAAGGAAGAGATGACTCCTAGGTTGGGAGGGAGAACTGATGTATTATTGATTGATGGACAGTCATTTTTCAGTTCGAAAAATGGTCCAGGATGAGCAGATTCTTTCCAGTTCGGAAAGTGAATTGAGATTTCTGATGGACAGGCATTTTCCATTTTGGAAAATGGTCTAGATTGTTGATGTACCATAGACAACGACTTCCCATTGTGGTTAACATGGGAAATGTTCTAAGGAAGTCTCTCTTCTTGAGGGTTACTCAAGAAGACTAGCCCACCTCGCCGGACAGTGATTTCCCATTGTGGTTAACATGGGGATTGGTCTGTTTTGGAGGTTGGTGTAGGACAATCATTTCCTTTGGAAATGGTCTGGATAGTCATTCCTTAGGGCGGATTCATTATCTCTAGAATGCACTTTGTTTAGTGCCGGAGGAATGGCCCAAGGTGGGGAATTCTCTAGGTTCAACAATCAGGGACAGACATTCCTTAGGGCAGACTCATTATCTCCAGGTTACACTTTGTCTTGTGTCAGACGAATGGCCCAGGGTGGGGAATGGTCCAGGCTCAGAAATCATGACAGTTATTCTTCCTTGCTTGAGAAGAATAGTCTAGATAGCTCGTCATTTATGTTTGACCTTCTAAGGGAATATGCTCTTCCAAGATCTCACAGATGTGAGTGGAAGAATGCCCCAGATGATTCATTTTATATTATAACATTGTTTCTGTGCGGGTTGATATGAGATGATTGTTATGAAGACCGTATGTTTCTAGACAGTAGATGTATACTATTGTGGTGGATGTGTTCCACTGTTTGATAAATTATCTATGTGGTACTTGGTGTGGTAGTGCACCACTAGATTGTAGTTGTGTACTACTATGGATAGACACAATTGTGTTCTATTGAATAATATTGTTTTGATTGCCTTGACGACTATCAACAGTGTTGAAAATGATTATCAATTTCTACTAGGACATATGTACAGATTAGAAGAATGGCTCTTGTGTCACTCTATGGAGTGAGTGAATTATTCAGCATCATGTTTGATTACTCAAATGGCGTATGGTTTCGAAATATGATGCAGTGGACGACATTGATAGTGATGATGGTGCTCATGATCTAGTCTATACAACTATGTTGATGCTACTGGGTGAATGGTATGTTTTGTGCTCAAGAAAATTACTTGTAATACCTCCCTAGCTAGGAGGGAGTGTTGATATTATGGTAGTTGCGGGAGGTATTTACCTCCACGTCCAAACCTGACAAGAATAGAATACTCCAGGAAGCAAGAAGAAACCCTAATGAGTTGGCTAATAACCCTAGAAGACATGTCGGCTCAAGAGGATAATTTGTATTAGGTTATTAGCCTCCCAGAGAAGAATTCGGCCAGAAGAAATAATATATACTAAACAGACAGATACCCAGAATGAGAAGTCGGCCCAGACAGTTAGCCAGAATTACTATAAATACAAGAGGCCAGTCCTCATTCTGGCAGGCAGTCTTAGAATTGCAGAGCAACACTTGTGCGCACTGCAGTGCCCAGTTTTGTGCATAGGTATGGAGGAGAGTTGCCATTGCAGTTGTTGCATCTAGTAGATCACGTTTGTCTTGTACTATCTCTTGGTTAGGGTTTGGACTATCTGATCAGCTCTTGTTGGTGTGCCATCCTTGGGGAAAGGTGCACTACCCTTTGTTTGGCTATCTAGTCTAGGGCTTGCTTCCAGAGTGATTCTCTGTCAAGGTTAAGGTTCTCGAAGGGTGGCTTCGGCCTATGGTTGGGTGACAATAGTGATATTGTCAACGGTAAAATGAGCACATCCATTCATATTCTAACAAGACACACAGATATAGTGTGGGCAACAAAAAAACATGCCTAATACCCAACTAAGTCTTTGTTATTGAGAAACAGTTACACTATGAGCACTATCGACTCGGTTTACAACTGGGCGGAGTCACATGACTCGCCTCACCTCACCAAGACACTCATACATAGATAAATCACACCAAGACTCTCTGTCGCAATGTTCTATTCCACCTTTTGTGGTTCACCTCACACGTGCCCTCAACCGCAAATTTGTTGTCGCTTCTCTACTGCAAGGCTTTGCACAAACCTGTGGTTATGTCTCCTAGCATGCCTCCTCATACCTGCGACAAGACCTCCCCTAAAATTATCCAAAAAGAAGGTTGCCCCAACTCTACCCACAGAATCACCTCAAGGCAGTACAAGTTCTCCCATGTGGAGCGACTTGGGTCCTTGAGGGAGTTTGCCCCACTTCATTTAATTCTACCTCATAATCGCAGATCTAATCTTGTTCTTCTCTTTCCTCAAATCTTCTTTCCTTGGTTGTGTTCCCTTGTTCTCTTATAGGAACTCCAAAGGTCACCATCGTGAATTGTCATGTCCTTTGGGGGTGTTGCACCCCTTCACAGATCCATGTGCCCAAATGAATCATCATGCCCCTTCGCGAACCTAGTCGCCCAAACGAATCATCGCACCCCTCCGTGAACTCAGTCGCCTAAACGAACCCATGTGCTCATCAACCATCATGCCCCAATATCTTGGTCGCTTCATACTTGGGAAATCCCCTTGGCACGTTTGCATGCCCAAGGTTCCCACTTTCCCAATTAGTGCAATACTCATGTGTCGAAGCAACCCCAAGTTATATCTACTTGAGGACTTGGGAGATGGTCTCTGCACGCTTCTAGCCAAAGACCTTACATCCTCCCCCACCTCAAGTCGTTGTTGTTCCTGAAAACATCCACAAAATTTGTGATCCCCAAGTCTCTTCCCTAGCTCGTGCCCTGTTGCAACCAAGTCTATTGGAAACCCCAAGTTTCGTTCCCACTAGAAACCCCAAAATTCTGCCAAAGTGGAAACCTTAAGTTTCCTTGCGAAGTGGAAACCCCAAGTTTCCAAATTTCACTGCAATCATCCACAACCTGTGTTATCATCCACACTACCCTCTACCCAAAGTTGTGTGCGACCAAACTGTTGGTTATGATGGAAATATTTCTCTTCCCCAACTCTGTCTACAATTTCCAAGCTATCATTGTCTTGCTGTGATGATCACTCTCTTTTTTGTTGTTGTTTCCTCAATTGGTGTTGCAACCTCAACTAAAAATTTAAAAAATCACCTAAGTGTTTAACTCCTTTGATATTGTTGTTGCGCCCATACTTCAACAACTTTGGCATGTCTCCGCACAATTCTAGCCTCAATTCATGTATTAGTTGGGTAGCTAGTCCAACTATCACATCCAGTTCTTGAAATGTGCATCTATGTGCCCAAACTTAATCTTTTTTGTCTACACCTCTGTCACTATGTCCAAATCCAAAGACTAAGGCAAGTGTCCACCTTTGCCTCGCTATTGTTGTCATCATTTGATCTTCGTCAACGAGATCCTCAACAATGTCTAAGTGATGCACTTAGAACCTATTGGCATGTCCATCCACACAACAATTTCAGACCAAGGGAAGGTCTCCCCTCACCTTGTTGCACTATGAAGTCACCCCAAAACAAAGTCATAGGTAACAATGTGACTCCACTACCCACCTCATGGCATAGTTAGCCAATATTTGCACAAAGAACTACATGTCAAGACTACCTTTTCCACATTACTTCATCAGCAGACCATGTTGTTGTATCTACCTCTCCATGCCTTGGAATGGTTAGGCTTCACCCTCAACCATGCTACCCAACAAAAGAGACACGATCACACCCAAGTAATCTCTTCGTGTTGCAACTTGTCTCTCCACATAATCCTCCAAAAAAAGGCAAGTCATCAACTTGTCGTGTATTGTCAATTCACTTCTCCACAACTCAACATTTGCGATGAGTGTGGCCAACATTCCCTCACTCCTCAATGTCCCAAAAAAATTTTCAAAGTGCTCCAAGTATAATGAGTCACCCCAAAAAACATCCATGTCTTGGACATGTTTGAACCAATACTTCTGCCAACCTCAACCAATGACCCTTCTGAATCTCTGACCCATCGCACAATCATTAGCAAGTCACCAAGGTACGCTCTGCCTCATCCAATGTCCCATACCAAAGGAGAGAGAACACCACTCAGGTCACTTGGTCTGTATTTTGCCCATTCAAGTTGGTTGCCAACAATTCTTGGTTGACTTCTTTGCTGACTCCATCCATCTCCTAGAATGAGACTACCTTGCACCTCCTGCAAGAATGAAAATTTCATCATTTTCATTACAACTTTGAAGTCATTATATGACCCAAAAAATCTTTCTAAGGAACCAATCACCATGGCACCTCATCCATCCTTTCAAACTCGACACATATAGACTTCACTACCTCTCCGTAGCGACCCATCCAATGCACCTCATCAAAGATTTAGGAAGCTTCATCAAGCCACCTCCACTATTGCATCCATATCTGCCTAATTCCACCATATGACTCATCCAAGCAGGTCGCCCTAATCTCTCTACACGTTCTCCCAACCAAGGCATCCCAAATTGCCACAAGAAAAGACTTCTTCGAATCTGCACCACTTGAGTCACCCTCAAGTCTGCCAATTTTCACCGCAAAAATAGAATACAGTTGAACCACCAAGTCATTTGACTTCCCTTCAAATAACTCACTGCAACACTTAGGAAATGCAATAACTCAAAACCAACCGTACCTTTCCAATGACATTTCTAGCTACAACCATGGTTCAAGTCTATTGTCTTAGACCTCCACTTTCCAAGGCAACCGACTCTCCGCATGAACTCCCCTCAATCACCGTCTACAGCTACAAAAACCTGCAATACCTTCACTATGATACAAAGCTGAGTCCATCCATCCACACTTCATAAATCTGTCAAAGTCCCAAACTTCACATGCAACTGGCCGAACTCGTCTCCAATATCTTGTCATCTCCGCACCTTGATTGCTTCCGCTTCAAGGCACCATGCACACTCTGCCCAACTCTCAAGGCATATTGTTGTTAACTAACTTGCATAACTCTGCAGAGAGTCACCTCATCCGAAGGTCGTGTTCAACCCACTCGTCCAACAACCCAGCTCAACTCAATTATTGTTCTCAGCGATGCATGGCA
This sequence comes from Picea engelmannii, assembly GCA_009831015.1. Taxonomy (NCBI): domain Eukaryota; kingdom Viridiplantae; phylum Streptophyta; class Pinopsida; order Pinales; family Pinaceae; genus Picea; species Picea engelmannii. Next base: position 3,439 of record ML786923.1, on the reverse strand, counting down.
TGAAGATGTCATTGTTGGGTATGTGTTATATTCTTTGCATGTGTGTGTGTGGGCGCATCATATATGACAACCGCGTCTAACGATCCCTCGTACTAGTGCTCTAATTGTGTTGTGTGCACCGGGCTCTTTCTTAGGGGGGTCCCATGGGGGCACAGGTATGCCCCACCTAGTTACGCACAGCGTTCGGGGCAGCACCCTGAAATTTTTTGGGGGGGGCGGTTTTTTCTATTTTTAGCGGTTTTGTAAATTAATCCCGAATTAAGGGATTAGGGTTTTGGTATCTCCAGAATACCTAAAAACATTGTATATATATTGTATAGTGAATGGTGAAATTTGATATAATGAATATAAGAAAGGTTTTCCCGGTTGAGGGTTTCCGGTATAAATCTATGTGTACTATGTGAATGAGCCATTGATTAATTTATGTTTTGCTTAGGAATCTATCTGCATTGCTTTACTTCACAGGTTTAAAACTTACAGTCATGATAGAAATGTGCCCAACCAATTTTTTGTTTCGAAGCTCCTCTAGGTCACCTCAAGTCATTCACCCAAGTGCTTCAACTTTATACAACATAGAACTACTCCCCTTCAAAATCACTTGTATGATCACCCTCTGCGATCACTTATGTGATCACTTCTATTATTAGATATGTGACAAGTCATGCAAAAAATATTGCATTCATCTGTCTTTCCCAAGTGCTCAGTTCACCCAACGAACTCTGTGTTTTGTCTCTCTAAGGTGTGCACAATAGGTCTGACACTCACTTCCATCACACATCAAACCAATCGAGTCTATGTCGAGATTTCCTCTGCAATCAATTCTGTGACAATTCTGCGATGGGTTCCGTGATCACCCACCCTGTCCAAGTGCTTCGTTTTACCACAAACTCTGCTCTCAGTGTATAAAAGGTATGCACCCAGATCAATCTTCCACCAAACCTCTATCGTAAATCTAATGCAAATTTTGCGATGAACCAATTCACTCCACGAAAAAGTTCACCAAGTATGTGAATGTTCCCACTGAATTGTCTTCTCAAAAAATGTGTCCCACCACAATTTTTTTGACTACAGGAGTGTTGAAAAGCACCAAACTTCTCTGATACCATCTGTCACATCCCCATAGTGTTCCTTATCAATGTGCACCTCTTGAGGGCATGTGACACCACAACTTTTCTCACTTGGTTGCTTGGAAACACCAAGGTTACTTTGTCTGAACTACGCCTCTTCACCTAGAGAATACCCATACTCTGTTCTAGGGTACCACCGAGTCACACTCCTACTCCAGTACAACTCTTGTATACTTCGACCATTGTTAATAGTTTAACACTTAATATTATATAAGCATACATCCATGAAATAAAAGGGAACACTTGCAAAAAAAACAAGAGACACACAAATATAGTGCGAGGGGCACAAACCATGCCTAACACCTAGCTAAGTCTTTGTTATTGGAAAACAGTTACAATATGAGCACTACCAACTCAGTTTACAACTGGTTGGAGTCACTCTTCTCGCCTCACCTCACCAAGACACTCATACACATATTTCTTACACCAAGACTCTTTGTCACAACTATCTCTTCCACCTTCGGCGATGCAACTCAGACGTGCCCTCAATCACAGACATTCCATCTCTTCTCTTTTGCAAGGCTTTAGACATACCTATGGTTATGTCTCCTAGAATGCCTCCTTAGACCTGTGATGATACTTCCCCCAAACTCAACCAAAAGAAGGGTCACCCCAACTCTACCCACATAATCACCTCAAAGCATCACAGGTCCTCCCATGTGGAGTGACTTGGCTTCTTGAGGGAGCTCACCCCTCTTCGTCTAAGTCTACCTCAGAATCACAGAGTTGATCTTTCTCTCCTTGTTCTTCAAATCTACCTTCCTTGGTTGTGCACCCTTGTTCTCTTATAGGAACTCTAAAGGTCACCATCGTGAATTTCCGCATCCTTTGAGGGTGTTACGCCCCTTCGTGAACCCATGTGCCCAAATGAATCATTACACCCATTCGTGGACCCAGTAGCACAAATAAATCATCGCGCCCCTTCGCAAACCCAATCACCCAAATGAACCCATGCGCTCATCGACCATTGTTGGCCCTTGACCAAGTTTTGAGGATCCTTGGTCAGGTTTGACCTACTTTTGTAAATTCGACGGGCTGTCAAAGACGGAGCGCAAGTTGAAGCAGATATCATGGGATCTCGGCCCCTTCTTAGGGCCTTTTGGGTTTTGGGCTTAGGTAACAGGAATGGAGATGTCATCCCATGGGTTTACCCATGTTTAGGCCTATTTTGTAATGTATAAATAGAAAGCTAGGTGGTGTAGGAAGTAGTTTAATCTATGTGATCGAAGGGGGGGCAAGTATGTGATGCTAAGTGCTAAGTCTTAATTGCTAAGTGCAAGTGGTAATTGTAATTGCTTTGTGCATATTGTCTTAGACTTGCAGAGCTAAGTGTAAGTGATTGTAAGAGACGGTGGAAGGCTTTGTGTTGTAATTCAGGGCATCTAGCGAGGTGCACAAATCTCTTGTCCTCTACGGAGTAAGATATCATGGCTTTGTGCATGTAGAAGATTGACAGAAAGAAATAAAGAAGAAGAGTTGGTGGACATAGCCCCAAGGTGGTGGTGAACCATGTATATCCTGCGTTGTGGTTGTTATGTGCTTTATGGTTGTTTTCTTGTCTATGCGATTGAATGCTTAGTGCTCTTATGTATGCTTAGGAGGATCTAATATGGTAGCTTAGTGCTGAATAATGTGAATAAATGCTATATCTGATCTACGTTTGTATGATTAGTACTTGAATCTATTGGATCTATATAAATACTTCACTGATATGTTGTTAGGGTTTAGTTGCGATGTAAGCTAAGGCTTAATATTACGAACTATAACTGTTAAGTTCTATGTTAAGGTGTTACAATCACAGATTTGTGTCCTAACTAAGGTTGCAGAAACTGGAGTCCTAATACCACCCCTGCATATACCTCAGGTGAGACTTCATCTGCTTCGCAGGGGTTGCCGAAAGGGCCGGTAGTTAGGGTTTTGTTGGTGCGTTGTAGTAGCGTTGAACCCTGGGTCTGCCCCTGTGCCAACAAATGGTTCCATTGCGGGGACCTGAAACTGTGATTGTTGGGAATTGAAGGAAAGAAAGAAAGCTTTGTGCGTAGATATGTTTCCTTAGTGCACAGTATTCTACTTGACCTGTAAATCTCTGTGCTAAGAAGAGAATTCAGATCCGAAGAAAAGAGGTAAGATCTGGAAGCTTTGTGCTCTGATAAAGGTAAGAATAGTGAAAAGTTTTAGATCTGGAAGCTTTGTTCTCTGATAAAGGTAAGAATAGTGAAAATTTTTAGATTTGGAAGCTTTGTGCTCTGCTGAAAGTGAGATTAGTGGAAATTTTTGTTTCAAGAGTATGGATCTAGGTATGTTTGATAAAT
>ML786922.1:545917-626118 GCA_009831015.1 Picea engelmannii | reverse complement strand
ACGACCTTCTTCAATATTTACTTATATGAAATCCAAATACACATAAACATGCCCTATCTTACCTCAAGTTTATGTATAAAGCTCCCCAATTTTTCCCTATTAGCTCTAGGGTTTCAACTTCCTAGAGGTTAAGAGGAAGATGGGACAGTCTTACTAAAACCAAGACTAAAGAAACATTCTCCTCCTTTGGGTTGAAGTCTAGAGACCATTGATTAAGATACTACCTAGTGGTTTTGAAAAACCATGAGCCACTATGAACTATTAAATCTTCATTATATTTGAATTGAAAATGAAAGTCGATGAAACCCTTACCATATTCACATATATGGATTCCACCTTTTATGTAGGGAATTTAATGGCTTTACATTCAAGTTTAGAGGCTGTTGAGGTTTGAACACACTTCCACGAACTTTTGAAATAGACCTAATTTAATGGCTTTACATTCAAGTTCAGAGGTTGTTGAGGTTTGAACACACTTCCACGAACTTTTGAAATAGACCTTTATTAGAATACATAAGAGCCTTTATTTTTAGTCCCTTGCATTGGATGTTTGAATGTTCACTATGGGATTATTTATTTATTTATTTTTATAAATTTCCATTGTTGGCTTTTAGGGACGTTTGCAACCATTCCTCTCAAAGACAAAGTCTCTTTTAGTTTCTCGATCACAATCATGGTGTGTTTTAGTTGATTAGGTTAATGTGATTTACCCACACTTCATGTGGGCTCCATTTGTCGCATTATGAATGTACCCATGTGACGACCATAAATCAAATTACATACGGAGTCAATTTCAGAAAAAGACATTTCTAACAAAAAGATGTAATCTCAACTAACCGAAGGAAAATAGGCAACGAGTTGCCACAAGTCAAGCCACGCAAAGTAATCTTAGAAAAATAGACAGCGAATTGCCACGCGTCGTTCTTTTAATGAAGGCAAATAAATACCTCAATGTGATTGCCAAATTTATAGGAAGTGGAGAATGTTACTGAAGTCTTATCACCAAATATTTATATGAAGTGGACACGGTTCCTCTTGAGTCTTATCAACGTCATCAACAAAAATGGGGTCTTCCTCATAATTCTCCGTGAGAGAGATATATTCACACGGTTCCTCAAACTCACTTAAAAGTGAAAAGGAGATGACGTGTAAATTCACATGGTGACGGAAGTGCCACTAAGCTTGAATTGAAAATGAATTTGACTACATGCTTCCGTATCACGGGAGCTCCTCAATGGCTACGGTAAAGTGTACAAAGGGGAGGGGAGTTGTTGATGGTTTTAATCTCATGTGATGTGGGTTATATTTAATTTGGTTGTTATTTATGAGATATTTTTTTCCATGGAAAAAAGAAAAAGAATAAAAATACATTTCTTATGCGTTAGAGCATTAGAATTACTAAGTAGGGATAAAAACTATGATTAGATTTTTTCAAAAAATTGAAAATGATGTTTCAGTAAGGCAATGAAAAATTTGCATTATCATTATTAATAAATCAAAAAAGGATCATCATTAGCTTAAATAAGATTTATTGTTAGCATATACAGACATTAAAAGAGAAATGATCTAAACCAAGAATTAGATTGTTCAAGTTTTCACTGATGCATCCTTGGATGATGCAGGAGTATTTTTGGCCTTTAGCATTCCTCATCGACCAAAAATACATTTCAATTTCAAGTTAATAAATTGTAGGGCGATAAATGTTATAACACTAGTGTTGAAGGTGAGTGTTGTAACTCTCATTGTTGCGACAACAATGTTGTAAACCACGTTGTTGCAACACCAACATCGTGACTCCCATTGTTGTAACATCGATGTTGTAACTTGCAATGTTCTAACACCAGTGATGTAACTTGCATTGTTGTAACACCCATGCTGCAAAATATGTTGCTACAACACCAAGGTCGTGAATCCCATTGTTATAACACTCGTTGTTGCAGCACCCGTGTTGTAACACATGTTGTTGCAACTCCAGGTGAGTGGAAATTTCGTTAGTGTGCTATGAATCATGACTCCACGTGTCTTGCAAGAATTTTGTGACAATTGGTGGGTCAACCACGTTGTGGATCATGGAAGACAAATCACTTGAAATGATTGAGGAAGTTAATTGCTACCACTGTCTAAGTTTCCAATGCACATTTGGAAAACAATTGATAATTTGGATCAGTATAACTGCTCAACCTCCAATGCATTTTGGAGAAGGAAAACAAGAAACAATTGGGGGAAAAGAGACGATTCAATTGCCAAAAAACAAAAGAAAAGAAAGAAAGGGAAAAATGGAACGAGGGGTTGGTTTTCTAGTTCGATTCAGAGGCGCTTCAGTTTGGTTCGAACAGGAAATAAGGGAGAGATACATAAACAAGGAAACATGAGAAGGGGGTTGTCTGCAAGACAATAGAGTAGAGAAAGAGACACTGGTTTTGTATGGACAATGTAGAATAGTGAGCACGCCTCCAGTCAAAGTATGTTTGAGAACTGTGCCAGATTGGTTGATAATGTAAAGTGACTGTGAGAGACAATTTTTGTCATGTTAAAATAAATTATCACGAAATCATGTTAATGATGTTGTTTCTTGTTTCCATTTTTTCCTCTTACTGTAATTTCCTCTTAGCATTCTTTAAGTTTTTAAATTTATGTTAACGTTGTTATCTATTAGTTGTGCACTCTATGGGAAGAAACTTGGTTCTGTAGTTGGTTTAGTACATGATCGAGAGTGACTGCATCAAGTGGTATCAGAGTTGTTTTAGCTCCTAAGTTGTAGGAAACAATGCTTGGAATTAAGGCCTATGAATGTTAGTTCGAGTGAGGGTTACAAGACAACTTGTAGGATGTCGCTACACAGAGTAGGAGTAGCACAAGGAGGTGCGAGAAACACAGAGTTAAAGGAATTGCAAAGGAGGATAGAAGAACTGGAAAACAAAAGACTTGGAAATATTGAAACAAATTCAAAGTAAGAGGATGAGCCTGAAGAACAACGAAATGTTGTGGAAGTAGACTCAACAATATGTTTAATATCTTTTCTGAAAGACAGAGGTAGTGCAAGGGTGGAAGTTTCATACTACGATGATAGTTTGAAATTCGAGACTCTCATTGAATGGATATGAGAGCTCGAAAGATAGTTTGAGTATGAAAATGTTCATGATCTCAATCGAGTTCAATTCACCATGACTATGCTAACGGGTCATGTTGCACTCTAGTGGGATATGTTACAGAAGGACAAGGTAGACAACCAATGGAGAATATAAGAACATTTAGGAAGATGGTGAGAAAAATCAAGGAGAAATTCCTACTTGTCGATTACCATTGGAATTTGTGTAAACATGTGCAAAATTTAAGGCAGAAAGAGACATATGTTCGTGAATATATTCATGAATTTTCAAACTATCGCTCAGATAAGGGATAAAGGAACCATAATACCAAAGAGTGGCAAGATATGTAAATGGGTTGAACTATCATATTCGGGATGAGATGAATATGCATTACTTATGTAATGTAGATGAAGCCTATCAAGTTGGTTTGAAGGTGAAATAAGATATTGATAGAAGATTGTGGAAGAACTTTCGGGGAAAAGGAACTGGAGGTGGGGCATATCAAGTACTACTAGAAGAAATGAAAAGGAGGATGAAGTGACCAGTAGCTAGAATACAAGAGGAGGAGGTGGCACTGGAAGAGGTGAAGGATTTGGTAGCGATAAGTCTGTGATCACCTGTCATAGATGCGGAGTAGAAGGTCACAAGGCATCAAAATGTCTAAAGAAGTAGAACACAAGGAGAAGAAATGAGGCCATAACATAACTTACCTAGGTAGATGAGGCAGTAGTTGTTAGAATAAATGTAGAAGTACTTCAGTAGGAACAAAGAGAAAACCTGATGTTTAGAAGAGTGATACTTGAGCCTGAAATAAAGACAGTAGAAGAACTTGAGCAGAGAAAGAATTTTTTTAAAACTAAGTGAAAAATTCAGGATAAGTGTTGTCATCTAGTCATACATGGTGGAAGTACAAAAAATTTAGTATCTACATAGGTAATGGAGAAGTTAAAATTAAAAATTATTTCACATCTGAATCCATACCAGGATTCATGGTTGAAAAGAGGACAACAAGTGATTGTGATTGAGCAATGTTTGTTAAATTTTCTGAGTGGAAAGTTTAGTGAGTAGGTATTGTGTAATATAATAGAGATGGATGCATGTCACATACTATTTGGAAGACCAAAGTTGTTTGACAGAAAAATTTTCCATGATGGAAGGATGAATACTTACGAATTTTTAAAGGATGGATAACGGTGCAGACCGGAACTTGTAATGTCCCTAATTTGAACCCTTTGTAATTGTACATATAGGTTGGTGCGCTGTTGGTATCAATTGTGAATGTAAATGTACATATAGGTTGGTGAGTCATTGACACCAAGTTTTGGTTCTGCACACACCTAAGTAGTGCGCGGATAATTGTTATCAAAGAAAGGGTGCGCACATTTAATAGTGATGTGCATACCTAAGTAAGTGTGCGGGATTGCGCATCAAGGGAAGGGTGCACACATGTTGGAGATACTTTGAACACACACCTAGGATTTATTTTTCCTAAGGTTTTCCCTATGTTTATTAGTCATTATTCAATATCCTATAATATATGGAGAATATTCCTCTAGGAGAATATTCTCTTCAGTTCACACTTCAGTTTGATCAGTTGAGTGGAGTCTAGATGCCACATTGGGATCATCACCATCTAATGCACATTGTCCTTGGGATTGTCACTAGACTAGTGCATTACTCATGATTCCATGATCTCCTCCTCACATCACTATGTTTCATTCAGTTAACTGAAGACTCAGAGACTAGTTAACTCTGACTAGGTGACAATTCACTCTCATAATTGCCTGAGAGACTAGACTAGGTGGTAGTTTACTCCCATAAATATTGGTGTGTGTCCATATCACTATATACCACCACTATGGTGCATTGGCTTCTCCTCCAGTATGCATTAGTTGAGTTATACAGAGTATATCATGTGTTAATTATCATTCATTCATTTGGTTAATGAGACTTATTCCATTCTTTCTCTCATGCTTATATTTTCTCATATTTTCTTTGCAAATTGTGTATGTCATCTATTAGATAGATCCATTCTATGCAGGTTCAACACATTTACATGGTATTAGAGCCGACAAACTACTAGGGAAAAGACACACCAGATTATTTTTGCAGGTACCGAAGATTGAAGACAGTGGAAAAATGGAATTTCCAAAAGAATTCATTCTTACACCGTACAATTTCTTTGCATGGAAAGAGAAGATGATAGTGCATATTCAAGGTAGGGGATTATACAGGTTAACCATGGACACAGATACCGAACCCACATCAGCCATAGAAAAATCCAAGTATCTGAATCGAATGGATAAAGTGTTTGGAACTATCTACATTCCCATTTATCCTGAACTCCTCTTTCACATATCCTCTTGTAAAGCCCCCAATGAAGCCTAGACCACCATGGAAGGGATTTTTGGAAAACAGGATGAGATGAGGGGACACATGCTCGAGGTGGAATTTCTCACTTTGGATCCAAAAACCTTCGAAAATCTCCAAGATTTATTTACCAAATACAAGAATTTGATGTCGCAACTCAAGGCTTGTGGGGTTGATAAAACTAAGGAGGAGAAACAAATGGTTCTCACTAGTCTCTCCAAACTTGGTTCGGAATACTTAACATTTGTATCCAAATTTCATTTAGTTAGGCTTGCCTCTGGAGCCACCTGGAAGATTCCCTCTCTTGAGGTCTTTATTGAATCTCTGACACAAGAGTAGAATAAGCTTATCAACATGGGAAAAATCAAAGGCCCAAAGGTGCATGCATTTACTATGCATTCTGGTAGCGGTCATAAAAATCAGAAATCTAAAGAAAAAGACAAAAGGAAATCACATGCAAGTCCAAAGAAGGAAGGGTACTCAAAACCCTTCAATGATGCCTCTGGATCCAAAGCTGGAAAGGGAAGAAAAGGGGAGAAATGAACTTACTACCATAAAGGCTTCCATCCAGAATCCACAAGTATGAAAAAATAGATAGATCAAATGGCCCAAATACTTCAACAAAACAACCTTGGAGATCGCATCCCCGAGGGTGCCAAGACAAAGAAAATAGAAGATCGGAATCCCAAGAAAGACAATTCTAGCCATGCTTTGATTTCCATCAACTCCTCTCTCGATGCTTGGATCGCAGATTTAGGTGCATCACACCACATGGAAGCCACAAAATAAGTTTACTCTTCATTGGATGCATGCAAAGGTCCTCCTATTCTGATGGGGGACAACTCTCCAATCAAGGTCATCGACAAAGGAAGAATTGAACTCACAAACAAAAGCTTCGAGACTGTGCTACACTTTCCCAAAATTTTCGTCAATATTCTCTCCATGTATCAGATGACAAACTCTGGCACCAGAAAGAGATTCATATTCACACCTGATGCAATGGATATCTATGACATGTAAACCAATTCCAAGGTTGCTACTGGTGAGGTAAATCATCAATCCAGACTCTACACATTTTTTGAATTTATTGAAACAAATTTGACATTACTGCTTACCCATGCTGATGAAAGTAGTAGGATATGGCATGAAAGGCTCAGAAATTTAAATTTTAGATATATGCAACACCTTAGCAAGTAGGGAATGGTTGATGGTTTACCTGACAACCACTTCTCCAAAGGAATTTGTGAGGGATGTGTTCTTGGAAAACACCATCAAGAGAAATTGGAAAAAGGAAAGACTCAAAAGGCTTCCTTTCCTTTAGATCTGATCAATAATGACCTCATGGACCCTTTTCTGCATCCATCAATCAGTAAAGCAAGGTACGTGCTCATTTTTGTTGATGATTTCTCATGCTTCACATGGATTTTCTTTTTTAGGAAAAAATTAGAGGTCTTTCAACACCTCAAAGATTTCAAAGCCCTTGTTGAAACATAGTCAGGAAAGAAGATAAAATTCCTCCAAAAATATAATGGAGGAGAGTATGTCAACCATGAGATACATAATCTTTGTCATGAGTCTGGGATTCAGTTGAAACACACGGTTCCTTATACTCCACAACAAAACATAGTTGTTGAGCGGAAAAATAGATCTCTAAAAGAAATGGCATCTTGCAAGCTACATGCAAAGTCACTTCCACAGAGATTATGGGATGAAGCACTTAATTGTGAAACCTACATCCAAAACTGATCACCCCATAGATCTATCAAGGATAAGACCCCCTACAAGGCTTGGAGCAACCTCAAACCAGAAGTGACCTACTTTTGTATTTTTGGTTCACGTGCATGGGCCAGGATTCCATCTGATAAGAGGAAGGCACTTGATCCATAGAGAATAGAGTGTATCTTTGTTGGATACCCCGACTGTGTGAAGGGATACAGACTCATTTATATTTCCTCAGACCGGCTCATCATTGAGCATAGTGTACGATTTGAGGACAATGTCTCGCATGTACCTCAACATTCGCAAGCACACACTTTTGTTCTTCCACCTGTAAGAGATTATGAGCATGCACATGCTGACTCTTCTTCAGATGAGATTTCTAATTCAGTGGATTTAGATGATCTAGATACAGAGTCAGTAGAGTCATATGCATAGTCAATGCATGTAGATGCATATGCAGAGCCAGAGAAGAGGCCCAAGTGGGCCAAGACTACTCTTCAAGATGCATGAGATCTTGTTGGGGATCCAGTTAATACTAGGAGGACTCGATCTAATTTAGAGGAGCCTCCTCTTGCACTCACTGCCAATACACCGATTCCACCTAGGAATCTTTTCTTGGTTCAGTCTTTAGGTCCACAGTCCTATGGCGAGGCTATTGGAAATCCCATTTGGGAATCCGCCATGCAGGAGTAGTACAAATCCCTCCTCGAGAACCAGACTTGGGATTTGGTTCCCCTTCCTTCAGGAAGGAAACTTGTCAGGTGCAGATGGGTCTACAAGACCAAGAGAACAGTGGATGGAAAAGTTAGCAGATACAAGGCCAGGCTAGTTTCCAGAGGCTTTCAACAGGTGAACGGTATTGATTATGATGAGACCTACGCACCAGTAGCAAAGATGGATTCCATGCATTTGGAACTTGACATTCCGACAACCAAAGGATGGGAATTCCATCAGATGAACGTGAATAATGCATTTCTTCATGGAGATCTCTCTGAGGAGATCTATATGGAGAAGCCCCAAGGATTTATGCAGGATTCATATTTGGTTTTTCGACTAAAGAAGTCTCTTTATGGCCTCAAGCAGGCTCCAAGGGAATGGTATGCCGAGATGGAATCCTACCTGTTGTCACAGAAATTTGTACGTTGTAAGTCAGAACCAAATGTTTACATACTCAAGACGGTTGATTCACTTCTACTCCTAGTTATGTATGTTGATGATTTGTTGATCATTGATTGCTCGACTTCGTCGATTGTTGCATTCAAGAGGATTCTGCATGACAGGTTCTTGATGACAGACATGGGTCCTTTACATTTCTTCGTTGGATTCGAGATCAGTTAGGATGCATCAGGAATTAAACTGTTTCAGGCCAAGTAAGACTGCAAGTCCACCCCAAATCCTTTCCTATCAGGAGTTAGACTTGAGGATGGCGGGGTCACTCCACTAGTTGAAAACACACTATACATACAGCTAGTGGGGAGCTTGTTGTATCTCACACACTCCAGACCATACCTCTCCTATGCAGTTGGAGCAGTCTCCAGGTTCATGAAGGAGCCACATGAGCTACATCGGAAGGCTGCAAAGTGTATCATTTGATACGTAAACGGAACCATCACCTTTAGGATTCACTATGAAATAGACTCTACATTGGACCTCATCAGGTTCATTGATTCTGACTGGGCTGATGATAGCATTGATCGCAATTCCACATCTGGTTACTCACCCAGTCTTAGTTCCAGGCCTATCTGTTGGTCGACCGAGAAGCAGGATTCTATTGCTCCATCTTCAGTCGAGGCAGAGTAGAGAGGGGTAGTTAACATAACTATTTAGGTTATGTGGTTACAACATTTTCTCACTAAGTTGGGCATTCAGTTTCATCGGTCGATCGTCATCTAATGTGACAACCAAAACACTCTAAATTTATGCAAAGATCTAGTTCAGAGGCAACAGACAAAGCACATCGAGATCCACATGTACTACATCTGAGACTTAGTACACGAGGGGATTATCGACCTGCAGTTTTGTTCTTTAGTAGAACATACTACAAACATCTTCACCAAGACCTTCACTGAGAAAAAGTTCCATTATTTGCGCAGTCGTCTTGGAGTGAAGGACACAGTTGCCTAGTAACTGTCAGTTCTTTTTTTTACATACATTAAACTTTAAGGGGTGTGTGTGGGGGGGGGGGGGNGTCCCGTGAGGTTTTCCCTCTTTCCTCGTTTATTTTAGTGTATATTTTGTATTTGGGTACCTAACATGGCCTTGTTGCTGGAACCCATTCTTTATTTTCACCATAGTGATGATCAGGGGGGTGTTGGAGATACTTCACACACACCTAGGATTTATTTTTCATAAGGTTTTCCCTATGTTTAATAGTCATTATTTAGTCTCCTATAGTTTAGGGAGAATATTATTTTTCCTACATTTTGGGAGAATATTCTCTTCATTTCACACTTCAGTTTGATCAGTTGAGTGGAGTCTATATGCCACATTGGGATCATCACCATGCTACATTGGGATCATCACCAACTAATGCGCATTGTCCTTGGGATTATCACCAGACTAGTGCAATACTCATGATTCCCTGATCTCCTCCTCACTTCACTCTATTTTATTCATTTAACTTAAGACTGAGAAACTAGTTAACTATGACTAGGTGGTGGTTCACTCCCGTAACTGTGTGAGATACTAGAATAGGTGGAATTTTACTCTCGTAACTACTGATGTGTGTCCATATCACTCTAGACCACCACTATGGTGCATTGGATTCTCCTCCAGTGCGCATTGGTTGAGTTATATGGAGTATATCATGTGTAAATTATCATTCATTCATTTGGTTAATGAGAATTCTTCCATTCTTTCTCTCCTTCTTCTCTTTTCTCATATTTTCTCTGCAAACTGTGTATGTCATTTGATAGCTAGATGTATTATGTGTAGGTTCAACACATTTACAACACAATCCATAGTGTTGCAGGCACCTGGGTAAGTGCACAAGGTTTACCTGGAAGTGCACATCGAGATAATTTATAAATATATATGGATGTATATGTATCGAGGCCAGAGAGCATGTGTGGTTATGAGGTTGGTGAACCGGGATGAAAATAAGTTAGTTCACCTATCCATGTAAATGTAATCACACTTAATAATAATATCACATCGTTTTGCACAGATAGATCATATGAAAAGAGACAAGGGGATAAATCCACTGAAAAAAGGGAAAAGGGGGGGGGGGGACTTAAGTCCTAGGGAATATTTTATTAATATTTCCAAAAAAGTGTATTTTTTGGGTATTTATTTATCCTAAGTTCCTGAGGGTAGGGAACAAGTCACCCAGTGGCTAAATATACTTCTGAAGGTGACAAGTGTTGAGGTGAAGGAATGAAATATATATTGTTGGCCTTATTGTATTTCAAAGGGGGGAATTCATTCTAGGGATTATTATTATTCATTCTCTTGAAGGAAGAAAGGGTTGGACTATCTGGAAAATTCGACTATTATCTTATCTACAAAGAGAAGCTTGTAAGGGGTTTTTCTATATTGTAACCAGAGCTTTGTTATAGAAGAGGCGAGTTGTTCGGCCTGTGAGGAGTCTCTCTAGGTGAGATATTTGTTGTCAAAGAGGTGAGTTTTCAAGCCCATGATAAGTCTCTCTAGGTGAGATATTTATTGTTGAAGAGGTGGGTTGTCAAGCCTGTAATCATTCACTCCAGGTGAGAGTTTTGATGAGAATTGTTCCCTGGTGATTTGAGCATTAGTTGCAGGGCTCAGAGACTTCTTCTCCAGCCTATTGATGGAATCCTGGAAGGGATGTGGGGCAACTGAGGGACTGTTGAGAAGAGAAGGGGCACACTTCCTTGGGTGTGATAGGTGTGTGGGGAATGAGATATTGTAAACTAGTTGCAGCAGTCACTACTAAATTTGGGTCATTTTGTGATGGCTCTTTCGACGCTCTTGTGAAATTTTGTCGTGGATATTGCGACAAATCTTGGGTCTCCCAAATGTCGCTTCACGTTCCATGGCAAGTGCGACGAACCTGAAACAACGTCACAAGAGCGACGAAACTAGGAAGTTGTCACACGACCGACAAAGAAAGGATATCATCGCATGAGCGACAAAGAAGGGATAGCATCGCAAGAGCGACAAGGTAGGTAAATCGTCGAAAGCATGACAAGGAAGGGAAATCATTGCAAGAGAGACTAGTAATGAAAATCGTCACAAGAGAGACAAGGTAGGGAGATCATCGCAAGAGTGACAAGACAGGGACATCGTCGCAAGAGGTCATTTGTGGACAGGGGCTTAGCAGGAGCCCGCAGGTTTCATAAAACATGTTCCTTAAGAAGAAAGGGACCTATGTAATCTTGTTTGGCGAGATCTAAGAGCCGTTAGATCTATGCATCTCCAAAAGATTCGCCCCTTCGACACTTCATGGGTATTGTGAATTCAAGACGTGGAAGGATCCGAAGCCTGGAGTCCCAAAGTAATTATGGGTCATTGATTTCATATCAATGAGGACTATTTACCTATTCTCTTGTTCGCCTATTCGAAGGATTTGAGGTCTCAATGAATTGAAATGCCCGGAGCCCGAAACTCCCGAAACAACGCCTCTTGAGCTAGCACCTGGTTCTCAGTTCTTTGGTCATATGAGGATGTAACTTGAAAATTTATTTTCATTAAAAAGAAATAAGCCTTGGCTCAAGAATAAACTCAAATAGCTCAATTCTGCCATAAAGAGGGGCTACACTCGATAAAGAACTGAAATCGGAGTTCTGACTCTATAGATATCATGCTCGGATAGTCATATCCAGCGAAATCGAAGCTAAAGAAGTGGTCTGGCCTGCGTTTTTTGGCCCGAAGTCATGCAAATGATTTAGAGGACCTGGTTTTATGTGCAGGAAAAAGGAAGAGGCCCTGTTTTCTTGCATATATTAGAGGTATTTTTCATCCCTGAGAAAAAACATGAACAATACTACCAATTTGTTTTATGTTCTAATTATTTTTACAAAAATGGCCACCTCTAACCATTTAGGACCAACACAAGGGCCAATTCTTCTTGGAAAGAACTATGAATTTTGGTCTCTCAGAATGAGATCCTTCTTACAAGAACATGAGTGTTGGGATCCAGTGGATCTTGCCTATGTGGAACCAGATCTAGCTGACCTAGATGCCATGAACAATCAAGAGAGAGTTTCTCAGGAAGAATAGAGGAAAAGAGAAAATAAGGAAAAGTTCTTGATTCATAACTCAATGGATGACTCGATTTTCTCAAAAATCACAGGTGTTGTTACCTATAAATAGGCCTGGGACATCCTACAAACAACTTACCAAGGAAATGGCAGGGTCAAAACATTCAAGTTGCAAACCTTGAGGATGCATTTTGAAACTTTAAAAATGACAGAGTCTAAAAACGTTGATCAATTTATGACCATAGTCATGAGAATTGTAAACCAGATCAGGTTGATTGGTGAAGACATCCCTGATCAAAGGATTGTTGAGAAAGTCCTTAGAAGTCTTCCAAATAAATTCGAAATATTTCTTACAACCATTCTTGAATCCAAGGATCTGTCAATTTTTTCAACAAATGAACTAATGGGATCTCTATTGACACATGAGACCAGACTACATCTAGAAGATGAGTCAATAGCCAATGCCTTCAAGACCCAATTATGTTTCAGCAGACTGAGAGGCAAAGGCAGAGGCAGAGTTCACAGAGGAAGAGGGAGAAGTCCAAGCAATCATCACCCAGGTGAAGGTCACACACATCAAAACCAGAATCAGAATTTCCAGCCTCAAAGAGGCAGAGGGGGGAGATCAAATGACAAAGCAAGCATACAATGTATTACTTCAAAAAGTATGGGAACTATGAATATGAATGTCGGAAGAAGCAAGGCGATCAATACTCAAGCATAGCACATGTCTCAAATCATGAAGGAGACACCTCATATGGGATGTTTCTCTCATGTCACAAAACTGAAGAACAACACAAGGAACTATGGTTGTTGGACAATGGATGCAACAATCACATGATAGGTAACAAAGATTTACTTTCATGCATTGATTCTTATATTCCATCTGATATTACACTTAGAGATGACTCTTTAGTAAAATTTCAACGAAAAGGAACTATACCTATTCTCACCAAACAAGATGTAAAGAAAGACATAAATGATGTATATCATGTTCCAGATCTAAAACGTAATCTCTTAAGTGTAGGACAATTAGTTAAAAATGGTTATAAGGTACTTTTTGAAGGAGCATCATGTAGGATATATGACAAAACTCCCAACAGAAAATTGATTTCTGAAATCCACATGACTAGGAATAGAATGTTTCCCCTGACCCTTAGAACTGCAAATCTAACTCAATCTTATGCACAAAGTGCATCCACCCCCAATGAAATTATTATTTGGCATGCAATATTTGGACATATACCCTTTCAGAGTCCAAGCCTTCTACAGAAGCACTCCATGGTCAAAGGTCTACCTATCTTCAAAGGGAAAAATCCCCCAGGTGAGTCTTGCATTCTTGGAAAACACAAGAGAACTAGATTTCCCCAGTCCTCCACTCAAGCCAAACAACACTTAGAGCTGGTTCACACTGACCTATGTGGACCAATGCAAACAAATTCAATAGGTGGTAGATTTTATTTCCTAACATTTATTGATGACTTTAGTAGGAAAATATGGATCTATTTCCTCAAACACAGGTCTAAAACCTTTGCAAAGTTCAAGGAGTTCAAGGTTGAAGTTGAAAAACAAAGTGGGGAATATGTGAAGATTCTCAGGTTAGATGGAGGAGGAGAATATTATTCAACATAATTTGCAAATTTCTGCAAATCACAAGGCATAATCATGCAAACCACAACCAAGCATACTCCACAACAAAATGGAGTGCCTGAGAGGAAAAATCAGACTATAATGAACATGGCAAGGAGCCTTTTCGAAGAGAAATGTTTGTCAAATCTATTATGGTTTGAAGTTGTAGCATGCTCAGTTTATCTCCTGAATAGATCCCCAACCTCTAGTGTCAAGATGAAGGTCCCTCAAGAAGCATGTAATGGGACAAAACTGAATGTTGCTCATCTTAGGACATTTGGATGCATTTCAATCGCTCACATATATACTTTCTGAATTAAGGAAGAAACTTGATGATAGAAGTGAGAAATGCATTTTTGTTGGCTACAGTGAGACATCCAAAGCCTACAGAATCTACAATCTAATTTGAAAGAAACTAATTCTCAACAGAGATGTCAAATTTCTTGAAAATTAGTTATGGAGTGAGTCTTAAAATCGCCCTATGGAAAGTCAAAATCCATTGTTGCCACTTCCTCAAAACACAGAAAATTCAGGACAACAAACACATCAACGTGTCCTTCCAAGATTACATGTACAAGGACAACCTGAAAGATCTCAGAAAAACTCTTCTTCAAGAATAAATTCATCTTCTAAACCTCAAAATCAGAGAATTCGAAGCTTGAGAGAAATCCATCAGCAATTGGATGATATAAATCATCACAATTTTTTTGCATTAATGTCATGTCAACCTACATCTTTTAAAGAGGCAGCTAAAGAGCCACATTGGGTTCAAGCCATGAACCAAGAGATTGACTCCATTGAAAAGAACAAGACATGGGATCTTGTTGATATGCCCAGACATAAGACAAGTATTGGTGTCAAGTGGGTTTACAAAACTAAACTCAATGAAAAGGGGAAGATTGAAAAACACAAAGAAAGACTTGTTGCCAAAGAATTCTCACAGTAACCAGGCATTGATTATGGTGAAACTTTTTCTCCAGTGGCAAGGTTGGACACTGTAAGGACTCTTTTAGCCATAGCAGCTCAACATAAATGACAAGTATACCAGATGGATGTCAAGTCAGCTTTCCTGAATGGTGTCTTAGAAGAAGAGGTCTATGTGGATCAACCACCTGGATTTGAAGTCAAAGAACAACCAACCAAATTGTATCGATTGAAGAAAGTCTTGTATGGCTTAAAGCAAGCTCCAAGAGCTTGGTACATCAGAATTGACACTTACCTGATCAAGAGTGGTTTCAGCAGAAGCCAAAATGAGCCAACTCTATACACCAAAACAGATCAGCAAGGTAAAATTTTGATTGTATGTTTATATGTTGATGACATGATATATACTGGAAATCTTGAGTTAACCAGTTTTAAACATGTCGTGCAATCTAAGTTTGAGATGACAGATCTTGGCATAATGAAATATTTTTTGGGGATTGAGGTTGACCAATCACCCAAAGGGATTGTTGTTTGTCAGCAAAAGTATGCAACAAACATCCTCAAAATATTTGACATGGAAGATTGCAATCCAGCAGAAACGCCCATACCCCTAGGCACAAAATTGAGCTAGCAAGATGAAGGCCCTATAGTGGATTCTATCTTGTACAAAATTTTTGTAGGTAGTTTGTTGTATCTTACTGTAAGTAGTCTTGATATTATGTATGCAATCGAATTTGTTTCCAGGTTCACGAAATCTCTCAAAGATTCTCACTGGAAGATGGCGAAAACGATTATGAGATATGTTGTTGGCACTCTCAATTTTGGTTTATGAAACACTCAGTCTGAAGATAATCATATTTCTGGTTACACTCACAGTGATTTTGCAGGCAACCTAGATGACCGAAAAAGCACCTCGGGGTATGCTTTTCACCTTGGCACAAATCTGATTTCTTGGGCATCAAAGAAGTAGCATGTTGTCTCAATATCTTCTGCAGAGGAAGAGTATGTCGCTGCTACCTCAGCTTCCTGTCAAGCTGTGTGGCTGCGAATACTATTGAATGACATGTCACGTATAGAAAATGAACCAACTTCTATCTTTTGTGACAACACTTCAACAATTTCTTTTATCTAAACACCATGTTTTTCATAAGAAAGGCAAGCACATTGACCCTCGTTATCACTTCATACGTGATCTAGTCAATAATGGTCAAATCACTCTTCAATTTTGTGGCTCACGAGATCATCTCACAGACATATTTACAAAACCATTAGGAAAAACCATTTTTTATTTTCAGAGACAACACTTGGGCATTATCAGTGCTGATGTTTGTAATTGTTGTGTTTAAGAGGGAGTGTTAGTTATAAATGTAACCTCAACGGAGAATGATTGTACACTACCAATTGTTTTGGCTAGCTGTACCATTCGTCAGGATTTGTCAGATCTTCTTGATCTTCTTGTTCTGTTTTCCCTTTATAGATTTAGACTATCATCTAATACTTGTGTGCTCCACATATTCTTGTTCCCATTCTGTCTACTATGTTTCTTGTTTCTTGCTTAGCTTCGTGCTTTATCACTGAAGGCAATCGTTTAAAGGAAACAAATCGTGGCTACTCTTCAACAAGGAAATGAATCGAGAGCTTGATAGACCGTGATTGTCTCGAGGTAGAAGTTCCTAGACGTATTTATTCATGGGCAGCATGCTTATTAGACATTTTTTTGTTCCTCGTTTTGTGCAGATCGTCGAGTATTGGAGTCCTTTGGTCCGTTTGTCACCAGAAGGGAATTGCCTCTTGCAAATCGTGACGACTCCCCACGACATCGTTCAACATCCCAAAGGTTTTATGTTGTACATCAAACCACGCGACCTGTTTTAGGGTTTGCCCGTCTTACCTCTTTAAAACGCCCACAATCAGATTCGAGCTTCTGCACAAGAATATCAATCAAGTAGATTTCTGTAGTCGTGGGCTTGAGTTAGGAGGAGGAATTTGTAAAAAGACTCCAACGAAAGAACAGGTCGGGGTTTTCAAACGTGAACACTCCTTCACCATAAATCTTAGAACACCATACCAACTATGGTTATCGAAGTTTTGTGGGACGAATCTATGTTCCCAGACATGCGTGGGATTATAAAAGTTCAGTAATTTGGGTGATGAGCAGGGGTTTCTAAGCCCGATTAGTTCTGAAAAGGTATTCTCAGGAGTATGGCATGGAATACCCACAATGGTTCGTCTCTCCAAGATCACATATCTTATGCCGCCACCTGATATATGCATATTAGAGACCGGGTCAGTTCTTAGTAGTTGTGAAGTTTAGTAGAAGTACCAAAAAAAAGTCGTAGCTCTCTCCTTAATTTTGTCTTTAATGGCAGGCTTGAGTGGGTGAAACTCGAGGTGGCCTGGTGCCTTTAATGCTTGGTGAATTGGTTGCTATGTCGCTTGGTTTTGCATGTTATTATTTTGTTTATGAAAAACTAAATTACACAGAGAAAGCAAAGGAGGGTCGTGCTTAGTATCCTCGCGATGCAATCTACAGGAAAAGACGATGAAGGAGAACACCAACATATGTAGCAGTAATAGAGGAGCAGCAAGGAAAATCAAAGGCAATTGGATGAAGAATAGATCTAGAAACTCGAGGACGATCGACTGATAAACTTCTATGAAGAAGATGTTTTCATGTCCAGACCAGTCTTCATGGTGTGCAGGGCACATGTGACCAAAATATATGATGGCCCACCAACACATATTCGAATTGTAATTGTTGTATTTGTTTCTCATCATTACAAAGGGAATAAGACAAACGTTGGAACGAAAAAGGTAACAAAGGAAGGAGGAAAGACAAGGGTCACATTGAACCTCATTAAATACTAAAATTGTACCCAGGAGAAGGGATTTTTGGCTCTTCAAACATTGTACACTTCTGAACTATTTTGTGAATACAGTGTCAACTAAAATTGGAGATATTTTCTTAGAGTTTTCATGTACTATTTATGAAACTTTTAATATGGAGAATCCCTCGGGGCCAACTTTTGACACAGAGGACTCCCATGTGTTGTTTTTCTACTATGAACTATTTCAAGAAGAATGTTTGTTATTCACATGGGTTGTAAGAGCATGTTTTTTATGGAATATTCTGATTCAATATATGTTTTCTTGTAGTTTTGTTACTCTTTCTTATATTACATGTCCTGAGCGAATGAATTGTGAATGTATGCAGAAATGTGACTTAGAATTTTTTGGCTATAGACTTGTATGCATTTGTTTATAACTGTGCACCTTCATAACAACTATCAGTTTCATTACAACTCATTCTGTTACTATAGTTCGCTCCTAGTTAGGATAGGGTAGATTAGAAGTAAATTAGATTCATGCATTTACATAGTCTTCATCTAAATATTATGTTTTCATAACCATCCATCATTCACCCTCATCGATGAACCAGGACGCAACTGATAAAACCAAACCAACAATGGTTGTCGAGCTAGAATCCGGATGGGTTCCCTATTCCAAATGGTGAGAGGTCTAATTGAGACTTCTTACCAGGGGTAACCCCTTACTGTTGTCAGGCGAATTTAGACCCGTCAACACACACATAAATTGTAAATGAGGAATATGAATCATAAACACCAATTTTTTCCTTCCCAAATGAATGTGGGACTAAGAGAGGCAAAATCAGATGAAGGGACAATATTTATCCACGAACCAAATCAATCGTTCATGAGAAACAAACTTCCTAAGCTCATATCTTGAGTTCCTGGTGTTCGTTTTGGGAAAACAAGAACTCTTTGGAAAGATAATTTGACAAGGAACACAATGGGATAGGTTTTAATGGATGAATTTGACCATAATATTTCTAGAAATTAAAATAACATTCATCTCTCTTTTCATAGCTTCCCTGGAAATCTATTTGGAACCTTGACTTCCCGTGGCTATAAGTTGAGATCCAGACTTCTAAGTTTCACTCAAGATGGCTCATTGGAAAAACATAATAATGAAAATTATTTATAGAATGGTTTACATGGCTGAAAATTCACTTATCATGCTCAGAAAAATAAAATACTGTTGATGTTTTTCAGACAGTCGGTTTCAAATTTTGGAAATAATTTTTTTTTTAAATAAATTTTATAAAAAGGTGAAGTGGGTCCCACTTGGAGACACGGATTTCAATGACAAAACTCATTAATAAGTGTTAAATCAAGCATTTATTTAAGGGATCTACTCTTTATTCCAAAAATAAGAAGCACATGAGAAACTTCTAGAAGAACAAAAACCTTAACTTATAAGGAAAAGCATTTCAAAGGAGCATTGGGAGCATATTTAAAAGGAGGAGAGCATGATCTAAGAAAGGGTTAGATTATTGTAATAGTATTGGTTCATCCTTCAATACGCAGTCGACTTTATCATCTACAAATACAGATCTTCATTTTCTTTCTTCTTCTGCTACACAATTTCTCTTAGGAATTTGTTCTATTATGTCTGAGACCGAGCATAAGGCTGAGTTGTTGAGTGTTTTTATTTTATTCTTCTAGGCCTCTGCATAAAAGATCAATAGGATTATTTTATAGCCATATATATGATTGATAATGTAATCCAGGTTTATCTAATTGATTCATGGAGGTTTATTTCTTGTGTTTGACGGGATTTATTTCTGAGTGTTTTTCAATCGGTTCACTGAAATGCTTTATAATGTGAAATATCTTTTATGTATTGGAATCCCCAGAGAACTATTTCAGGGCATAACTTTAATGATTTCTCATACTTTGATATTTCTAAGTATGTGATTTTTTTAGTATTCTCATCATATCCTTTTTCATTTTTAAATGTAATACTCATTTAAAGTTCTCGGAAGTGATCAACCCCATTCCACTCTTTTTCTTGTGAGAAAATATGGTTGTATCTTTTGTTTGCATGTATTTCAGATGGATGTTATAATGAAGTTGAGCATATATTTATTTTGATATTGAATCATCTTTAGCTTTTACTGTTAAGAAGTTGATTGGTTCATTTGCAAGCAAATGTTGCACTCAAGGAGAAATTTGGTTATCAAGAACCATTTTATATAAAAACTAAAGCAATAAAGGATTTGGGGATTGTTGTTTAGCATTCTCCCATACGACAGTCTAGTCTAAGAACATCATCTACATAATTCATAAAAACATAGAGGATTACCACCTCTTTAAAAATTCAGGGGGATTTTATCTTCATGAGGTTGACACAAAGACTGTAAAACAATCTTTAAAATCAATAAACACCTTTTCTATAAATTTCACCGCTGAAATATCACCTCATGCAAAATCAGACATGCGATCTGAAATCCTTCATTTCACTTAGATTGTTGAGCCCAAATTTATTATAGTATATAGGTTAGATACTAACTTTCTTGTACAAACTGAATTTGATGTAAACCCTAACACAAATGATGAGATTAATTTTGAAAATAAATCTAACCCTCGTCCACAAAGTGAATTAAGCACGGCTCCAGAAATGTGGACCCTTTCTTTTTATGGATCTAAGTCTAACGAAGGAGTACACGTTAGTTGCATCCTAAAATATCCTAAAGGAAAGAAAACTCGTATAACATGTAGACTTGAATTCCATTGCACCAAAAATACTGCTAAGTATGAGGCTCTCATCCAAGGATTAAGAAAAGCATTATATCTTAAAGTCAAATTGATAAAGGTATTTGGATATTCTGAAATTTTAACCAGATAGGTAAGAAACACTATCCATTAATGCATCTCCAACCATATCAAACATTATTAACAAGAGGTATGGGATTTAATAATGAATTTTGAATCTTTCAATATCATTCATGTGCCTCATTCTTTAAATTGTGATGAAAATTTATTGGCAAATGTTGCATCTAAGTTAGTTCCATCTTAAGGAATGATTCCTGATACATTCTCTATGGAATTATTATACAGTCCATCAATACACGATAACATCTTCAGCTGGAGAGTCATTGATAACGAAAAACAAATCATCAATTTCCTGCACATGAAATATATGTTTAAGGACCCATCCATTGATGAAGATCATCATTACCAAGACTCGAATGGCCAAATGAAATTTCCTCTAGGAAGAACAATTGAAGGAAAAAGGGTTCAAACCAATACCATTCCTAGATCTGTGGTGAGAATCGATAAGATTTATGACCCGCAGGACAAGTTTAAGAAGGTTTCCAACTGTAAGACCAAGAGTTCAACCATGCAGTATGAAGTCATCAATTAGTAAATTGATGACTACCCACAAACTGTAAATCTTGGTGATGCACCTCCCGTGCTAAAACCAATGTTTGCATTATTTTTGCTAAACTGCATTAAAACCCCAAAATATGGGTTCCAAGGATCGATTTATTGCTCCCCCAATTTTATCACTAACAGAATTGAATCCCATCACTTTGCATTCGCTAGAAATCTCCACGATACAGTTGCCTTCAGTCCAAACCTAATCTCTTGCGATTTAACAGTCTCTACGAGTATTACAGGGGTGTTGAACCATGTGCCTAGGATCGATTTGGCCGCTATCTTATCTGAGGGCCTTTTTCCACGGGACCTTTCTCGTGACCATGGTTTAACATAGGCGCTAAACTTGTTTTGTTCAACTCTCCTTGAAGGACCTTCATGCTCAATCCACATGACCGAGAGTTATGGCCTCGCTCTATCCCTTCTGGCGCTAACCTCCCCCTCAGCAAGGATCAATGATCATGATTAAATGGTGTGGATATATATGGCTGTGAGCGATTGGGGAGTGTCAACTTGTACATTGGTTAATTTAATCTCTAATCTTCGCAATGCAAACTTCTCTTTGGTAGTGGGGTCGACATCCACCGTTGATCTATTTATTGTCGAAGATCGATGGTCCAACACTATTGCAGAGCTTGAAGCTACATTGTCGATAATTCTTCCTTCGATATCTACAACGCTCCTCGTCCATAGATCTTCTCTTCGTTGATCTGATGGTCACGACTGAATCCATCGTTGACCCAACGGTCCTCCTCTACACCCTCTGATCCGATGGTAGTTGTAGTTTTCCACTGGCTTCCTCCTTCTATGGTCACGATTCCCTTGAGCCTTCATCGAATGGCTCATGTAGCTTATTCCACAATTTTCAAACGCTTACCTGCAATCATCAACAATCTTCAGGATCATTGACCCTTACAGTGGTCAATGATCACTATCACGATCCAAAACTTGTTCAGTTTAGAACGACTTATGTTACTTTCGCCTCTTGGGGTTTAACCCTCTATCTTAAGGGTGAATCGTGAAGCGTTATTCCTTCTGAGATTTTCTACGATACTTCTATGGGTCTCTAATACTGAAGATGATCAATGATCAATGATCATCTCGATCCTTCCTCTTGGTTTCGTAATAGAACCTAATACCTACAATCCCTCAATTTATCTATTGTGCAGAGTTTCTCATGCTCGTTCCTCATAGATATCAATAGTTATTTTACACAGACATTAAACCTTACCCAATGACATACATGAACATAGAGGCTTTCAGAATACTCGAAATAGAGTATTTTCCTTTAATTTGTATATGTATGGTTACACACAATTTCACAGGCTTGCAGTCCTTCCTTTGTCTGGATTAAATCAACAGAATGCAATCCTCATTCTATCATCTTAACTAGAATTCCATTGGCCACATCTAATGCCTCTAAGGCTTACAATATTTGTATAAATGAATTCTGCAACCATTTATGGTTCAGATCCACAATCTACTCAACCATATCTTAAGGATCCTCTAGATCCATAAAATCATCAACCAAATCCTAAGTCTTGGACTCACAATCCCTATAAGATCTAATATCTCCTAAGATATTTCAACGCTCATGTTCTCATACATTCAAGAACAATTACATTTTAATCCTCACACACATATTACACTCCAAATTCTAAAAAACAAAGGAAAATACATTAGATCATGCTTATGGAATCTAAATGAAATACCCCCTAGATTTCTGCCAAATGTACAAAATATGGAAGGAAGGATGCTCCCGCATCAGAATCCCAAGTTTAAAAACATTCATGATATCATGATCATGTGTCTTCAAATACTTATGAAACCTACAGGGTCCCAAACCTTAGCTTGTTGTTGTCCAAATGCTCTGCACCTTTGTTGTTGCTACCTATCAACTTCTTTATGGTTCTTCTTCTTTCCTTCAATCAACTTTAAATTCTGATTGATCATCCCTTATGTTATCATTTTCCTCCAACTGGACTACTTCATCATCAAATTCCACAATTCCTCAATCACAGAATCAATTTCTGCTATCCCCTACAATCCTTGATTGCTTCCAATAACATCTTCTTGGGATAAGCATCATTGCTTTTGTCTATTGTTGCTACTATCCTTTGGCTGCATTTCATCTTCACCTGTATATCCTTGAATACTATCAATATTTTGAGAACATACACAACACTTCACCTCTTATAATTCCACATTTAACCTATGGAATATTTCCTGCAAATTCTTCTCTTGAATTTGACTAAAGAAACCAATTAAAACCAAGTGCTTCATACCTTCATTTACCATATCAACAACATCCTAACCAGTCAATGTTATCATTTCTTCCCTATACTCTTTTGTAGCCCAATATAATATTTCCTTAACATAAATATCTTTAAGCCAATCCACTACCTCATCAATTCTCATACCTTCAACATTCTTCTCATTGTTTACATGAAACAATGTTTCCTGCATAACATAATTTTGAATATTCCCTTGACAAGGAAATTCTTCCTTTACCATATCCTTGGAAGATTTCCAATATTCATAACCTTCCTTCACACACCAACTATCAGATTTTTACATTATAAAATTCTATTGTTTCCATCATCACCATGGCTCTTCCTTCTTCTTCTGAGTTTTCTGTTGAAGTTTTATTGTCTCTGTCTACTTGAGACAATGCTACCATCACATCATCATTTAGTTTTTGACCACCTGCAAACACACCTTCTTGTATTTCTTTGCATTTCTCCATCCAATAAATGGAGTTATCATCATTGAGCATCAATCCCTGCTCAGGTTCACACCAACAAACTTCCTCATCTTCATCCATTTTCTCAACAACATCCATGTCTTGTGTTTTTGTCATGCTTTCAAAAAACATATGTCCACCATATTCAACCTACATGACAGTCTCATTTAGTTGTCCAATTTCTTCTCCTGCAACCACAAACAATGGATTATGATAAAAATAAAATTTATGAGGTCTCATATCCTCATCCAAACCCTTTGTCAGCACATCATCATTATGTTGATATGAACTCCGCAAAGAGTCCTTGAGACTTTCTACAAGCCTCCTCTACTCTTCATATCCTTCTCTAAGGATACCTCCTTCCTCAAGTTCACAAGAAACAAATTGCATCTTAAACTTAGCTTCTCTGAGTTTTTCTCTCAATATTGCAACCATCCTTTATCTTAGATTCACCTGCAATGAATTCCATCTCACCTCCTTTCATCATATATTCCAACCTTTCCTTTGGTCCTCTTCTTATCCCTTTAGCAGCATTAACATAGCATCTAAATTTTCCTTTATCTTAGAAAATTCTTTGTCAAACTCCTTTTGACTCATCACTTGAATACCATTTGCCTTGATATCCTTACTATGGCTTATTTCATGACTATCAGTAGTCATCTTCCTCCCTTTCTTATGTGGACTCTCCTTGCCCACTTGTGAGATGCAACAAGCCTCCTTCATCTCTCTATGGAAAGCCTCCTCTTGTTGCCAATGTCAATTCATCTTGTTGGCATTATGTTTGTTCTCTGCAATAGAACCCCTCTTTTGAGCACTTCTTCTCTTCAACTTCCTAAGTTGTCTGTTGTTGCATCTTCAATTTCTCACTTTCCTCTAAGAACTTATGTTGTTATCTCTCAACAATCTACTTTGTTGAATTTTCCACATGCATTAATCTTCTTCAGTCTTCATCCTCCTACAACCTCACTATTGTACCATGCTGATATTACCTAATTAAGAATACACTTTATACCAATTTAATTTACCAAATTTTACCTGTGATATATTTTCCATGATCTCCTTCCTCTTATTGTCTGGGAATTTACTTTGTCTCTGTAACTCTGCAATTCCTCTGTAAAGAACTTTTAGGGTTCTTTCTCTTTCAAGCTCAACCTCTGCAATATCTATGTCAATTGTGCACAAAGCATACGTGCTTTGTCTTCCTTGCTCTATCATAATGTACTCTCTGATCTCCTTTTCCTCCTAGATATATTTTACTCACTCTGATACCAAAAATGATGCACCTCCCATGCTAAAACCACTATTTGCATTCTTTTTACTAAATTGCATTAAACCCCTGAAATAGGGGTGCCAAGGATCGATTTATTTCTCCCCTGATTCGATCACTAACAGGATCGAATCCTGTCACTTTGCATTCATTGCAAATATCCATGATACAACTCCCTTTGGTCCAACCTTGATCTCTTGCAATTTAACAGTCTCTACGAGTATTACAGGGGTGTTGAATCGGGTGCCTAGGATCGATTTGGACGCTCACTTATCTGAGGGACTTTTCCCACAAGACCTTTCCTGTGACCATGGTTTAACATAGGTGCTAAACCTGTTTTTTTCAACTATGATCGAAGGACCTTCGCACTCAATCCACATGACTGAGAGTTGTGACCTCACTCTATCCCTTCCAGAGCTAACCTCCTCCTCAACAAGGATCGACGATCATGATTAAAGGGTCTGGAGATATATAGCTGTGAGCAATTGTAGAGTGTCAACTTGCATAATGGTCAATTTAATCTCCGATCTCTGCAATGCAAACTGCTCGTCTGTAGTGGGGTCGATGTTCACCGTTGATTTGTTTATCATCGAAGATCAATGGTCCAACACTATTGCAGAGCTTGAAGCTATGTTGTCGATAAATCCTCCTTTGATCTGTGCAACGCTCCCCATCTGTATATCTACTCTTCATTGATCCGACGGTCATGAATTAATCCTTCATTGACCCGACGGTCCTCCTTTTCACCCTCCAATCCAATGGTAGTTGTAGGTTTCCATTGGCATCCTCCTTTTGTGGTCATGATTCTCCTGAGCCTTCATCGAACTGCTCCTGTAGCTTCTTTCGTCATTGTCAAATGCTTACCTATAATCAACACCAATCTTCAAGATCATTGACCCTTACAGTATTCAATGATCACTACCACGATCCATAACATGTTTAGTTTAGAACATCCTCTGTTACTCTCGCCTCCTGGGGTTTAACACTCTATCTTCAAGGTGAATCGTGAAACATTATTCCTCCTGAGATTTGATACGATACTTATATGGGTCTCTGATCCTGAAGATGATCCATGATCAATGATCATCTCGATCCTTCCTCTAGACCTTGTAATAGAACCTAATACCTACAATCCCTCAATTTATCTACTGTGCAGAGTTTCTCATGCTCGTTCCTCATAGATATTAATACCTAATTTACACAGAGATTAAACATTAGCCAATGATAGACATGAACACAGAGGCTTCTAGAATACTCAAAGTAGATTATTTTCCTTTAATTCATATATGTATGGTTACACACAATTTCACAAGCTCGCAGGCCTTCCTTTATCTGGATTAAATCAATAGACTGCAATCCTCATTCTATCGGCCTGATTAGCATTCCACTGGTGTTGTTGGATAAATTCATAGGTGCGGACACTAACCAATATCCCTAGATCCACCTGGATCTAGAACAAAGCAAGACAGAACATGACTCTTTCCCTAGATTTTGACCATTGAATTAACTAGGAGGCAAGAACAAATAACATACCTTATTATTTCTTTATATGGTCTTTGTTGCTCCCGCTTCACCCCAGTGCTCTCGTGCAGCCAAGACCAAGACAACACAAACCAACCAAAGTGAAGATAGCACAATCTATTCAACAGTCAATCTATGTATATGATCAAGGAATTATACAATAAAGTGGAAATAGCTTTATGGGAAAGGGACATTCTACTGTATCATATTAATGGAAATTAAAGATTACAACCCAAGACTTGATGTTGAAAACTTCATTTCGATGGCCCTTGGCTCCGACACACACACTTGCTCAATCCTTGTATGAAGAAGATCAAATCCTCTTGATAGACCTGCTAGAGTCTTCAAGCTGTTGTTCAATGCCGAGTCCTTCACACAATTCACAGAATTCCCTCAATATATAAGAGAGAATGAATTAGTTACTTGGATAAGAATGATCCCAAAATATCAGGGAATCCAGTACTAGGATAACCATTCGAATACCAACCCATCCTTCTAGAAGATTCCCTTCTAGAA
Organism: Picea engelmannii; assembly: GCA_009831015.1. Classification (NCBI taxonomy): domain Eukaryota; kingdom Viridiplantae; phylum Streptophyta; class Pinopsida; order Pinales; family Pinaceae; genus Picea; species Picea engelmannii. The sequence continues at coordinate 598,918 of ML786922.1, read as the reverse complement.
GCATCGAGAATTCATCTTTTTCCTTGCTTTAGAAAGAGTTTTCACCCTAGAAATTCAACACAGTGCGAACTTCTCGCACCCTGGCTTAAGGAAGCCTACGAGAATCAGGCATTCTTGTAGGCAAATATACTAGCAGCCTGCGAACCTTCTCCAAAAATGAGATTTTTGGAAAGAGAAGAAAGTAACTTTTCTCAGGAGAAAGTTCTTATGAAGAGCCTGAGTATACCATCATCAATACATCATCATGACGACCAAAATTATGGGTAACAGAATGCCCCTTAAAGTATGAGGTTGGAACCAGTGACAGCCGAAAGCCTTTGTAAGCTACATGTGTGTGTCAGAAACCAGGAGCACATCTAATCGGAAACCTGCGAACAACCAAGCATCAACAGAATATCATATATACCAATTCTGAGGTAAGCATTCCCATACTCAGATCATAGACTGGTGACATTGTAGACACGGGTCATGGCCACCAATCATACACTGTGGATCCATGCCGTCAAAATATAGCATAGCCACCAGGAATACACTGTGGATCTATGCGAGAAATTTCAAATTGAGACAACATAGCCACGAGACATACACAGTGGATCTATGTGTCGCAAATAATACATACTCCGTCACAACCTGGATCACAAAGATGATATCTAGGGTATTCAATCTCATCGCCCAAAGTATGAATCTAACCATGTGATTACATGTGTTGAAGTCGAACATGGCAGAAACCACTTGATTACCGGTCATTGATGTAACCATTAACAAGTGCAAGGGAAATCACCATTGATGTCAATGACTCCCAAGGTACTCTAGTACAATCCATCGAGTGCGAATAAATGAGTTGAAGTCGAACATCCGATGGAATCTTTCGATCAGGGGTCAATGATGTGAACCCACTGTCGAAAGCGAGGAAACCTGCCATTGAGGCATGCAAGCTCCAAGGTACCAAATAATTTCTAAGTATTGATTCTGGATAATGAGCTAAAGTCGATGGAACAAAAATCGTCACAGGAGGGCCTTGATGTATCCACCATCAATGACACGAAATGAGTAATAGATTTTGAAGGTGAAACAGAGTATGATGTGAATTGAACTGGACACAGGGAAGGCCGACATAGAGAGAATGGATAACTGCAGATGGACGACTCAATATAGGTTTCAGATGGACTTCTCTTAAACATATGAATGACACGACCAATGATTTGGTAGCATTGACTCAAAGATGACACAGGGAATGACCTTGTAATAAATTGAATGAGAGACAAATGGATTTCCCAAACCGGCTTCAAATGTAATGAATAGGGGGTGTCATGTTCAAGAGCGACACTCACTGCCAATCAATACGAAGATGAAAACATATCCCTTTCCCAAATTCCCCCCCACCATTTCTGGCGAGTACCTCTTTATTTTTATGCAAGCTTGAGGAGGATAACATATGCTTGTTGATGTAAGCTCATCCTTCAGACGAGTCCCTCGGAGTATGTTTAACGAACCCTAAGAAGGAGTGGTTCGGTCCCATCACGGGTCTGGAAATGTTTGTTTAATGAGTCCAGAGCTAGAAAACTCGAAGGTTTTTCATGATTATAGAGTTTGGAAAAACACTTAAAAGAGAACTCTCTCAGTTCCTTTTTCATAAAATAGTCTGGACGAGACCGAAAAAGAGATAAATTATCGTTCACCAGATGCTTACTTCAAATACTGTATCGAGCGTGAAAATAGCAAGGTCGCTCGGCGATCTTTTCATGTTTAGAGAGTCTGAAAAGAGATTAAAGAGGACTCTAGGGGGGTTCCTTTTTCGTATAACCTTGTTGAGCCTGAAAAAGTGATAAAAGTATGCTTGATCGCGTTCCCATGTATTTACGAGTGCAAGAACGGACAAATACCACGCTCAAGGTTTTTATATAAAAACCATAAAAAACAATCAAAAACGCGTGATGACAAAGAAAAATATGTCCATATCCCGATACTTGACCATTAAAGTTGTTATGCCTGCAACAGGTTTACTCAACATGACATTAGGGATTAGGGTTTAATATATAAATAAGCATAAAAAACCAAATGACATAGTAAAAGTAAATAAAAAGGAGTAAATACTCTTTTTACCACATCATTTTTACCTTTCCACTATTTGAGCTCCAAAAAACCACTCTTTTACCCTTAGAGTTTGGCGTCATATTGTGGGAGCTACGAGAGACCATTCAGCGAGTCGTCTACGATAGTGAGGTAGGCTCTTCGTCCTTAACACTTTCATGGTTTAATTTTGTAATTTATTTAGTTAAATTTTCATTTTTAAGTTGATTTTCCAAGCCCTACATGTGCGCTTTCATTCTCGCAGGCAGGCTACAAGGGGCCTACGAGAATGATGCATTCTCGCAGGTGAACCTAAGGCCACCTGCGAGGTTCTCACACTGTGCACACAGGGCACCTGCGAGAACCACAAAGCTCAATTTTTTTTTTTAAATTTAGCCAATAAAAGAGAATGAATTCATGAAAATAGTTGCTAATCTTCTTGTTGTGTCTCTTATACATATATTTAGCCATCAACATGGTGCTTGAATGGCACGAAAGGGAACATGAAGAAGACAATGCAATGACCGAAAATCATCCACCTACTATAGCTTCTTTGAGAGATTGTGGGCTCTCGAAGTACTTTCGCATCCCGGGCATGAGGGCCCAAGTCAGACTATTAGAGTACCTGGTGCGCATGTGGGACCTTGATCAACAGATATTTTAGGTGGGGGTCCACACACTGTCCTTAGACATTGAGGACATTTACTTTTTGACCGGATTGTCCCGGCGGGGGTACTATGTGAGCCTGACCGGTAGCAGAGGTGGTGGGATACAGATGAGTGAGTACTGTCATATACACTTGAGTCGGCAATTTTGTTGTTGGATAAATCCGTAGGTGCAGACACTAACCGATCTCCCTAGATCCACCTGGATCTAGAACAAAGCAAGACAAAACATGACTCTTTCCCTAGATTTTGACCATTGAATTAACTAGGAGGCAAGAACAAATAACATACCTTATTATCGCTTTCTATGGTATTTGTTGCTCCCACTTCGCTCCAGTGCTCTCGTGCAGCCAAGACCAAGACAACAAAAACCAACCAAAGTGAAGATACCACAATCTATTCAACAGTCAATCTATGTATATGATCAAGGAATTATACAATAAAGTGGAAATAGCTTTATGGGAAGGGACATGCTACTGTATCATATTAATGGAAATTAAAGATTACAACCCGAGCCTTGATGTTGCAAACTTCCTTTTGATGGCCCTTGGCTCTGACATACACACTTGCTCAATCCTTGTATGAAGAAGATCAAATCCTCTTGATAGACCTGCTAGAGTCTTCAAGATGTTGTTCAATGCCGAGTCCTTCACACAATTCTTTCACCAATTCTCCAATGAATCTTGCTTAACCTTTTCCATGAGAATTCCCTCAATATATAGGAGAGAATGAATTAGTTACTTGGATAAGAATGATCCCAAAATACCAGGGAATCCAGTACTAGGATAACCATTCGAATACCAACCCATCTTTCTAGAAGATTCCCTTCTAGAAGCATAGAGAATTCATCTTTTTCCTTGCTTTAGAAAGAGTTTGCACCCTAGCAGTTCAACACAGTGCGAAATTCTCGCACCCTGGCTTAAGGCAGCCTGCAAGAATCAGGCATTCTCGCAGGCAAATATACTAGCAGCCTGCGAACCTTCTCCAAAAATGAGATTTCTGGAAAGAGAAGAAAGTAACTTTTCTCAGGAGAAAGTTCTTATGAAGAGCCTGAGTACACCATCATCAATACATCATCATGATGACCAAAATCATGGGTAACAACTGGCCACCTCTAATGCCTCTAAGGCTTACAATATTTGTACAAATGAATTTTTCAACCATTTCTGGTTCAGATCCACAATCTACTCAACCATGTCCTAAGCATCCTCTAGATCCACAAAATCATCAACCAAATCCTAAGTCTAGGACTCACAATTCCTATGAGATCTAATACCTCCTAAGATCTCTCAACCCTCATGTTCTCATACATTCGAGAAAATTTAAATTTTAATCCTCACACAAGCATTACACTCCAAATTCTCAAAAACAAAGGAAAATACATTAAATCATGCTTATGGAACCTAAATGAAAGACCCCCTAGATTTATGCCAAATGTACAAAATCTGGAAGGCGGGATGCTCCTACATCACTTGGTATCAATTGTTCTCCACAAGAAAAGAAATATTTTATTAAATTATTCAAGGAGTACAAAGATATATTTCCATGGACATACGATGACCTTAAAAATTTCAATACCAGAATTATACAACACGTTATACCAATGAAGCCTTGATTAAATCCTTTCCAACAGAAGATAAGAAAAATGCATCCACCTAGAGCCTCTCATGAAGGGGGGATTGAACAAACTCGTAGCTGCCAAAAAAAAATTCTTGTTAGAAATACCCAATGTATTTCTAACTCAGTTCCTATCAAGAAGAAGAATGGGAATATTTAGCTCTATTTTGATTTCATAAATCTGAACAAAGCCTCGTAGAAGGACAATTACTCGATTTTCCCAATGGAACGGATTTTACAATGTGTTTCTAGATATGAGATGTCATCCCTATTGGATGGCTTCTTAGGATACAATCAATTTTTGGTTGACCACGATGATCAGTTGAAAACAACATTCAGAACCAAGTGGTGAAGGTATGCATACAAAAGAATACCCTTTGGATTAATTAATGTAGGGGAAACTTTCCAAAGAGCTGTGAATGTAGCATTTAAGGGATTGATCGAGAAATTAGTACTATTCTACCTCTATAATTTAACTTTATACTCTAAGGATAAAAGGGACCATGTGAATCATCTGAGCTGTATTTTTACCAAGTACAGAAAATATGGCATTTCTCTAAATGCCAAAAACTATGTCTTTGCGGTGAATAAAGGATATCTCTTGAGGTTTGTTTACTCCAAATATGGAATAATGATTGAGCCAGAAAGGATAGAAGTGATTGCTAAAATCATTTTTCCCGATAATAAGAAGTCTATGTAGTCCTTCCTTAGTGAAATTGATTTCGTAAGGAGATTTGTTCCAAGTTTTTCGTAGTCTGTCAAACCACTCCAAGACATGACCAAAAAATATGTTGAATTTAAATGGGGCCCTAAGAAAAGGGAATCCTTCAAAAAGATCAGGGAATAAATAGCAAAGGATTCGGCCCTAATGATCCCTGATTTCTGTCAAAACTTCATCCTCTACACTTTTTCATATGATACTACATTTGAAGTTGTCCTGACTTAGAAGAACAAAAAGGGGAATCAATTCCCAATATATTTTATGAGTTCATGATTACAGGGAGCAGAGCTACATTATCCTGAAGTAGACAAACATACTTATGTTTTCTTCAAGGTAGTAAACACTTTAGACCTTACTAATTGAAATCCAAAACCAAAATAATAGAGCCTTACCCCGCGGTCAAGAATTTACTAGTACAAAAAGACATGAGGGGAAAAAGGGCCAATTGGATGACATCCATGTAGGAGTACGATTTCAAAATTAAGCCTGTGAAAATTTTAGAAGGACAAGAGCTATGCAAACTCGCTACTAATTTGGAAGGAGGTGATAATAGTGAGGATAAGCTATATGAATAGGGGACCCTGATCAAAGAAAAAATATGTTACGTCCATGTTACCTCAAAATCATGTCACTATGAAATGAAGTGTTATATAACTCATTGACATTCTCCTCACTATATAGAACCAAGAAAGTGGAAGACCCTTGGCCTAAAGTATTCAAGTACTAACTGGTCGAAAAAATTCTCTTTAGAAGGAACCATGATGATGTACTACTTTGGTTATTGGAAAAAGACGAAGCATACATAGTCCTATCAAAGTTGCATGATGGTCCTGCTAGAGGACATTTCAGAGGTGATATAACTACACACAAGATCCTCTCGGAAAGATATTATTGGCCTACAATGTTTAAGGATTTACATGCATATGCTAGATGATGTGAGGTGTGCCAAAAGTTAGCTAGAAGAGAAAGGAGACATGCATTCTCGTTTCAACCTGTCACAGTGGATTACCAATTTCAACAACGGGGTTTGGACATAATAGGAGAAATCAATACCAAATCCTCCCAGCTGCACAAATACATCTTGACAACAACTAATCATTTCACTTGTTCGACGGAAGCTATCCTACTCAAGGTAGTAAACGAGAATCAAATGATATATTTCCTAAACTCTCACATAGTAGCCAGGTTTGGTGTTCCTCAATCTTTGGTTTTTGACAATGAAAAATACTTTTCTTCATTGAAATTAACTGAGTATGCATTGGAAAATAACATCAAGATGAAATATGCAGTAAACTATTATTCTCGGGGTAATAGTCTAGCAAAGTCTATGAACAAAAAATTGATAAGAATTTTAAAAACAATTGTTACCAACCACCAAATAAATTGGCATTGAACATTACCTAATGCCTTGTGGGATGATAGGATAAGACCAAAAGCCTCCTTTGGTAACTCTCCATTTTTCTTGGTGTATGGTCAAGAAGTTATTATGCCTACTCAGATGTTCTTACCATCCCTACAATTGTCCCAATCCACTCAAGAAGATAATTGTCCAATTATGCAACATTGATTAGACATCCTCCTCAAATTGGAAGAAAAAAGGCAAGAAATTAAGACAAAACTAGCTCAACACCAAGAGTTAGTGAAATGTTGGTTCGATAAGATTTTTGTCAATTTTAACGAATTTGAAGTGGGATACCTAGTCCTAAAATGGGATAATGCAAACAAAACTAAAGGGAAACATTCTAAGTTTCAACAATTATGGATTGGCATGTATTTGATTCATGAAGTAATTGGTTCAAGAACCTTTAAATTGAGAACTCTGGAGGGGGAGATTCAAGAAATTCCTATCAACGACCAAGCCCTCAAAAGATACTTCCCCTGATCACCTAGGATGATGTAGACCTATACATAGTAGGATTTATTTCATAATTTCTTGTTTTGATTTTTTGGTTATTTGTGTTATGTACACTTGTATTTTCATTTTCTCTTACCATTTTTGATAAGTTTTGACCCATCCACTTACCTTGTCTTCTTTTAAGATCTCAATATACCTGTTGTATGTGAAACAAACTTTAAAACAATGAATAAAGGATCCAACCTCTACAAGGATGTCTCATTGAAATTTTAAACCAGAAAATATAACATACATGGTTTAAGGTAGAAGGGGACGCTAAGGTCAAGTGGTGAGAATTGGGTGAACAGATATTTCTAGTCTTGTCAGAATTCTTAGGTCAAGCCTTGGGTGAGAAAATCACAAAGCAAATTTTTGATTTTGATCCTCTCTTGATCGTGGTGTTACTCTCATAAGAGGTTTAAGTGATTACATGAAAGAAGGGTATGGATCTACAGGTACCTTTCTAGGTATTATCAGTGAGCCCCGCCCACTTAACATTAAAAATATAACACATCCATGTCTTCAAGAAAAGGACCCACAAGGATCACAAGTTTTGACAAGGATAACATATCAAAGAAACTCTCACACCACCCTGCTTCCTTAACACCCAATTTGAAATTGCAAAGCTTATATCTAAATCTGAAAGGGTGATATCCATGCAAAATTTAAAGGAAGTAGAAATCACTATAAAATTGTGTGGGATGTATAAGTAAACCCTTCAGAGATATAGACACTCATTAGCAATGGGGCCATGCTTATATGGTACCAAGGAAAATTCTTTAGGGCTATGGATGATCAATGGAAATGAAGCAATGCCAGGAAAAGAGAGACAAGGAACAAACTTACCCTAATGTCACATGACTAAAATATTATGTGTGGTGCCATGCTATGTTGATAGTTGAGCACATGTAAAATTAATCAATTGACCTCATACTTTTGCTCACAGATAATGCCTGGAAATGGATCTCAAAGTTCTTACCATATGTACTTATCTTTCAGATAATGAACTTAGTGATGTGCAACGCATGATACAGGAAAAAGATCACAATTATGCAAGGACATTATTGTCGGATCAAGAAATGACCTCTAAATTCTTAAAAAGAACAAAGATAATTGTTTCTTCCCAGTGAACCACCAATTGTTGTACATGTTAGCACTAGAAGTCACCTCTGGATTGCATCGAAGGTAATCCCAGTACCCATCACATTATATGTCAGGGTTAATGGATTTAAAGAGGTCAAATGGGGCAGACTCAAGAGAATATTGTTTTAACTCAGAAAACTAGGGTAGTATGCACAAGCAAATGCGGTCTTTATCAACTTCAACCAGTAAGTTGTAGTAAGGGTGAGTAGGAGGAATAAATTGGGGAGAAGATGTAAAGGTATGCTCTGGACACTAGGTCTTCCAGCAGCATAAGGAGGACATACTCTGGAAAAAAGATCCTCTTGAATTCGAAGTTTCAGGAAACTGAAGAGCATTAAAACAGAACTGCGATAAAAAATACATCACAACACAGCCATAACAATCCATGTGAATCCTTAAATCATGGACACTTCAGTATCAGAGGCAAACCAGATGGAAAAGGAAGATGACTTTCATTAAACAACAAGTCTCACGTCAAATTACATAACCAGATAACCAGAGTGTTTCATTAAAATTTTACAATACGGGAGCCTAGCTCAACCATCGACCATTACAAAATATGAAAAATACATACATATACTCAAAAAATTGCCTAGTAGAGGCGTGCTCGAGCTTCTCGTCCAATGCCATATGTTTGTTTTGTCTCAATCAGATTGTGCATGCAGTCTCCTCTGCGCATGCCTTCCCCTGTCAGACGCAAGCTCTGCTCTGCGAGTCCTTTACAACTTTCCATTTATGCGGTGAGACGATGTCTCAACTGCCACCTCACTTTCATGAACTGTCTACATCAGGATTAGAACGAGTCGTACTTTGAAATTCACCATCTGGATCTTTGTTGGATGCTTGCAAGGAGGACTTGATAGGCAGACGTGGACGCTGATGATAGGGAGCTTATGAGATGACTGGGACTGTGTGGGCACCAAAATATCAAATCAGACCCTCGACTTAGGCTAAACTCCATTTGTGGGTTTCTAAGCCCATTTTCTCGCATTTTGACCAAGGTGCCACTTCCTTAGGGAAAAAAAACCCCCTTAAAATAATATGTGTTAACATTAAGCTCCATGGGGGATAGAATCCTCCCTGTGAGGCTCTAAAATATTCAGTAGTTCCATTCGCCTTCTGCATTTGTCTATGGAGTAGAGATCAAAACATCCAGCTGAGGAAATACATGTCGACAAGAAAACTATTATAAAAACGAAAGAAAAACACATGGGCTCTAAATGAGCTTATTTATGTACATCCTAGACTAATTAATTTTTACACAGTGCTAGGTGAAAGAAAACTTCCACCATAGCCACTCAAGCAACTTCCTAGCTAGGAATTTGTTTACTCTGTCAATGATTGATAACAGAGAATGCAACTGTGACAGCAGAACAATTACATTCTTCATCTTTCCTCCTAATGATGAGGTCAGGATAAAGCTGGGCGGCTTCAGAACATGAAGGAAATACAACTCCATGTATTCCTTCAAAGGCTCATAGGACAAGCAACAAACTCAAGAAAATTTGTAACATGCAGCCTTCTCTGCTACACAGTTGCTCACACATTGCTGGATTTATCTGGAAAGCTCAGGTGGGTGAGAGGCTTATGTAGGTTAATTGACCTCAGATGATGGTTTCTTACTTACAAGCTCTAGACAAGAGATAAACTTCCCCTTTTGTTGCTCCTTTTATTTTTTGTCTGCTCTGAAAACATCTGCTAGTTGAGAGAAAGAAGTTTCTTCATGTGTATCCAAGGATGGATCTTTATCTCTATCATGCTTCTCTTGGTAGGAGCTTTCGATTTCATAAGAAGATTGGCAGCCTATGCTTTCTGCTTCTGAATACTCTTCGGGGGTAGGTGAGCGCAGAACTCTTTTATCTTGCAAAGAGAAAAGATAAATATATTGATTATTTTCTTTAACCATTTCTTCAATTAAATCCGAGACAATAGGTGTACTAGGGGTGGAAAATAATGCATCCATAGTTACACCATCATCAGTGCTATCATCAATCATATATGGAAGGACTTCTTCTTGGGAAATAGAGAGAGAAAAAATTTCATCTGTATTTGAAAAATACTCACTTTCATCCTTGCTTTCTCTCTCAATCACATCTTCACCGAACTCATCACAAGAGGAACACTCTATCGTCTGTAGAATGTGGAGTGAAAACCTCTTACAACAATCATCAAAAATAAGATGAGCTGGGTAAATCTTCCCGTAATATGAATTAAAAGCATCGTAAAAATCCTTCAAAGAATGGATACTAGCAGCAGGGAGATATAGACACCATCCAAGAGCATCTTCTTCTAAAGAAAAATTGAACATATTGATCCAGACATTCTCATGAAAGAAGCCATGTTCAAGCATGCATACATGAAATTTTAATAAGTTCTCACCGGGATGGTCATGCTTGCTTCCTCTGAATCTTGGAAGATAATCATCCCATTCGTTTATAGCCGACATTGGATGTGGATGACCAGATATGGCTGAGAAATTGAAAGGGGAAAATTTTTGAGCCAAGATAGCTGAGAGATGTGGCTCCTCCTTTTCTCCTTCATGGCTCTCCCCAGGATCAGCTTCACAATCACTATAAACGGGAACCATGGAAGAGCTATGCTCTTCGTCATATTTGTTGGGATATCCGTCAAAAGCTGTTTGTTCTTGGTTAGTATCTGACATCACTTCTTCATCATAAGCAGGGCTTCCAAGAACATCTGTTTCCAGGAATGGAATATCCTCTGCATTTTCTTCGTAAGAGTGGCGAGCAAAATCTGCCTTTAATTCCTCTATACTTGTAGAAAGTGATTGTATCAACTCCATCAACTCCTCCAGGGGATGTCCCTCATGCTCATATCTTTCGAAAGAACGAAGTATGTATTGAACATCATCTCTATACTCCTCACAACAGTTATGACAAATTAACTCAGAGGAATAATACTTTTGACAGTGCCTATTGAATGTTGCATGAAATTCCCTCAGGGAGGAAATACTAGCAGGGGGTAAGGAATGATACCATTCAAGAGCATCCCCAGATAATGCGAATATGAACATTTTTAATAATACATCCTCATGATGTATCTCCCACTGATGCATGAGTTCATGAAACTCACAAAGATGTTGAGCAGGGTTGTCCTCTTTACGCTCTCTAAATATAGGCAAATAATCGCCCCATTCATCCATAGTAGGGACAACATTAGGAAAAATAGAAACAACAGAAAAATCAAAAGGAGCAAACCTCTGAGCTAGGATTTTGTCCATTTCGAACCAGTGGAGTCGCCAATCGATTCTTTAATCATGGAGTCTCCATGTGAAAGATATGAAGTAAGAGTGTGTCTGGTCTTTGTTCACCATCAAAGACCAGATCTAATCGTTGTGTTCTCCCAGGGGATACTAGGTGTAACCAGAAGCATCCACACTGAAATAGTGGAGTTGAGACAATGGATTCACCTTAGTGGAGTCACCAGGTGCAAGCATAATCTTCAAAAGTTATGATTTCTTATGCACCTTCAGAATCAGAAGTTCATTATTGTTCTACCTAGGGAAAATCTTCAATTCGTCCCCAGCAACGGTGCCAGAAATGTTAGTACTAGAAGTCACCTCCAGATTGCATCAAAGGTAATCCAAGTACCCATCAAGTTATATGTCATGGTTAATGGATTTAAAGAGGTCAAATGGGGCAGAATCAATAGAATATTGTTTTAACTCAGAAAATTGGGGCAGTATGCACAAGAAAATGAGGTCTTGATCAACTTCAGCCAGTAAGTTGTAGTAAGGGTGAGTAGGAGGAATAAATTGAGGAGAAGAAAGGTATGCTCTTGATAACAGGTCTTCCAACAACCTAAGGAGGAAAAAATATGAAAACAAGATCCTCTTGAATTCGAAGTTTCAGGAAACTGAAGAGCGTTAAAACAGAACTGTGATAAAAAATACATCACAACACAGCCATAACAATCCATGTGAATCCTTCAATCATGGACACTTCAGTATTAGAGGAAAACCAGATGGAAAAGGAAGATGGATTTCATTAGATAAGAAGTCTCACGTCAAATTACACAACCAGATAACCATAGTGTTTCATTAAAATTTTACAATACAGGAGCCTAGCTCAACCATCAACCATTACAAAATATCAAAAATACATACATATACTCAAAAATTCCCCCAACATAGGTGTGCTTGAGATTCTCATCCAATGCCATACATCTATGTCTTCTCAGTCAGACTACGCATGCCTTCCTCTGTAAGATGCAATCTCTTCTCTGCCATTCCTTTCTGGATTTCCATTTATGTGGTGAGACTATGTCTCAACTGTCACCTCACTTTCATGAACTATCTGCATCGGGATCAGGATAGGCTTCACTCTAAACTTGACCATCTTGAGCTTTGTTGGACGCTTGCATGGAGAACTTGGCAGACAGACGTGGACATTGATGATAGGGAGATGATGAGATGACTGGGACTGCGTGGGTGCCAAAATATCAAATCAGACCCCCGACTTAGGCTAAACACCATTTGTGGGTTTCTAAGCCCCTTTTCTCACATTTTGACCAAGGTGCACTTGCTTAGGGAAAACAACCCCCCTTACAATATTATGTGTTAACAGTACCTATAACAATTCTCATTTAATTTTTCTAGCTTAGGAAAATTAAATGGGGCCCCTTGAATAAATTTCTACCTGACCTAACACCTAAGACAAATTGTCTTCTAAGGTTTGGCTATCATGAGAAAGGGAGGTTTTTCTTGGCCCTGTTATTGGTCTTTGATTTTTCTTTATGTTCATTGAACTATAATGTTAAACCTTTCATGAGGACTTTCTCCAAGCCTGCCAAGATAGTGTAAATATTCAACTGACCATTAAAATATTCCATACGTGGACCCCTTATCTATGTTTCTCGCTTACCCTCACCCTGAATACCCATTCACACTTTGTGGAAGGAATATTGTGGAGGTTCCTTAGCAAGTACTCTAACTACCTTGACTATCCATCGACAACCCACAAATCGCAAGCTTGCAGGACATTTTCTGCAAGAATTTCATAACGAGAATTCCTATCTACCGAACGTCATGATTGATCGCTACCCACAAGGAACATACCTTCGTGGAATAATTATTCTTGGATATTCACACAAACCCATTGAATGAAATTCTCTACCTTCTCGCAGGCTGCATTCCTACATGACCTACATTTTTTTTGTTGAGGCACGACAAATCTGGTATCCACGTACTACATTTGACCTAACATATGAGGTGGACCCCGTGAAGTATCTCAGATGTTGTGGTAATATCCACATGTTGATTAACCCACATGATGCATTCCACAAGGACCTACGGATCCACCAATGTGGAATATCTTTAATTAGAAACTATGAAAAAATATCTCCCACATCCACAAACCGTGAACCGCAAAGGCCATCTCCTCGTAAACCTGTATTATGAAAAGGGTGCTTAATCACATGTTTTTCCCACTTGTAATAAAGTAATTATTGAGAGTTAAATGAATTCATGACCCAATGGCTAGCAGGTTGGGTAGAGGGCCGAGACTTGATCATTCACACTATTTGTATTAACAGATAAGGGTATACAAATGCCAAGTATTTATGTGTCATATGTCTCGCGTCATTGCTTAAGATTTGAAAATTGAAGTTGTGAGTTTGATAAACCTAATCTAACTTACGTATTTGTGGATACTGCAAGTTGAAGGAGAAAGGAGATGTATAAAGTTGTCAGTCGCATAGCAAGAAACCCACAGTTAGTCATGACACCTCAAACGACTAGTATATATGCAATCACAGTATCAGACATTGGCCACAATATTGGCCTTAAAGGTTGTTGCACATGGGAAGAGATATACAATATGTTTTGCAATGGAGAGTTCTTGGAGAATGACCCATACCTCAAAATATTTCAGAACATACATAAAAACAACATTCACACCATCATTGCTCGGCCTGCAATCTTTCCCTACAACGAAGTGCCTAAGTGGGATTACAAGAATGTAAACACACATGCACAAACCATCACCAATAAGAAAGGAAACACCATAGCCCCACTGAACCAAGAAATATTTCACCGCATCTACAAGCTGCCAAAACCTTTGGTATTTATGAACATGGGATTCCTCAAAAACTTCACTAAAGAAAAGTTGAAGCCATTGGATATTCTTCAAGACTGGTGGGACGAAGAAACTCCCTTTGTCTCTAAGATCAACAAGGCATACAATACCCATTTTTCAAGCCGTCATATCAGTTGCTAATTTCTATGATCTACAGACTATGTGGGGAGGAGAATTACATACACTTTAAGCAAGAATGGACAATCATGGCTCATGCAGTGGTGGAAATGGGAGCATTGTTAAATTGAGTGTTTATCTTATCGATAAACATCTACCTCAACATATAGGAGACCTACAAAGGCACACAATAAAATTTTTATATGTCTTCCTTTCTCATTGATCTTATTTTCGAATATGTCCCTAACCCATAAATGAATTGGGACTAGAATCCAGAATCACCCCCTATTCATGTATATTTCTCTAAACTTTGGACAAGTTGGTATCACAAGTATTTTTATTGAATATGCGATTATTTTATAGCACATTTATCTTCATTGTTTTCCGGCCAGACCCTACATAGAATATCAATACAATCATTGGAAACCCTGCAGGAAATAACATATAGGAACCTAGAGAAGAACAATGCTTACATTTGTGTGTACGTATGTAATGCTCCACCACACGTATTAACTAGGTACGTCTCAGATAAAATTATGGCCCGCAAGGTAGCATACCAAACGATGGAATTTGATGTAGAAGTTTCCTTGCAGACTTTGAACAAGAGAATTTTTCCTAGTTTCCCATTCAAGCTGGGGAAATTCATGTTAAAAAACATCCCACATGTGAGGAAAGACGTCATATCTCTTAAAGAGTTTATTTTGTGTATAGTGACAATAAAGAAACACAGCCCCAGAAATGTCTTATATAACTACTACAAATCCTTGAATATGGTACCCCCTTCAAGCATGAAATAAGAGAAGAGGAACAACTCTTCCGCGAGTCCAGATCATATGAAGAAGTGTTGTACCATGTAGAAGGTACACACTAGGTTGACTCTTTTCTAGTAGAATAGGAAGAAAGGAAAATCCAATTTCATGAATAGATATAGAAAGTAATAAGGGACGCTCGAGAGAATACAGATGCATATGAAAGGGCTCGGAAAGAGAAAGAAGAAAGGTGCTAAAGAAATTATTTGATGTGGAAGAAAGGGACCAAAAAAATAAATTGTAGAGAAAATCACCTAAAGAGATCAAAGCACCACAAAAATCCGCAGAGGATTCCCAATCCCTCGCTTGGATAGGTGATTTTGGGATACAATTTTGGTAAAACTCCTAAGTATAGAAGAAGCGCACAGAAGAGGTGGGTAGAGGAAAAAGAATAAGGAAGACTAGGTAGTGCAAAGTTGAGGCACATCTAGAAGTACAACGTGCAGTAAGAAGAATAAAACAGATAATAAAGCAGCGAGATGAATAAAGCAGAGAATACAACAGGAGAAGAAAGAGGATGAAAAGGAAGGATGATAGTTCGACATTCTAAATATAGGAGGGCAAGCAAAAGCATGAAGAACAAACAGTCAGAGTGCAAAAGTAGCATGCATACGGAAAAGCAGGTTGAAACGACCTGAACAACCAGTTAGTTGGAGTAGTCATGCATTATAATAGGGTTTTGGGATGGACAAAATAGGGTTTTAAGCCCTAGAATTTATGTATAAATATGTAATGGGTTGGGAGAATAGGGGTTCCTCTTGATGTATGTTCTTGTTCCTCATTGTTGGGTTCTATGATAGTTATTGTAATGATTCTATTCTATTCTCTAAAAGAGAGGAACCCATGTCTGAATGCTAAGGAGAGAATGCACAAAGAGAGAGAGGCTTGCATTGTAGAACGGCTAGGTTAGGAGAGAGGAAGATAACCATGATATATCTCTGTAAGCATAGTGTGCAACACTGAAGCAATTACCAAATGCATAATAAAGAAGTCAGTCATTGTGGGTGTAGCCCAAAGTTGGGTCAACCACGTTAAATCTTGTGTTAATTGTCTTATGTGTGATTGTTCATGGATTCTATTGGATGTTTATTAGATTAGATTTTTTTGATGCATAATCATTGCACAATAATCATGATTGTTACAGTAATGAGTTTATGTAGTAATCTGGAATATAATGGTAATGTGGACCTTAGATCCACTAAGTGATAGAATAAGAGAACTTGCATAATAACGCACACAACACAGATAATAAAGAATGAATGGGATAATAAACACCCAATCCCCCACTACTACATAAACTTGGTTCTTGCAGTCCCCATAGATACCTCGAGTGAGACTTCATGTGTGCAAGCAGGTGATGTTGAAAGGGTCGGTGTCTGAAGGGTTTTGTTTCTTAAAGATAACTCAAACCTAGGGTCTTACTGGGAAACATTTTTGGTAAAAATCATAAAAATATAAGAAGTGCGCAGAGGAAGAAGAAGAAGGAATACTAGGGAGATAATAGGGAGTGTGCAGTTGAGGCACATACAAAATTACAACACATAGTAAGTGGAATAAAATAGAGAATAAAGAAGAGAGACAAATAAAGCACGAGAATAAATCGGATGAAAAGGAAGGATGACAGCTAGACATTCTAAATATAGGAGGATGCACAAAAGCAGGAAGAACAAGCAGTCATAGTGAAAAAGAAGCATGCATATGGAAAATCATATGAAAACATCCTGAACAACCATTTAGCTGGAGCAACCATGCATTTTAATAGGGTTTTGGGATGGACAAATTAGGGTTTTAATCTCTATATTGTATGTATAAATATGTAATGGGTTGGGAGAATAGGTGTTCCTCCTTATGCATGTTCATGTTTCTCATTGTCGAGTTCTATGATAGTTACTGTAATGATTTTTTTCTATTATGTAAAAGAGAGGAACCCGTGTCTGAATGCTAACGAGAGAATGCAGAGAGAGAGAGAGAGAGGATTCCACTGCAAAACGACTAGGCTAGGAGAGAGGAAGATAACCATGATATATATTTGTAAGTGCAGTGCACAAGACTAAAGAAATTATCAAATGCATAATAAAGAAGAAAATCGTTGTGGATGTAGCCCAGAGTTGGGTGAACCACGTTAAATATTGTGTTAATTGTCTTATGTGTGATTGTTCATGGATTCTGTTGCAGGGATGATTTTAGGGGCTAAATTTTTCTCATGGGCTAATTTTCCATGGTTTTTCCAAAAATGAGATTCGCTATTTTAAAAAAGATTTGCCCAAATTATATAGGATAAAATTATTTTACCTTAAAAATCGCCAAAATTTTATAAAAACTATATAAAATACTTAGAAATTTGAATATTTTTTCAAAAATATCGCCAAACATATATAGTTGGCATATGAAGGATTAGTAATATTCGCCAAGGTTTCTACATTTTAAAATAATTTTTCATCCTTAAAATCACCCCTGTTCTGTTGGATGTTTATTAGGTTAGATTTGTTTGATGCATAATCATTGCGCAATAATCATGACTATTGCAGTAATGAGTTTATGAAGTAATCTAGAATATAATGGTAATATGAATTAGAGATCCATTAAGTGATAGAATAAGAGCACTTGTAGAATAATGCACACAACACGGATAATTAAGAATGAATGGAATAATAACCTCACATTCCCTCACTACTGCAAAAACCCAGTTCTTGTAGTCCCCATAGATACCTCGGGTGAGACTTCATTTGCACAAGCAGGTGATGCCGAAAGGGATGACATATGAAGGGTTTTGTTGGTCAAATATAACTCGAACCTAGGGTATTACAAACCACGTGCAACTCCAACACCCTCAAATCCACAAAGGAATCCAAAGTCATAGAAGAATCCAAAGCCCATAAAGTCATGGAGGAGTCACAAGCCAGCGAAAGATGAAAGAGCCTAAAAATTCGCAGAGGATTAAGCCACCCGTGAAGACACAAAAAGGAAATAGATATGTCTAAACAATTTGTCTGCAAGATTTTTGAGGAACATGAAAAGATAGCGTAAGAAGCATGAAAAGATACATAGTTGAAGAAGAAGAAGGAGGAAGAGGAGAGAAGTGGAATGTCTACCCCTGGATCGACCAAAACAGTGTCAATTTTAACCTCTCCCATGAACCCAAGGACTCCCCTGAACATGATACCTTCTAAATTTTCATATTCATCCCTAAAAATATTAGAATTTTATGATGAAGTAATAGTTGTGGAGAAGTTCTACTACAGAAATTCAAAACGGGGAATCATGAGGAAGTGATCAAAATGACATAAAACGGGGAAGACATCTGAACAAAAAAGATCTAGAAGAAACATTGATTGGAGCATAACTAAAGAGAACCCGCAGAAGGAAGCAGTGGAGACAAAAACATTGTTAGATGTGCTTTCAAGCACAAACATTGTCACAGTCAACGAGCTCAATTGAAAGGTAGAAGAATATAAGAACAAAGTAGCAGGCCTAGAGCAGCAGCTACAACTCCAGAGACAAGAATTAGAATGTGAATTCCAAGTCAAAGAAGAAGAGGCAGACTTGCTACATGAAAAATAAATTGAGAACGCCAGACAAAGATATACTCATGAGATATCAAAATTGAAAACAAAAGGTCAAGAAAAGTACCAACTAGTTGGATATCAAACCCACAGGATATCCCTCTTAGAAGAAGAAATGAAACAACTTTTGTTGGAAGGAAACAAAGAGGGAAATAAATTTCTAGCCATGTTTAAAGAGGAAGTTGTTGAACTTAATGAGTAGCTAAAAGAAACATAGGTCAATTTCTTCATGGAGTTAAAGGACATGCATGCCTATAATGAAGAAATTGTAAAATCGACTAATCAACTAGGATGGATTAAAGACCAATATGAGGACCTAGTGTTATCACTCCAGGAGTCACCCCCAGCCTACAAATGGGAGTAAGCTTGGTAACATACAAATTGATTTAATTTTAGTTTGGGATCAGGGATGAGCAAGACTTTAAAGAAAGGAAAAGCCAATAGATATCATTGTAGATCAGTGATGGACCATTGGGCTATGGAGTCATAAACAATCTTCTCATTGAAGGAATTTAAGCTCCCTATCAGACAAAATATTTGTATAATGATGAAGAGAAGAATAAGATAATAACATAGAGACTAATATTGTCTAAGAATATATCCTCTCCACAAAGAGAATTTAGATGTGTCTGAATAGTAAACAATGATAAATAGGCAAGCTTACAACAAATCTTCTACTACATCGAGAATCTATCAATCAAAGGAAAATTTTAATCCTTAAAATAAGAAATACATTCAAACAAGATGAATAATAGAGAATAAAACATAGAAGATAAATCATATGAATCTTCAATAACATACAATTTACAGCCACATGCCCCTCTGGCTTACAAACTGAAATATACAGTCATTCCATTGCTTAAAACCTCTTGCGGTCTTGGCCCTCTCTTATATCATTCACCAGGTGTATTTATAATCAAAACGAAATACAACAACTAGGAGTGCGAGTTGGCCTTCCTATCCTAGGATTCTCCACAAAAATATACAAGTCTAACATATGTACCAACAAATCTAACAAACTGCTAAAATCAAGGAGCCTTTTGGCAACCAAAAATGAATGACATGTATTGTTGCTTGGGCGCCTCTTCTCCAATGTCGTGTGTCTTATCTTGTATATCCTTTTCCTTTTGTGATAAGGAAACTATGGTTAGTATGGGCTTGCAAGAAAAACTGCCCTTTGTGGTACTTCGGGCTAACAGTTTTGTGTCTCCTCGGCCAAACCCTCCATGCTTCCATTTAAGGCGGTAGTCGATTGTTCAGCCATCAGTTCTTCTTTCATTAATTGATTTATCCTTGGGATCATGACGAGGCTTAATGCCTAGATTTATTTCCATGCGCTGCTCTTGGATTGGACCTTATATAAGCACGTGATTGCAGAAGTTGGCAAGGGCAGTTTGGATCCACACCACTCTGACCCCCGCAATCCACCACCAACTACCATGTACCTCTTTAGTTATACCATGGTTTTGATTGTGGGACCACTCTAGAATTTTAACGTTCGAGCATGTTTCATCCCCACAATGAAGTGTGGTCGTCGATCTGTTGCAATCTACATTCTGGGTAACCCTGTTATTTTAGTGCCCCTACTAATATTTATCTATCTACCAACTCCATAATCCTTTTAACCATGTTTAGAGATGGAGCCAATTTTGGTGCTTGGGAGATTTGAATGTTGAACAAGAATGTCTCCCAGAGGACAATCTCCTGAATCTGACGTGGTGGTCTGACATCATTGTGTTGTCACAGCTACTAATGGATGAGCACCATGTGTCTTCGGCACTTCGACACTTCAGGCTTCAGGATTTTTGGATTGTGAAGCATGAAAAACTCTCGGAGTGATGTGGTAGCCTGAAATGAAAGCTACACGTCCTCGGTGGGTAAGTGCCATATGTTGAGCTGAAAAACACACGTGGTAATATCCTGAAGTGACTTTCTCCCAGTTGACGTGGCAATCTCTTGTTACTTTGGGACTTCGGGAGATTTTGAACGTGGGGCATGAATATCTCCCGAATTTACTTTCTCCCAGTTGACATGGTAGTCTCTCATCACTTCATCGCTTCGAGCTTTGGGAGTTCGGGAGTTCGGGATGTAGAGCATGGTAATCTCCCGAAGTGACTTTCTCCTGGTTGATATGGTAGTCTCTCATTACTTCGACACTTCGGGCTTCAGGATATTTTGAATGTGGGGTATGAATATATCCTGAAGTGAATTTATCTCGGCTAACGTGGCAGTCTCTCATCACTTCAGGACTTTGGGAGTTCGTCACTTCAGGGATTTCGTCTAGTCGTTAATCCTTGCGCGACTTTGAGGCTCTGAATGCATAAGAGTCGCTAATCTAAAATGTACATGGGTTCTCCACCGTTGAAAATTGAACATGTCTAATTGCTTGTATTTCAAGCCTGAAATGGACTGTTCTAAATGTTGCGTTTGGAAATTTCTTGTACAAACAAAGGACTTGGTCGACCTGCTTCGAACTAAAAATTTGGTAGTGCCACTTTCCAAAACTAGGGTTCACAGTGCTTTTGAGTTACTTTTGTCGGTGTAGATGTTTGTGCTAACATCAGGCTCCAACTGGGATGGGGGCCTCCTTGTGAGGCTTCGAAGAACCTTAGCAGTTCCAGTCACCTTATCCATTGGGATATGGAGTCAACTATGTAACCAACCTCTAAACACTGCCAATAATTGCCACTTATTCAAGAAAACTGAAAGACCTGCTACAACCTAAGGAAAGAAAGGCTCTGGAAGCGATCTTATTAACTGCTGCAAACTTGAAGGAAAGAAAATGTTAGGGAAGTGATCTTATTTCCAACACTACCCTACCTCTAACCAAATACGCAATTTTTTCAAGTAAAAGCATATTTCCACAATAGCCATTCAAGTAATTTCAAGACTGAGATGATCTTATCTCTATCACTGATTAATAGATAAAAACAGAAATATACTAACAGTGATAGAGAATCCTTCAGAAAACCATACTCACTTGTGAATGTTGGTGAAATGAAATCTGAAATTTTCAGAAAATTTGAAAAACTTGACTCTAACAAGGCTGCAAATGAATCTTTGAAACCAAGATCAGAAACATGTCGATCCTTAGGAAAAAAATGCTCATCCATGAATGCCTCTTTTCTTGAAAACTGATAACCTTCTTGCTCTTTCATAAGCAGATCTTGGTCATCAGGAGAGACAACTTCTTCTTTAAAATAATGATCACGAGATAATTTCACAATAGAATTTAAATCATATTGATAATGCTCAGGGATGATTTTAAGGATGGAAATTTATTTTAAAATGTAGAAACCTTGGCGAATATTACTAATCCTTCATATGTCAACTATAAATGTTTGGCGATATGTTTTTTAAAATATTCAAATTTCTAAGTATTTTATATAGCTTTTATAAAATTTTGGCGATTTTTAAGGTAAAATAATTTTATCCTGTAGAATTTGGGCGAATCATTTTTAAAATAGCTCAACTAGGAACATATGATTATCTATGCAATCATCTTTTACCTCATGCTCAAAATATTTTGGAAACTGATCATAAACATGACATGCATCCATGTCTATAGTAAAATATGAACATACTAAAGAATCTGGCTCCAAATGTAAAACATACTTACAACCTTGTTGTTGTTCCAGATCTGATTCATACTCACTGTCTTTTTGCTGCAAATTTGAAATATACTGACAGTCCTCTTGTTGTTCATCGTGTGCATGCATATTTTCAAAATATACTTGATCTCAAATCTCCTTGCTAGCACGAATGTTCTCCTCGACTTCTTCAACATCTTCAAATAAGCATTTTAAGGATGAAAAATTCCTTTCTCTCAAGAGAAGGAAAAGCTCTGAATGTTAGCCATAACATAGTATACCATGGAAACAATCTCGGAAGGTTGTATTTCTACTTTCATGTTATGATAAACACTATAAAACCTCATGTTGAAGATAGCCAAGGCTTCCTCTTCCCCTCTCCTCAAAGCATACAAATCATCCAAGTACTGATCAAGAGACTTGTTCTCACCCCAACACTTTAAAAATGAATTGCACAACTCGATCCAAGAACCAATGGAATCATCTCTCAAACCCTTAAACCACACAACATCATCTCTGAACAAATATTTGGATAACAACCTCATAATAACATCATCATGTACTATCTCAAACAAATCAATAAAGTTCTCAAAGGCCTCCAAATGCCTCTTAGTTGTAACATGATCTTCTCCAGAAAACCATGGAAGATACCCAAAGAAATCAAGAGGATAAGGATGAAGGTAAGATGGCATCCTTAAAGGTTTAAAAATATTGTCTTTGATCCTAGATTGAATAGTAGTGGGATCGATATGAGGTTTAACAAGTTAATGGAAAGGTTCAATAGTAACAATAGAAGGTGATGAGATTTGAGAAGGATTTGGATCAATTTCAACCTCCTCAAGGCTACAAGGGTGATCAAATTCAGGAGGGATTTCAATACAAATCTCATCCTTATTAATAGGCTAAGGTGAAGATACGAGATCAACATCTACAACATACGCAGAGGGCAGGTCCTATTCTTCCAAGGATGGATATATAAAGGAAGTCTTATGATCATTCGAACAGACAAAGCATAGGATAATCCTCTTGATATGTAAAGGGAAAGAGAGAAATGAGATGATAAAGAAAAACAAGAGTTCATGGAGAAAGCTCATAAGTTGATACCTGGTCATCCCCTTTCGTATGGTCATATTTTTGTCAACAGGATCCTCCCCAGTGGATTTTTTTATTGTGGAGTTGCCAAGTAGATAATACAGTCAATTTATGTGTCCCTCTCTTGTCTACCATCAAGGGATGGATCTAAGTCGCTCTCCCAGGGAAGCTAGCTTCACACTTTGTTCCCCGGCAATGACGCCATTTATGTTATCACTCCAGGAGTCACCCAGAGACTGAAAATGGGAGTAAGCTTGGTAACATACAAATTGATTTAATTTTAGTTTGGGATCAGGGATCAACAAGACTTTAAAGAAAGGAAAAGACAATAGATATCACTGCAAATTAGTGATGGACCATTGGGGTATAGAGTCATAAACAATCTCCTCATTGAAGGCATTTAAGCTCCCTATTAGACAAACTATTTGTATAATGATGAAGAGAAGAATAAGAGAATAAAATAAAGATGAATATTCACTAAGCAGAGATCCTCTCTGCAAAGAGAATTTAGATGTGTCTGAACAATAAATAATGATAAATAGGCAAGCTTACAACAGATCTTCTACTGCATTGGGAATCTATCAATCAAAGGCAAATTTTAATCCTTAAAATCATAAATACATTCAAACAAGATGAAGAATAGAACAGAGAATATAGAAGAAAAATATGATGAAAGAACTCATATGAACCTTCAATAACATACAATTTACAGCCACATGCCCCTCCGTCTTACAAACTAAAATATACAGTCATTCCATTTCTCAAAACCGCCTACGGTCTTGGCCCTCTATTATATCATTCATCAGATGTATTTATAATAAAAAAAGAAGACAACGACTAGGAGTGTGAGTTGGCCTTCCTCTCCTAGGATTATCCACAAAACGATACAAGTCTAACATCTGTACCAACAGATATAGCAAACTGCTAAAATCAAGGATCCTGTTGGCAACAAAAAATGAATGACATGTCTTGGTGCTTGGACGGCTCTTCTCCAATGCCGTGTGTATTCTCTTGTCTGTCATGTTCCTTTGGTCAGAAGGAAACTCTGGTTAGTATGGGTCTGCAGGAAAAACTTCCCTCTATGGTACTTTGGGATGACATTTTTCTGTCTCCTCAGCCAGACCCTCCATGCTTCCATTTAAGGGGGTAGTCGATTGTTCAACCATCGTTCCTTGTTCCATTAACTTATTTCTCCTTGGGATCAGGACGAGGCTTAATGGATAGCTTTTTTTCCACACGCTTCTCTCGAATTGGACACTATATAAGCACATGATTGCGGAAGTTGGCAAGGGAAGTTTGGATCCACACCGCTCTAACCCCTGCAATCCACCACCAACTACCACATACCTCTTTAGCTTAACCATGGTTTCAATTGCAGGACTGCTGTAGAATTTTAATGTTCGAGCATGTTTCGTCCCCGCAATGAATTTTGGTCGTTGATCTGTTGCAATCTGCGATCTAGGTAACCCTTCTATTTTAGTGCCCTTGCTAAAATTTATCCATCTGCCAACTCCAGAATCCTTTTAACCATATTTAGATATGGAACCAATTTTTGCACTTGGAATATTTGAATGTTGGGCATAAATATCTCCCAGAGGACGATCTCCTGAATCTGACATGGTGGCATGATTTCATTGTGTTGTCACGACTACTGATGGATGAGCGCCATGTGTCTTCGGCACTTCGGGATTCGGTAGTTTTGGATTGTGAAGCAAGGAAAACTCTCGGAGTGGTATGGGCCCAGAGTGACGTGGTAGCCTGAAATGAATGCTACGTGTCCTCGGTGGATAAGTGCCATGTGTTGAGTTGAAAAATAGTCGTGGAGTGGTAGGGCCCGAAGCGACATGGAAGCCTGACATCACTTCGAGACTTCGGCTCTTCAGGACTTCAGGATGTAGAGCATGGTAATCTCCCGAAGTGACTTTCTCCTGGGTTGACATGGCAGTCTCTCATTACTTCGAGACTTCGGGCTTCGGGAGATTTTGAACTCGGGGCATGAATATCTCCCGAAGTGACTTTCTCCCGATTGATGTGGCAGTCTCTCGTCACTTCAGCACTTCGAGCTTCGGGACTTTGGGACTTCAATATGTAGAGCATGGTAATATCCCGAAGTGAATTTCTCCTGGTTGACGTGGTAGTCTCACTTTACTTTGGCACTTCGGGCTTTGACTTCTTTTGAATGCAGGGCATGAATATCTCCTGAAGTGGCTTTATCCCGGCTGAAGTGGTAGTCTCTCATCACTTTGGGATTTGGGGACTTTGACACTTCAGGGCTTTCGTCTGGTCATTAATCCTTGCATGACTTTGAAGCTCTAAATGCACGAGAGCCGCTAATCTGAACTGTACATGGGATCTCCACCGTTGAAAATTGAACCTATCTAATTGCTTGTATTTCAAGCCCAAAATGGACTACTCTAAATGTTGTGTTTGGATGTTTCCTGTACAAACAAAGGACTTGGTCGACCTACTTCGAACGAAAATTTGGTAGCGCCACTTTCCAGAACTAGGGTTCACAACACTTTTGAGTTACTTTTGTCATTGCAGATGTTTTTTCTAACACCTGGAACAATCATTCAAAATATGAAATATTGGAAAAACACATACAAGATATCCCCTGCAACATTGCTCGAGATTACCAACAAGGAGAAAGACAAGACCCAAATGTTTATAGGTAGATGGAAGAATAATTTATTTAATGTGAAAGAGACAATAAGAAATGATAAAAGGGCATGTGCAAGGATGTGGGTTGCAGTTGATGAACTTTTGGAGATGTTTCACATGCCCCTGAATGAGAAACTAGATGTAGAAAGACCAAGTGAAGCCAGGGCAGATCAAGTCTCTTCCATGATAGAGAAGGTCAAGAAGGAAATCGAAGTGTTGGACAGAATGGACAGGGAGACAATCAACCAATACATGATCCAACCAATGAAGTGTACATTAGTAACTGAAGATTTTATAAAGAGCACAACAAAATACTTGAAGACAAAGGTCACTGAAAGGATATGTGATGACGAGTTGGATATGGAAGAGAGAAATTCAAATAGGATAAGAAGAATCATTCGAGCCTACAAATCATGGTTCAACTTTGTAGATCCTCCAAATCCTGGAAATTCTTGACATTCCCACATTTTGTAAAATTTTGTAATTCAAATGTCTAAGTAACTCAAAGTAGGAGAATAGGAGACAAAAAGAGGTAATTGTCATCTGAAAAGTTGAAAGCAACGTAAAGAGACTCTCTTATCTTATAAAAGAGAGTTCCTAATTAGATAGAGGGACTTTTGCGGATTGTACATGTTGTCGCAAGAGTTGACTCTAGGTTGTAATAGAGCCAAGCCTTAGCACATTTTATATGAAATAAAATTTGTTGATTGATCAATCATAAGAGGCTTCTAGAACTAGGTATGAAACAATCCCTTCACTCATTTATAGATCAGAAATGAAGAGGCATGACATCGTTTATCTAATTGATTTAATAAAGAATATGGATAAAGGATAGGAGATGAAGAAGACTGAAACAAAGAGTTAGGTATCTAATTCTGATAAGTCTAATCTTTATTTCAATGGCAGAAATAACACCAAACTTCAAATATCTGAACACAGGTCTTGTCTTAATCATAATAAGACAGAGGAAAAGCTATGAACAAATAAAACTTGTAAATAAGGCAAAACAATTAAGATGCAGGTCTTGTTCTACTCACGGAAAAACAGAGGAAAAACTGCACTTTAAGGAATGCTTTAAATCATCTACAGCAGAAGTATCACTGAATTGTAACCATTACAAGTTGAATTAATGAATGGAAGGAAGAAAGAGAAGTGATGAAAACTTCAGAAACAATAACACAGGAAGAAGACATAATTAGACAGTGACAGGGTGTAGAATCTTTTGGCATTCTTTTCTATATTTGTTGAAAAGGAATGCATTACAAACCCAACCTCCAAAACGCTATCTAGTTGTTCCCCCTCCCTTTTTTTCTTCAAGAAGATACAATAATATATGTCTTATGCCCCCTTTCGAATAAATGAAAAATGATTCGTATTCCAAAATAAATCCCTCTAGAAATGAACAGGAATTTCATGTAGGTATTGAGGTCGAAATCCTCCCAAAAGATAACAACAATTACCATCCAATTCGAAAACTTTTCTCCATAGAAAATGGGCCAAATTGCTGAAAAATGGGGCTGCGGTTATGATTATGTATCTCTCAAATAGTGATAGTTGTGTATAAAATGAAAGAGGTTTTTGTTCATATGTTTTTTCTGACCAAAAACCTCTCTCGGTTTCTTGAGATCTATTTCCATTTTCCCCAGATCTGCCTTTCAAAAACATGTGTCAAACGGGGAAATTCTAAGATCCAAAAATTAGGGCTCGGAGATGGATTTGATTCTCCCAATATGTGACACATGTAGGAAAACTGGGGGAGGTTATTGATATATAATGTGTTAGGCATAAAAATTTCCAACCGTTTCTCAAAATGATATTCGAGTCGCTCAGAATCATCATTTGAAAATGATGACTCAGCATAGTAAAAAATGCCACATTTATGAAAATGAACCTCATCTTTCGGGGGACTTTTGACTACCTTCCTGAGCTCCAAATGAAAATATTAATGCACCAATGGAAATATTAGGATATTTATATGTCAATCGACCATTTGAGCGCGCAAAATGACCTCTCCACGGCTGAGAAAACTGATTGTTTGCTAAGGCAGTTTATCCACTAAAAACAATTTGTGATTCGGCAGCTAATAGGCCGAAAACAGGGGTCTCTTAGCCACCAAATATCCTGGCTTTCGGCGGTTAGAAGTGCAATTTTGGAGTTCCGTAAGCCACCGAAAGTCCCAAAACCCGATTTCAGGATTTCGGGATTTTGGGTTTCAGAACAATGGTTAAAATTTTTACGTTGGTCGAACCTCCGATGGTCGAAACCCCGAAATGGTGACATGGCATTTGTGTGAAACCTTAATATAGTGATTTTATTTTCGTTTATTGCATTTTTTTCCGTGCCTCCTCATGAGCTCTTCCTCCATGTGACTTGATGTGTGATGCTTGAATGCTTGGTCTCGACTGATACACTTTTGGCAACTAAGGGCATATGAAACCTAAGATTTAAGCTACCGAAAGTCTACACTTTCGGTAGCTAAACACTATAATTTTTTTCTTTCTAAGCTACCGAAAGCCAAAATTTCAATATTTGTTCCAACATAGGCTCCATCTAAGGATGGTACTTTCCTGAAAGTGCCACGAACAGTAGACCAAGTGCCTTCATCCATTGGGCGACCTGAAATCATCGTTATCAAACTCTGAACCCTGTCACTTTACTTGCATCTTTTCGGAATGAAAAACTGCTTATTCATCCATTGGGATATGGAGTCGTAATTCTTTAAAACAAAACCATACTGGATTCAAAAATGAACTGAAAACATATTGAAAACCACTGTTGTAATCTAATGCTTGAAGTCAAGCTTATTTATATACATCACCTACTCTAACTACTAAAAAATTCTCATTGAATCAAATGATACGAAAATGCCAGTGAAGCCAATCCAATAATTGTCTACTTATTTGAAATTTTCTCACACTTTCTTTGAGCAGGCTGAAAAAGGAAACTGAAAACTCCCATCTGACCTGTTGGTGATCATGAATTTTCAAACCTTTCATCGATTCTTGTGACCAAATATCCATGACATAGCATACTCCTCCATTAAATGAATCTAAAAGATCAGCAAACGGATCTTGGAAAAATATATGGTCGTAAGGTTTTAAAACAGCCAGGACTACTCTATGTTCTAATTTATAATGCTCAGGATCATTCTCGAAGAGAATATCTGAGCACCCTTCAAGATCATCTGCAATGGCATCTCCAAAATCATGGCACAATCTTGTTAGAAGACCCTCATCCTTCCATGAAAAATCTGCAGCAAGTTGTTCTATAGAAATGATGAAATAATCATCACTATACTCATCATATTTAGGTTCAACAGATAACTCAAGAGGGTCATCAGTCAGACAAAAACTCGAGACATCAACTGTGGATTTCTCAAGCAAATGACACTTTGTTACTATCTCTGGCATATTTTTTATTTCATAATCATACTTCTACAAATCACAGTCTAAAGCATTTTCGAACAACAAACTTTCTTCAAGATTATTAAACATGGAAACCATATCTTTTTCATGAAACAAAGAAGGGTCTAAAATATGATCTCCTAGCAGGAAATCATCATAAATAGGTTCACTAACTTCCTGTAAAGTTCCATGAAATACATGGCTGTCATCATTTAAAAACAGATTTACATTTTTAGAAATGGAAGAAGTTTGACACTCATATCCGGGTCGTGAAAGCTGCAAATCTGTGTGAGTAGGGGCTGCAACATAGTTGTGCAGGAGTAGATCTATTTCTTCTTCAGTCAAAGGAGGAGGTGGTCTCTGTATTTTCTGGATAAAAAAACAATCATTCCTTTCTATCTCTTTTGCAGGTTGACCGTGATGCTGAATATCTTCTTCTTGAGTATGTTCACAAGATCCAACTTCTTTATGAGCCAAATCTTCCTCATACTGATCATCTTCATCAACTTGAGAAATTTCTACTATTTCTTCCTCCTCTTCAAGAGGATTTGTATGATCTTTTTGTCTTATGAATCCTATATTACAACAATCTTCAAAAAGGATTTTAGCTGAATATATCCTCTTACAATGTTGATGAAAAAGTGTGTGAAAATATCTCAATGAAGGAATATTGGAATGGGGTAAAGATTTATACCAGAGTCTAACATCTTTTTCCAATGAAAACATAAACAATTTCATGAGGGCATCTTCATGATGTACATTTAATTCCTCCATGAGATTGTGGAATTCAAACAAGTGTTGAGCGGGATTGTCGTCCTCATAAATTTAGGAAGGACATCTTCCCAAATTTTAATGTCTGGAACAGTGTTTGGAAAGCCATAAACATTTGTAAAGTCCAGAGGAGCAAACCTTGCAGCAATTCGAGCAGCAAACGAATTCAACATTTGAGACCAGTGGAGTCACCAACAAAATCATGTAGAGTCTACGAACCAAGGAGTCGCCAGGTGAATGATCATAGCCAATTGAAAGCCTATCCCTTGTTCACCATCAAGAGATAGATCTGAACTTTGTCGTATCTTAGGGAAGATAACTTCGTCCTCCATCCCCAACAACGGCGCCAGAAAATGTTGTCGCAAGAGTTGACTCTAGGTTGTAATAGAGTCAAACCTTATCACATTTTATATGAAATAAAATTTGTTGATTGATCAGTCATAAGAGGCTTCTAGGACTAGGTCTGAAACATGTCCTTCACTCATTTATAGATCAGAAACGAAGAGGCATGATATCTTTTGTCTAATTGATTTAATAAACAAGATGGATAGAGGATAGGAGATGAAGAAGACTGAAACAAAGAGTTAGGTATCTAATTCTGATAAGTCTAATCTTTATTTCAATGGCAGAAATAACACCACACTTCAAATATCTGAACACGGGTCTTGTCTTACTCATAGCAAGACAGAGGAAAAGATATGAAAAAATAAAACTTGTAAATAAGGAAAAACAATTAAGATGTAGGTCTTGTTCTACTCACGACAAAACAGAGGAAAAACTGCACTTTAAGGAATGCTTTAAATTAGCTACAACAGAAGTATCACTGAATTGTAACAATTACAAGTTGAATTAATGAATGGAAGGAAGAAAGAGAAGTGATGAAAACTTCAAAAACAATAACACAGGAAGAAGACATAATTAGACAGTGACAAGGTGTAGAATCTCTTGGCATTCTTTCTATATTTGCTGAAAAGGAATGCATTACAAACCCAGCCTCCAAAAGGCTCTCCGGTTGTTCCCCCTCCCTTTTTTTATTCAAGAAGATACACTAATATATGTCTTCTTCCCCCTTTCGAATAACTGAAAAACGATTCGTATTCCAAAATAAATCCCTCTAGAAATGAACAGACATTTCATGTAGGTATTGAGGTCGAAATCCTCCCAAAAGATAACAACAGTTACCATCAAATTCGGAAACTTTTCACCATAGAAAATGGGCCAAAATGCTAAACACTGGGGCTGCGGTTATGGTTATGTATCTCTCAAATCGTGACAGTTGTGTATAAAATGAAAGATATTTTTGTTCATCTATTTTTTCTGACCAAAAACCTCTCTCGGTTTCCTGAGATTTGTTTCCATTTTCCCCAGATCTGCCTTTCAAAAACATGTGTCAAATGGGGAAATTCTGAGATCCGAAAATTAGGGCTCGGAGATGGATTCTATTCTCCAAATATATGACACATGCAGAAAAAATAAGGGAGGATATTGATATCTGATGTGTTAGGCACAAAAACCTCCAACCGTTTCTCAAAATGATATTCGAGTCGCTCAGAATCATCATTTGAAAATGATGGTTCAGCATAGTAAAAAATGCCACATTTCTGAAAACGAACCTCATCTTTCAGGGGACTTTTGACTACCTTCCCGAGCTATAAATGAAAATATTAATGCACCAATGGAAATCTTAGGTCCTGTAGATGTAAATCGACCATTTGGGCACACAAAACGGCCTCTCCATGGCTGAGAAAACTAATTTTTTGTTGAGGTCGTTTATGCACTAAAACAAATATGCGATTCGGCAGCTAACAGGCCAAAAACAGGGGTCTCTTAGCCACCAAAAGTTCTGGATTTCGGCAATTAGTAGTGCAATTTTGGAGTGTCGTAAGCCATCGAAAGTCCCGAAACCCGATTTTGGGATTTTAGGATTTCGGGTTTCGGAACAATTGTTAAACTTTTTACGTTGGCCGAACCTCTGATGGCCGAAACCCCGAAATGGTGACGTGGCATTTGTGTGAAACCTTAATATAGTGATTTTATTTCCGTTTATTGTATTTTTTTCGTGCCTCCTCGTGAGCTCTTCCTCCATGTGGCTTGATGCATGATGCTTGAATGCTTGGTCTCGACTGATACACTTTCGGCAGCTAAGGGCATATGAAACTTGAGATTTAAGCTACCGAAAGTCTACACTTCCGGTAGCTAAACACTATAATTTTTTTCTTTCTAAGCTACCAAAAGTCTACACTTCCGGTAACTAAACACTTTAATTTTTTTATTTCTAAGCTACCGAAAGCCAAAATTTCAATATTTGTTCCAACAGTGCATATGGATGATATTAATATCTCTCTATGAATAATAAGCGGAAGGCATATGGGATCATAACTATTTTCAAATGTATTCGGATTTTTCTACTCATATGTTTGTTGTGGGTTTTTCTAAATTATTTTCATATCAATTATTTATATGTGTTGTGTTTAGGAATACTCATATTGTTACGATTCTTGATGAATATAGTGTTGATATTACAATTTTCATCTGCAATTAATTGTGATTAAATCTGTGATTTCATTATGTTAATGTGTTGTTGATTGGTATGAAGTAATATTTCATCTTTCAACAATATTATCTTTGATTGTATTCATTATGATTAGTCTTGCTCCTGATCAAGATAGGTTAAACTAGAGTAGATATAGAATAGAAATTTCAATTTAATTTCTACTCTAGATAATTAGATCATGATTTAGATAAAACTGGTGAGAAGAAATCCAATTTTCTTCTCCATTTCAAATAACCTAGTGGAAACCAGGCCCAAATTTTGGTCGGAAGTGCCACTCCAAATGAGAGTGATCCTAATTAGGGATCACCATTGGGCACTCTCCCATACATGATTTGTACTACCCCTAGGATGAACCCCAATTGTAAAGGTACATATACTTTATAGGTTGGTGAGCCAGGATATTTTGGGCCAAATATCCTTTGTGTATACGTTTTGAGGCTAGATTTCTTGTGTGATTAGGCGAGAGAGCCTATATGATAAAATGTCAGAAAGCCTATCATTGTAAAATGTAATCACACATGATGATATTAATAAAATACATCATTGTTGCAGACTCACTCAGACGAAAGAGTATGGGCGGATAAAACTCCACACTAGAAGGAAAAGGGGGCTAAGAGTATAGGAAAGGGGGGCTTAATTCCAAGGAAATATTACAATAATATTTCCAAAAGTCCAAAGTATGGATATTTATTTATCCTAAGTTCCTAAAGGTTGGGAACGAGACACCAAGTGGAATCAAATCTAGTTCATAAGGTGACAAGTGTCAAGTTAAAGGTATGCAAATATATTTTGGGAACTTAGTTCATTTCCCCATCATTCCTTCATTATTCACTCACTATGGTCATTCGTAACTGGCTACCAACACCATCCATACATGTACTTGGAGATGATTTAAACTCGTAACTTGTTTGCCCTCGACTAATTTTTTAGGAAACCTTGGTCAGGTTTGGACCACTTTTGGACTTCAACAAGCTGGTCAAAGATGGAGTGCCTAGGAGGAGATGAGATCGCGGATCTTACCAATTTTGTGGGCTATGTGGACCTAGAAAGGGGATCCTTAGGGTTTTTCTAATGTATTATGGGATGTCGGCCCATGGGGTTTACCCATGATTAGGCCTTATTTTAAAAGTATAAATAAGGAATAATGTATTGTAGAAAGTAGTCATTAGATAGTGGGAAGAGGCTAAGTGCAAGTAGTTCTGAGTGGATTTGTGCAACAGGATGTGTATGTAAGGCTCTGTGCTCGATAGAGAAGTTGGCTCTATGGCTTGGCCTAGTTTTGGAAGGAGGATCTAGTGCTCAGTGCGCATATCTCATTTCTTATGCGAACCTCGGCTCTATGGCTTAATGCACAGGAGCGGATGAATGTAAGAGAGTGGAGAATAATAAAGAAGATGAAGCATTTGGTGGACGTAGCCCCACACTGGGGTGAACCACGTATATCTCGTATCTTTAGTTTCTTTATGATGTTTTATTCATGTGATTGATTTTTTTAGTGCCTTGATTATAATGCATGATAGATAGATCTGTTGATGCTTAGTGCTTTACTTAAAGATGAGTGAATGTTAGATCTAACGCAATGTCATGTGCTAAGTGGTAGAAATTCTTAATATTTGTTGTTACTGCGCTGATTCATATTAGGGTTTGTTCTGCGATGTTAATAAAGCTAATGAACTAATGCATGTCCCCTTCTAAGTGTTGCTATAATACTCTGCGAAGTTTTATTATCACATATCTGTTTCTCGGCTTGGTTACAGGCACCTGAGTCCTGTAACCCCCCATGCTTCTACCTCAGGTGAGACTTCGCCTTCTTCACAAGTGTTGTCAAAAGGGCCAATAGTTAGGGTTTTGTTGGTGCGTTGTTGAAGCATTGAACCCTGGGTCTGCCCCTGTGCCAACAAATGGTTCCATTGTCGGTACTTGAAATTGTGATTGTTGGGAACTGAAGTAAAGAAAAAAAAATCCTTGTGCATAGATCTACTACTGAAGTGCACAGTACTCTACTTGACTTGCGAAGCTCTGTGATAAGAAAGAAAATTGATCTGAAGAAAAGAGGTAAGATCTTAAAAGAGGTAAAGCTTTGTGCTTTGATAAGAGTAAGATAAGTGATTTTTTTTTTTTTAAACATGAATTTAAGTATGTTTAATAGATTTTGTCCTAGTATGAAAGATAGGGCGCAGTTGGAAGAAAGAGGTGATCTAAGTAGAGCTAATATAAATGAGGAAAGATATGTTATTCCTATGCATAGAAAGAATTTTTAGACTAATAAGTGGATGCAGGAACCTAGAAATAATTTTTGAAGATTGAAGGTCCAGCACTGTGATCCTAGTGTGCAGTACAAAAGAGGTTGGGGAACATACAAGAGAGAGAGAGGATTGACATTGTGTTATAACTGCAGAAGACTGGGACATCTTGCAAAGGAATACCCTGGTATAGGTCCTATTTGTCTTTGTTTTAAAATTGTTGATCATGAAGTTGAGGATTGTCCAAAGATGATTGCTAAAGTTGAAAGAATGAACATGAGATAAGGAAACTATGAAGGAATTCAAGAGACTAAGAGAATGTTAGAGAATCATAAAGAGAAAGAATCAGAGAAATATCAGACTATGTTATCACAGTTGAAAGAAACAATGAATGATTACAAAGATGTCAACTTACCAGATATCTTGGAAGTAAAACAATGCATAAGTACAAGAATAGAAGACTTCCACATAGACCGTGTCTTGGATGAAGAAAGACAAGTGAATATTGTGACAGAAGACACTTGGGAAATTTTGGGAAAGCCTACTGTGGTACCTTCATTGGGAAGGATAGGCTTGTTTAAAGGTAATATGATAACCCTATGTGGAAGAGTTACTAATGTACCAATTATTATCCATGGAACATAGACTAAAGAAGAATTTGAAGTCATCAAGTTTGTTGAGAAAAGTGCCCCTTTCCCACTTTTGTTAGGAAAG
Organism: Picea engelmannii; assembly: GCA_009831015.1. NCBI lineage: Eukaryota > Viridiplantae > Streptophyta > Pinopsida > Pinales > Pinaceae > Picea > Picea engelmannii. Next base: position 563,195 of record ML786922.1, on the reverse strand, counting down.
ACTTGGATTGAGAATGATCATATCAGAAGGAAAGTAGAGGAAGAAGCTACAGAAAATAAAAAGAAAGAACTCAGGGATTTCATAGCTAGAAAAATAGACCGACTAATATAAGAATGAGAAGATAAGTTGAAGCAACAAAAGTCAAGAAAATTAGTTTTCGAAGTTGAAAGAATGCAAGAAGGTTTAAAGGACCTATCCATGCAAGAAAGAAGAATACCCACCCTGGAAGTATTAAGAGAAGGGATAACAACTTCGAACCCTTTGAGAACACATTAGCAGTGTGAAGTCACCATGCTAGGAAAAGATAAGAATAAGAATGAAAAGAGGAATCCAGAAATAGTTAGAGAAACTTAGATCAAAGGAAAGAAGGCAAGGAAGCTTAGTAAAAAGGAAAATCTAAAGGAAGCCACAAATAATAGATGGAACACTTCACAGACTGGAACCTCATAGGAGGTAGGTTCGCAGGATTTAAACCTCGCTAGAACAGAAGGACCGTGCACAATGGGACTTTGCCTTGGAAAATCTATATGACCGTTGGAGGTGCCCCACCCGTTAGAATGATGCTCCAGAATGGCTATAAAATTCATTTATGGGTGGATGGACCACTTTTGGTACATTGAGACCATGCCATAAGGGACAGATTCACATTGATGGAAGCATTCATGCCCGTTGGAAGAATGTGTTACGAGGCCCCACTTATTTAACCCGTCGGACGCTACATTGGGACCACTTTTTTCCACATGTGACTAACTGAGCTAACAGAGAATTGATTGTGTGTCGAGTTGTGTTATCAGAAACTAGACGTTGTTTTCCGTTTGTCTACCCCACTTATCCGTTCACCTACCCCGACCTGTCTGTTTAATAGTGAGAATGTCGAGAGAACCTACAGAATTAGAGAATTTTGTTGAGAAGATATTCAAGAAGTTGATGGCTAACAAACCATTATCCAAAGGTGTACAGGTGTCATCGACTAGGGGACTACAATATTCCCCTTCAACGAGATGTCATTCTGGCTGTGTTAACCCCAGGATTGAGCAGTGAAGTAAGCATCACAACAATCTGGTTAATGCGAAGAAGATCCTATCGATCTTACCAGAGTACATTCTGTCATTGGATAGCGCGGTTAACCATGACATCATCCCATGAGACTATGAGTACACTCTGATCACCGCGTACATTCTGAAGGGAATACGCATAGTCGGGAGCCAGTTGGGATAGATCCCATTGCTGAAGAACAATGAATTCAACCTAGAGGATAGGAAGAACTATTTTATGCTCATACCCCACCGATACTTGAAGAAGACAACTAGGAAGAAGCCTCACCTGGTCTCCCAGTCATCAATTAAGGATTTAGCGCAGTCCACTGTGATAAACTTGATGAAGATTCCCCATTTTGGCCATCACCAGGACGTTAACGCTTGCGTTAAAATCCTCTCTCCGTTCTACCATGGTGGATACCTATGGCCCGGCCAAAGGATTACTGTGGATCTGGCATTGATCCACTTGATTACAGGATTAAGCATGAAGGGACCCGACCCTCAACATTTTTACCCAGGGAAGGACTCAGACCGCTCCCTGGCACAATGGATCAAGGAGGATTATGGCGAAGTTGAAAAGGGAAAGCAAGGATACAAGGTATCTTCTATCCAAGATGGCGCAGTGTGCCTCGCTTGCCAACTCATAGTTGGAAAGATCGTAATAAAGAACCGAGTTCGTGGTGGACCTCGCGGGAAAATGTCTGGAGGGCATGAAGATGAATTAGGTGAGTTACCTCGTCAATGAACTCGAGAAAGAATGTTGTGAATCTCAAGATCTGGGATATGAATTAAACTTTAGTTGATTGATCGTGTTGATTACATTTATCACCTGGCAAATGCCTGAAGGAGCCACCTTTCCAGAGATTGAACCATCAGAGTCATTGGCCACTAGGTTTTCTACCTTGTGGTACACCAACGACATGTTGAAGTAATGGAAGTCCAACACTGTGTTCCATGCGTATTATCAACAACTCAAGGTTTCCATTGAATCATTTTCGTGCATGACACCGTGCACCTTGCACTAGTACAGACCAATAGCCAAGTTCCACGCATATCGACATTTTATCTATATCATTGCGCGTAGAGATGAGAGCAAGGAAGAGCTACAGTCATATTACAAGCTGATGTATAAATAGATGGAGCAGATCATGAAGGAATGGTCGGAGGAGTTCCTTGTACCTGTTGTTGATGCAGAACTCTCCAACACTGATATCATGGGAAGCCCCTTAGTCACCTGGGTCGAACATGTTAGATAGTCCAACTGGACAAAGAAGAAGAAGAAAAAGGACGAACTCCAGAATATAGAGACTGATGAGGAGCACAGTGCCTCTGAAGAAAATGGATCTGGATCGCTAGGAGGAGGAGATGAAGAAAATGGACAAGGAGGAGGGGATGAAGGAGAAAATAAAGGAGAAGGTGAAGCTTCACCGTCGAAAGATCCCCCTGCTGAAACAGTAACACCACAGAAGAGGAAGGTTTCTCTACAGAAACCTTCAGCAAGAAAGAAGACGTGCACTAGTAAGCCCCAGTTAGAGGCCACGCTCATGGAATACGACATCAGTTTGGTCCATGGAGCCATGGAGGATGCTTCTGAGGACATATTGCAAAGATATGGAGCAAAGGAGGACGAGATATATGGAAGGATCGAAAAGAAATTGAACGCGGTACAAAAAGCTATCTATTTGGTCTGCGCAGTACCTACTGCGCCTTCCTCATCACAGATTGCATAATTGGACAATGAACTAGCCCAGTTGATAAGACTTGCAGATGCGACAGAGACTCAACTTTAGAAAGTACAAGAAGAGAAGGAGAAGGCTATAGAAGCCTTGAAACAAGAGAAAGATGAAGTCTAAGAGAAATTACGAGTAGCGTGGTACTATGTAACTGCCTATGAAAATGAGAAAGAAGAGTTTTGGGCGATGCTCTAGGAGGACAAAGAGAAGCTACAAAGAGAAAATGAGAAATTGCTCGCAGAATGAGCTATGGTCAAAGAAGCAATGAATAAAGCATGTCGATTTATGCCAGTCTTGGCACAAGAGGAATAGGAGTCGGTTGAGGTTCAAGTGGCAAAGCTTGATGAGACAATCCAACAACTTCAAGCGAGGATAATGGATTTTGATATCCAAGCAGTATTGAGCACCTCGCAGGAGGTGTGTGACCAGAGGGAGGAAGCCACTAAGAACGCAGTAGTAAGGATCAGATCCCTCTCCTCAGAATGAAAACAATTGAGCGATAGAAGCGTATAGACATATGAACGCCTTGTATAAGATCCAGAGCTAAGGAAATTGGAAGCACAGTTACAGGAGATGCAGCAGCAGGCCTTCTTTGTGCAAGCCTAGATGAATATGCTCAATGGATTTGAAATAATGAAGAGGTCCCAGGAACAACGCATGATACATCAACACATTACTACCATCCAAGGAAAGGTAATGGAAGTTGTGCAGAAACTACAACCTATGCAGGATGAAACCTGCAAGGTGTTCTAAGAAATTGAAGGACAAGGCTCGCAATTGGACCAAGTGGTTGCGATAGAAGAACAACACATGAAAGGGCCTATTACCGAGAAAATGATCCAAGAGCTCGCTGAAAAAGAGGCTCAGGAAAAGCAACAAGTCGAGGCATGAGTGAAGCTCGAGGCTTTCGAAGCGACATTGACCTGACCTGAGCGACTCGTGATGAATCACAGGTGAGTGTTGGGGGGTTGTTATTGAAAAGGCGGGTTGTCAGGCCCGTAAGAAATTCTCTCCATGTGAGAGAACTACTAGGAATTGTTTTCCTAAGGTGCCAATATGAAACTATAGGGCTCTAAGATTTCCTATTCATCTTGTTGTTGAATCCACAGAAGGGAAGTGGGGAAACCTAAGGAATATTGATCAGAGAATCACTTCCTACAGTGGGATAGGCATGTGGGGAATGAGAGGTTGTATGTTGTTTGCTAGAGTTGGCACCTGATTCTATGTATATTTGTTGTTAATGGACCTTACTCTAGCTTAGGAAGCCTTCCCTAGTGGAGTTTCTATGTATATTTGTTGTTAATGGACCTTACTCTATCTTAGGAAGCCTTCCCTAGTGGAGTTTCTAGCCTCAACTCGAGGGTGACCTGTTGTTAAGAGTTTATGAGAAACAGAGTCTATGGTTGGGAGGAACGTCTAAGGTCTGCACGAAGTTGGTGATTTTTTACAAAAGGTAAGTGCCTTTTATGTGCTTGTTTCATTTATTGTGTTCTTAATTATCTATTTTATGTTATGGGTTTTACCTGTATGATGTTGCATATGTATATCGTTGTCATTCTACATAATTTTGTTCATATGTAAAGAATTTAAATAATTTAATGGTATTAGAGCAAAATTTTGTTGATTATCTAGTAGCAGGGATGCTACAATGTGGTATTAGAGCCACAACTTCAACAATGAGCCTGTATGGGCCTTATAAAGAGCGTTGAATTTGAGTTTGCAGAGTCTGCAAGCAAACTGTTTAACAAAATATTTGAAAGGGATGTCTACGACCTGTTTGATGAAATTAATGTAGTGAACTTGCAGAAATTTCACGAGTCACTGAGGAAAATTAGCAAGGGATTAAAAATATCAATTTTAAATCTAAGCCTGGGAATTTTGGGGTTGTAATTGGTCGAATTGCAAAATTGGAGAGTGGTCATCACAAAATTGGGAGAAATTGGGAAAAAGCCCAATTTTTGCAGTGTAATGCATCGAGAATTTTATGTGGAAGAGTCGCATTTCGTGCGTAGATGCCAAATTGTCATGCCCAGGGATGAAATTGGCTGCATAAATTTAAATATCAAAGTTCCACGGTAGTCATGAAAAGAATTTTAAATTATGCATTTTTTGTGAATTTTGGACAAATTCAAAAATTGGAAAAAATTGGGCATTTTATTGTATATGATGTTAGTATGACTTGGCGGTGACATGGAAGAGGTAACGTAGAGTACCGTGGTGGCAAGTTACAGTGGAAGCAGGTAGCACAGTGGCATGTGACGTGGGAGCTATGTGCATAGGTGGTTTAGTTGATACCATAAAGCATTGTCGCGTGGGGGCGGTTTTGGATTTCAACCCTTGTACCATGTGAAATCACTCAGATCATGCCATGTAGAATGAGAAAAACATCATCGTGACCCCATGGGATGTTAAAATTTTGGTAATTTTTGGGGTGCGACATGGCCTTTCGACCATTGATCTCATCTGATCTTAGCCGTCGAATCTGAGGTAACGTGCAAGTTCGTATCCACCAAGAAAAAAGGTGTGGGGTGGGACCCCACATCCCCGCACCAAATAAATAGGTGCCACATAGAAATTTGACATCCAAAGTGGGACCTATGTCCCATCCATGGTCATAACTACATCAGTTGGCCAGGTGGGTCCGTAAAGCATTATTATTTTATTGGATTTTAAGACATTTTTAAAAGGGAAAAGATAGGAAGAAGGGAGTGAGGCTTGATGAGGTAGGGATAGGTAGTCCAGGAGGTTGACATGGAATCATTACAGTGTACCAGGTGGACCCATAATTTCCTATCAACGTCCATCTCAGCAAAAAACAGTTAATTTTCTAAGCAAATTACAACGTTTTTAAGGTCATGTTTTTGCAGGCTATTTTCAGAGGTCTAAACAGTGTTTTTAGCTATTCAAAAACCATGAGAAAAACGTGTACCAAGGTACACTCTATCCCTATATCTCAAATAAAATATATTGGAGATACATTTCTAACGGTGTAAACGGTTTGTCAAACTGAGCTAGTATGAGGGAGTTACAGGGTAAATAGTGCAAGGTAAATTTTGAGACCCGGTTAACTTCTAAGGACCATAACTTCTTGTTCCAAAATCGGATGTAGGCACATGAGTAGTCCATGGAAATATATTGGAACATATAATAAGTACACGGAGTCAAAATAGAATTCTAGGAACCTACAAATGCACAGGAGGACATAGAATAAATTTGTAGCATTCAAGGCTACAAAGATAAAATGGTCTGAAACTTCAGCAGGCTATATCTAACAACTTGAATCTCGGATGAACATGAAACTTGGCCAGAATATCCAGATTAAGTCCATGAAGGTGTCAGTGTTTCATGGAAACCTGCACAGGAGACCTAGCTAAATCATAAACAAACAAATCTTATCAAGAAAAGGAAGAGAGATACACAATGAAGAATGAGAATCAATGTATATTATGAACTATTCAATGAGTGAGTGATATTCACTCATATAGGAAATTACATCCTATAATTAGGAATGCATGCATAATAGTGATGGTATAAAATTAGAAAGTATAAAATAGAACTATTCAGTTAACTCCCACGGAACTAGTGTTACTCCTTTTGCATGGTTGTTTGTCATAATGGATTTCGCATATCTTCACTGTAGAGCTGTAGATTAGAATATTGAACCATATAGAAATGCATGGGCATCGCAGGTTCTGAAGATGAAAGTACATGAGAAGGCTCCTCATGCATGAAGTGTGAATTGTTCCTTCTTGGGCATCTGTTGAAGCTTCAACGTTGGCTTTTTATCTGGCTGTACTACCTGCTTATTTCCATGTGCATAATCTAAGTGTATGGAATCATATATGATGTATGAAACTGATGGAAGCACAAGCGTATATGCATGTTGCATTGGAGGTGCATGCAAATAACTCTCCTTATGTGTATGTAGAAAAGAGGAGTCAAACTTAGTGAATTTATACAACCTTGACTCGTGATCCACCTCACCAATTGCAATGATAGAATTGTTGTGCATGTCAATTACTGAATCTAAATCAGACGTAAATTCAACCTTTTTACCTTTCTGAGTGATCTGATAAACTGATAACAGATTCATAGAAATATTTAGAACATGTAAAACATTCTCAAAACTACCATTGTGGAGTTCCACTCTCCCTTCTCTTGCTACTGCTACTGGAGTATCATCCCCCATGAGAATAGGGGGTCTTGAGAATGGACTCAAAGGAGAGAAAACTTCCTCTTTCATTTCCATATGATGGGATGCACCTGAATCTATAATCCATGAATCAGATGAGGAATTAATTGCAATGAGGGCATGATGATTACCTTTCTTAGTACCATGATCTTTTTCCTTTTTCTTCTTGACTCCCTCTGAAATGAAGTTTCCAAGGTTGTTCTGTTGAAGTTCCTGTGCCATAAGATCGATCTGTTTCTTCATGCATGTGGATTCTTCATGATTTAGTTTATTGAAGTAAGTGCACTGCTTTCCCTTCTTCTTCATCTTGGAATCTGAAGAGTCTTTGGAACTTGAAGAATCGTTAAAGGGTTTGGAATATCCCTCCTTCACATTTCGTTTCTCCTTCTCATTATGTTTGGATGATCCTTTTCCATCGTGCATGGTGAGTGCATGTGCTTTGGAATCCTTGATGAGGCCCATCTGTATGCATTTTTTCTACTCTTGTGTGAGAGACTCAATGAACTGAGCCATTGTAGGCATTTTCCAATTTGCGCCCAAATGACTTCTGCCAGAATGGAAATTGGAAACATATACATCATATTATGGTCCTAGATTGGTCAAGATTGTTAGAATAATATGTTTCTCTTGTGTATACTTGTCAATACCACATTCACCCAAGCTCAAAATCAAAGATTTAAATTTAGTAAAGAAATCTTGTATATTATCAAAAAATTTAGGGTCTAAGGTATTCAACTCTACCTCAAGCATATGACCTCACATCTCATCCTGCTTTCCAAAGAGTCCTTCCAAAGTGGTGCAGATCTCATTTGGATTCTTACATGCGGAAACATGAAACCATAGATTAGTGGATATTAACTCAATAAGTAATCATGTGGTCTCATCCTTATAGTTTGCCCATCTGGTCTTCTCAAGCGCTGATGTAGGTTATGTTTATGTCATCATCGTCAAATTATACAGTCCTTTTCTTTTGAGTTGGAATGCAGACTTCAGCTTCCATTCAAAATAGTTGTACAGTGTGAGTATTATCACCAGAATTTATTGAAGAAGTTGCATCACCTCCATCCTACTATTGATTCTGAAAAGATCTTGAAAACCCAGATCGTGGATTCTGAGATATGACAGATGGTTCTATGGCAGATATATATGTGATAAAATAGTTATATCTCCTACAATATGATGTGGGTTTTGGATATTTTTGGTGAGAATAATCATCCCTATGTTATACGTCTCTGGTCGAAATTTTCGCCCGACCCAGATCGTGGATTTTGAGATATGGGTATTTTACTGCAGAAACCCATTTTTTTGGAGGGTTGTTGAATCGTTGCACCCTAGAAAAGGAAAAAGTGCAACGATGTTGAATCGTCACACCCTAGAGAAGGAAAAAGTGCGGCGATGTTGAATCGTCACACCCTAGTGAAGGAAACAATGCAATGATTATGAAAAACTGAATTGTCGCACCCTGGATTAAGAACACAGTAGTCTGAGTGTGATCATCGCACCCTTTGATACGGATAGGCTGCGACGATTCCAATCACCGCACCTTTCGATAAGGATAGGCTGCGACGATTGTGGAAAATGGATTTACTCAAATCCTCTTTCGCTCTTCTCTGGCTTGTTTGGGTTTCTCCAAGCAGCTCAGCTCTGATACTGTGTCAGTGTTTCATGGAAACCTGCACAGGAGACCTAGCTAAAGCATACACAAACAAAGCTTATCAAGAAAAGGAAGAGAGATACACAATGAAGAATGAGAATCAATGTATATTATGATATATTAAATGAGTGGGTGATATTCACTCATATATGCAATGAAATCCTATAATTAAGAATGCATGCATAATAGTGATGGTCTAAAATTAGAAAGTCTAAAATAGAACTAGTCAGTTAACTCCCACTGAACTAGTGTGCCAAAAACAGAAATTTCTCCAACAAAAGGAACCTATTTGAGATCATATCAAATTTCCAAAGGAATTAGTGTAGGTATGTATAAGTACAGCTAAAAATTGCACATGATTGAAGGATGTGTTGAAGTAAATGGGTACAGGTCAAATGACCATAAATTTTTGCTTGTAACTTGGAATTGAGAAAGAAAGTAGTCATTGGAAAGGTCTCAGATAGAGGAGTCCAAATATGCACATAAAAATGTAAATTGGATATTTACATTCAAAATATATCAGAAATACTATTTATGGTGTATTAAAAATAGTAGAATGGTGCATAAAATAATAGATTTGTTAAGTTTATTATAGTCTAACAAATCTTATTTCTTGCACATTTTGCAGCTTTAAGAGAAAATAGATCATAACAGAATCAGTAAAAACATCATAGGTATGGAAGATGCACAAAGGACTTACATCCATGAAGATGAAGTCATGAGATTGTATGTCAGCATGGGTAATGCAGGGATAGAATCAAATGGTCATGGAGAAGGGAAAAAAGAAAGCATGAACTTGGTGGAGTCCATCAAGATCCTGCAAAAATATGTCCAAAGTTATCAGGATAATAATGAGAGGCTTATGGAATTCAAAGAGTAGCAATATGTCTTCGACATCAAGTGTCTACGGAGCTTAAATAGAATAGAAATGAAAATGGATAAGGAGACAGATTCAACCAAGTTAGAGAGTCATAGGTCTCGTGATAAAAGAAGAGAAGAAATAAGTGTTGATAGGAATCATCATCACTCACCAAGACATTCATCTAGAAGAGTACAAAGTAGTTCAATTCCATCTTATGTTAGAAAACATAAGAGAAGCTATAGATTTGATGAACTACAAGGAGAAATGAATAAGATTGAGTCTCCTACCTTTGATGGTGAGCATAAAAAAGATGATGATGTAGACACCTGGCTATTGGGCATGAGGAAGTACTTTCAATTACATAATTACTCCTCACAGGCAGAAGGGATAATTTCAATCAACCACCTCAAAGGAAAATCATCAATGTGGTGGGAACAAATTTTTAAAGTGCAACACATTGATGAAAAGAAGATTACTTGGAGGGAGTTCAAGAGGTATTTCCAAAAGAAGTACTTAACCAAGTGGTATTATGATAGGAAGATGAAGGAGTTCTTTGAACTCAAGCTTGGGAGTATGACCAAATATGAGTATCAAAGGATATTCTTAGAGGTCTTCATATACATTGCTTTCATCAAGGATTAACAGGTCAAGATTCAAAGGTATATTAGTGGGATGCCGCCAATTTTTAGTGATAAGATACAATATGATGATCCCAAGACACTGGAGGAAACAATTCTCTACGATCAACATAGAGGAAGACCAAATTTCCAAAAGTCTTGGGAAGACAAGAAGAAAAGTAAGATGGTGTCGAGGAAGAAGGGGACCAAGCCACCATTCTTCAAAAATAATTCTCAGGGTAAACCAACTTCCAAGGAGCCCTGAATGACAGAAACAATGGGGAAAAGACCAATGAAACAACCAATGAATTGTTGGGTTGTGAGGGAGATCACATGTACTGATATTTCCCTCATAGAGCTTAAAAAGTGAGGATTGTTCATAGTGTAAAAAAATTTGATACAGTGGAGGACATGGACGGAAGTGTGCCAAGGATCTATACAACCCTAGATAACAAGTAAGTTGATTTTCAATCTCACATGATCAAAGTGGAAGGTAATATTAATGACTAACCCATTGTTATTTTAATTGATTCAGGAGCTAGTCATGGTTATCTAGATCCTAATATGGTGGAAAGATTTCATTTTCCACGAAGCAAGCTTGGAAAATATTGGTTGGTGCAACTGGCTATAGGAGATAAAATAAAAATTAACGCGATCGTTAAAGAATGCCCTATGGAAATGAATTGGTTGAGCACAAGGGAAGATTTGAATATCATAATTTTGGGATCATATGATTGCCTCATTGGTATGGATTGGTTGGAAAAGCATCATGTTGTCCTAGATTGATACAATAAGGCATTTACTTGCTTGGATGAGGAAGAAAACTTGAGAACAATTCAAGGTATTCCAAGAGTGGTATCTATTAGGGAAGTCTCAGTCTTACAGCTGAAGAAGATCTTTATAAAAGGATGCCAAATATTTTTAGTCCATATGGAAGAGACGACGAAGGATAAAGTGCCAAATATTGAATATTATGCAATCCTAAAAGATTTTGAAGATGTATTTAGAGAAATATCAGGGTTTCCACCTGTTGGGCCCCAACAACTCCCCCTAAATGTTTACAAAATTTAAAGGGCCCCCATTAGAATCTTGATAATTATAATGAGCTACATAATCAACCTTTTCAAATAGTTCCATACCTTGTCTTGCTTTGAGACAAACTTAATGCATTCACTATAGTATGAAACATTCATTACAAGAGTATATGTCAAAATTTAGAAACAAGCATAGAAATCTCAATTTAAACAAAAATGTTAATTTTTCTCAACTGTTTACTTTCGTTTAAATTATGATTATGTGTTCTTTCTTTTGCTCATTAGAAAGTTTGAATATTTTGAATAATGTGTTCAATACTTCATCAAATAATATATTGGTTGGTTTCTCATTTTCATGAAATCATTTGGTGATATTAATTAATTAAATTTTTTTTTTCATTTTGCATCTCATTTCAAAATAATAATAATAAAAGAATTATCTATCATTTGTAAAAAATCAAACTCAATATTTTTCTCTTCTCCATTAACTTGAAGCTTCTATAATTTTAAGATCATATTTGAAAGCAAATTATAAACAATGTTTGTTTTATAAGTTATAGTTAGTTTAAATTCATTTTTTTATTTTTCTAGATTTTGTTTTATTCACAATTTTTAGGTTATTAATTTTTAGGTTATTAATTTAGGTTTCTTTTGTTTCACAGGTTTCTATTATCAAATATTTGATATGGATCTTACCATGGCTTGATTTTATTATCCAAATACGTTCAAGATGATTGATCCAAAAATAATTTTGGATTGCTACAAATAATTTTATGAGCAACAACATATAAAATTTGGAAAGGCGTCAAGATCAAATAGATGATTTTGCAGAACTGATTGCAGCCAAATCGTGAAGAATTAGAAGAAACGGTTGAAAACCTAGAACCCAAATGGACCCATTTACCTTCCGCGTAGAGATTTTCCCAAAAACATGTACGATTTGAGAAATATTGATGTCTTTTTACGAGGAAAATTTCAGGTGGCGAAAATTAATAGTGGCACCTAGACTATTCATTCATTGTATAAATATGTGAGAAAGTTCAGAGCCATGAGGATCCAAGAATTGGAGAGGAGGATTTTAATCCTTTCTCTTTTGTATATTATTTCTTTTGTAAACTTTTTATTTCTTTTCAAATGGAGTAATGGATGGCTAGAATCTTTGGGAGAATGGACGAGTATTTTCAAAGAAGAATATGGAATTCCAGGTTGCCTAATGGCTTTTGTCCTGTGAGTAAAATGGTTTTATTTTCATATAATATCTTCATATTCTTTGAATAATTGATTATGCATTGATTTAAATAGCTTTAGTATTTTTTTATCAATACATGGTTAATTATTATCATCTATGTATTAATTTTTCCAATCTTTAAAGTCTATTATTCAAAAAAATTCTTCCAGGACTACAGAATGGACAAGTGATTCCAAAAACTTAATAGAACAACATATATGCATTTTGGCTTTAGCCTTTTGTTTATAATGTTGTTATTTATGTTTTTTTAATCATGTTACATGTGTAGGTCTGATATCTTTAGATTAAATGATCTGTGATGTGTAGGAGGTTTATATTATAAATACTGTCTATCATTTGCTTCATCAAAATACAAATGTTGTGATTATATCTTCGATTTAAATAATGGGATTTATCTTTGAGTTTTAAATTGAATGATAAAATGAATAGATTGCTTCCAGATTTATCTTGCTGTAATCATATATAATTATGAGATCACAGGTTTATGTTTTTGTTTCATTTTCTGTCATTAAAACCTAAGCTGCCAATACATGTTCTGAATTTATTTAGAACAGTCATAAGGTTCATTGCAGATTTCTCTCTTGGACATGGCAATTGGATGTTCATCACTCATGCAGATGCTTGGATACACCTCGCTAATTCACTGACAGGATAGCTTCTTTGTATTTTTTTGTCATTTACATATCATTGAAACTAGAATGTATGGTTCAACTTTGACTATCCACATGTTCATGTTTCATAAACTTTTTTGCAAGATTCTTTAAATTTATAAAAGAAAAACAATAAATATTTTTATGAGCTTTCTTTATCTGCTTCCTAAAAGCAATCATTTTTCCATTGATTTTCGTAAGTTTCAATTAAAATTTGCAACTTGTAAATCATGTAAATAAACGAGACTTGTATATCTTCTGCTTAAATACAACAACTACAGTTACATTAGAGCATATATATATATATAGTGTTTAGTAATTAGTTAGTTATTTCTCTCTTTTATTTTTTTCTTTTAGGATTCTTAGATTGGCTAATGGAGCCATTAAACCTGTCAGAACGAGTTACACCAAATGAATTGGGTTATTTAGACAACCCCAGACCGGACTCGTTCTTCCAGTTGACTGATGGTCAATTTCGTCCGTCAACAAATGGCACTAGAAGGAGGGCAAATGTAAATTTAATGATTAAAAGTTTTACCCCTCAGCCTGTCATAATTCCAGATTTATAAAATTTTCTTCTATGTCATCTTGAAATGCACTAGAAGGTAGGCTAGACTGACAAGCTAGCCTTGTAGGAGTCTTTGTTTCGAATTTATTTAATTTCTCATGGCTCCCCAAATCACTGTGTTGGAACATGCTTTCCACTTCTCATTACTGATATTCCCAACAACACAGTCTCTCTCTTGTCCAAACTCACCTTTGATGGTGGGAGGAATGTATCTGCAAAAGACCATATTAATAAGTTTTGGTGTAAATGCATCAAGCATGATATTTCTGATTTAAAGGTTTTGTGCAGATTGTTTTCTTTTACTTTCAGGGGTCGGATTAAACATTGGTTTGAGTCTTTTCCAGCATATCACATTTTTTATTGGTTTCAATTTATAGATGAATTTTTAGATGATTTTGAAATCTATGATTACAATCAATTATGTGAAGAATTTTAGACTTTGTTAATCAATGGTGATTCATCTTCAAAATGTTTTTCGACAAGAATCCATCATGTTCTTTGTAAATTTAATCTTGATGACATGTCATTTGTATTAAATCTCCTCTATGATGCTTGCATCTAGTCATATTCGATTGCAAATGATGAAGCAGTTACAAATACTATCACTCAATTGCAAGAAGAATTGTGTTCACAGGATGAGAGGAATCCATCCGAAAAGTTTCAACAAGCAATGGAGGTAGAATCTATTGAAAATGTTCTTACTGACAATCAAACTAGTTTTTCCTCTGAATCATTTCATATTCAATCCTCGACCATCGTGAAAGAAGATTTGATATTGGGTGAAGGTGAATGTCCATATTCTTCTAACTCTTTCTCTAATCAGTACTTAAATTTAGTTATTGAAGAACACTTAGGTGATGAAAATGATCTTAATCATTCTAACATTCCAATGAAACTGATTAGAGATGTAGATCTTCAATTGGAAGAAGAAACCTTAAACCCTCATCTACAAATCATACATTATCAACATGAAAGATCAGATGTTTTCCATGAAAGTTTTGAATTATCTATCGTACATGAGGCAAATTTAGATGATCATATTATGTTGAAGAATTTATCACCAAAACAGAGAGAAAGTTTTAAGGAAAATGAAGAGGAACATCTTGAAAATACCATTGTTAAATATCATAGCTCAAGATATTATTTTCATGTGCTTATTTCTGATTCATTTTACTCTTTATATCCCGATCTCTTCTTAGATTCTAGTGGACTTGATACTTTACCCACAGTATCTTACTCTTTTCCATCACAATCAAATCTTTTTGATGTGCCAAAATTTGGTGAAATTAATTCTAAACATAACATTTATGAGGTTGGATTTGATGCTCTTTCAATTTCGTCACTCGCATGGAAAAACGACATGTTGCAAGATGATTTTACATGATTTATTGTTGAAAAAGACGATGCACTCATCCTTATGGAGATCGAATATTCTACATTGCATATGCATTCTTTGATTAGTTCGAATTTTAATGTTTATGCTTCACATTTTGAAACGATCAATATCATCAAAGGAAGCGTTCAAACCAATAATCTAACTGATGTCATGAATCCTCTTATGATATGTTCCCCATTGATATATCCATTTCATCAAATTCATAGTTTGCATCCTAATTTTTATGACAGGATCTTAGATTGGCTTAAAGATTCATATATGAAAAATCTTCATAATAAAGATAAAGTTGTGCTTGCTTTGTTTTTACCTAAATATCTAGGAAGTAAGCATAACATGATTCTCTTAGATCCTTTATGTGAAGAAATTGATGAACACTTGGAGAATTGTCAGGAGGATGGGACACTTCAACCTTGGTTGATGGTTATGTCAGGTCCCTATAATAATGACAAGTTTTCCAAACTTACTTACACTTTTCCATGCCATTATGACCCATATCACAACAATATTGCAGAATGCTTGGAGGATTCGTACATAAAGAAGTTTCAAAAGAATGGTAGGGTCATGCTTGTTTTGTTTTTAAATGAATATATAGGAGGTAAGCATGACATATTTATTTTTCATCTACAAATACTACATTCTTTTATTCTGATTTTCAATTTTCTATGTCGTACAGGATTGAAGATGCTCTTGTGGCTGCACTGGAAATACGATTTTACTTAGCATTTTGATCTATTTAGTAGTTTAGAGTAGGTTTAAGAGTAGGTTTCCTTTAGTTTTATTTATCAATATTTCTTTGTGTAATAATGTAGTTATGAACACAAGTGGGTACACCAAGAGAACCATAATATGAATGTTGTCAAGGAAGTCCACTTTAAATATTTTTCTCTCTACTTTTCATTGAATATTTCTTTTTGAAAGCGTAGTATCATCATGAAAATTTTAAATGGAAAGTAAAGAGAGAAGTAAATTTGAACTATCAATTCAACCCTAACCCAAGGTGCCACAAGTAGGACTGCACTCATCTTAATAAGGATTTTTATATTTTCTTTTAGTCTCTTTTATTTTGAATAATAATACTTGGTCAAAGTAGCATCTCATGCATCACTATATTAAGAAAAGAACTTGCTCGCAAATGATATTTTATATGATTTAGTGCTTCCTTTATTTTACAATGAAATGATAGTGGATCCAAAAGCTCAAGTTTATCTTTGGCCAAAATCATTTCTTGAAAATTTTTCTTTTGTTGTTTTGATTGTGTGTACTTCTGATTTTGAATCCCATTAATAAAATTTGATTTGGTTTGTTGTGTGTTTTTTGTTTTCTTTGATTGCTTTGAATGAGTTTCCTTCTTATCTATATTTTTGAATCAATATATTTTTAATCAAAGAGCTATTGTCGAAGGAAGCATTTATTTTAAGACTTGTGTTTTTAAAGCAAATTGAAATAAGTTCAAAGAGGTCCTGATATTAAGATATAACTCAGACAATTGATTTTTAAGTCAATTGTCACTTTCATTTTGTCCTCAAATTGTATTTGTCAGAGTATTACACTAGAGATATGGTTTAAATCTTTGATAATTATGATGATATTTAAACTTTTTATGCTGTCCATATTCTTAAGGAATCACTTTTAAGCGCTTCCCCATTCTCTAGATGATTTCTTAAATGAAATCTAAAATCTATAAACCATGATAAAACTTCCAGTTTTGAAAGCAAATAAATAAAATGATCAACTATTCACCTGTATTGCAATTAACCTCCAGTATCACCCCGCTCTCTTTGTCATCAAGAAATCTATAATTATATTACTATTTAAAAGTGGCATAAGAGGATTGAAAGCACTTATGTGTGGGAAGTGTGTGTAAACCCGTCGGGGTAATGAACAGGCTCATTGGCAGTGGGTAAATGCACACATGATACCAAGACAACTTCATCGGGGTACTGAACAGACCTACTGGCAATGAAGCAATGTTGGGTCGAGAGGTAGAAGGTATATTATTTTAAATTAACTTTTATGGAAGTATACATCACGTGGATACAACTATTGGATGGGATTAAAGCATTTGAGTGGTTTAAATGACATCCCTGTCGAGGCTATGGACGTCTGCTGGAAGCAGTGGCTCTGTCAACGGTATTAAAGTTATTTAATAAACATATTGACTCTTGATTAAGACATTATTTCAGGTCATAATCTTCTACAAAGAAAATTCTATTGTCTGGTTATAACATTGAGCTTATCCTAATACTATATGGTCTCAGAGTGAATTTATTTCAGGGAGCTTAAATC
>ML786922.1:535062-545530 GCA_009831015.1 Picea engelmannii | reverse complement strand
GTTTAAATTCATTTTTTATTTTTCTAAATTTTGTTTTATTCACAATTTTTAGGTTATTAATTTAGGTTTCTTTTTGTTTCACAGGTTTCTATTATCAAATATTTGATACGGATCTGATCATGACTTGATTTTATTATCCAAATGCATTCAAGATGATTGATCCAAAAATAATTTTGGATTGCTACAAATAATTTTATGAGCAACAAAAGATAAAATTTGGAAAGGCATCAAGATCAGAAAGGAGATTTTGCAGAACTGATTGC
Organism: Picea engelmannii; assembly: GCA_009831015.1. Classification (NCBI taxonomy): domain Eukaryota; kingdom Viridiplantae; phylum Streptophyta; class Pinopsida; order Pinales; family Pinaceae; genus Picea; species Picea engelmannii. The sequence goes on along the minus strand of ML786922.1, from coordinate 545,267 downwards.
AGCCAAATCGTGAAGAATTTGACGAAACGGTTGAAAAACCAGAACCCAAATGGACCCATTTACCTTCCATATAGAGATTTTCCCAAACAAATGCATGATTTGAGAGATATTGATGTCTTTTTACGAGGCAAATTTCAGGTGGCAAAAATTAATAGTGATGCCCAGACTGTTCATTCATTGTATAAATATATGAGAAAGTTCATAGCCATAAGGATCCAACAATTGGAGAGGAGGATTTTAATCCTTTCTCTTTTTTATATTATTTCTTTTGTAAAATTTTTATTTCTTTTCAAATGGAGTAATGGATGGCTGGAATCTTTGGGAGAATGGACGAGTATTTTCAAAGAAGAATATGGAATTCCAGGTTGCTTAATGGTTTTTGTCCTGTGAGTAAAATGGTTTTATTTTCATATAATATCTTTATATTCTTTGAATAATTGATTATGCATTGATTTAAATAGCTTTAGTTTTTTTTATCAATACATGGTTAATTATTATCATCTATGTATTAAATTTTCCAATCTTTAAAGTCTTACAATGACTAAGCACTCAACTCTGAAAGTCTCACACAGTATGCACAGAGCACTTACAATCCTTCAATCACATAGATCTAACACTTAGTCATTCGTCACTCTCTATATTGCCTAGACATCTATATATATATATATAGTGTTTAGTAATTAGTTAGTTATTTCTCTCTTTTATTCATTTCTTTTAGGATTCTTAGATTGGCTAACGGAGCCATTAAACCCGTCAGAACGAGTTACACCAAACAACTTGGGTTGTTTAGACAACCCCGGACCGGACTCGCTCTTCCAGTTGACGAACGATCAATTTCGCCTGTCAACACCACCCAAGAGAGATATTGATTTAATCAATATGATGTCTGGAGCAGCCCCAGTATCCAAGACTCCTTCTAGGATGAGTACAGAAGAGTTGAAGGAGATGCAAATGCAACTTGAAGAGCTTTTGAAAAAGGGGTGTATAAACCCAAGTGTGTCACCTTGTGGTGATTTAGTGCTATTTGTGAAAAATAAAGATGGTTCCTTGAGGCTTTTCATTGACTTTAGGCAGCTGAATAAGGTGATTGTAAAGAACAAGTATCATTTTCCAAGGATATATGATCTTTTTGATCAGGTGAAAGATGCTAAGATATTCTCCAAGATTGACCTATGGACAGGCTATCATCAAGTGAGAGTTAAATAAGAGTATATTAGCAAGACAACATTCAGAATAAGGTATGGCCATTATGAGTTTATAGTGGTGCCATTTGGGTTGTCAAATGCACTAGCTGTATTCATGTGTTTAATGAATGGAATTTTCAGAAATTACTTGGATAATTTTTTCATTGTCTTTTTGGATGGCATACTTATCTACTCCAAGTCTGAAAATGATCATGAGAAACACTTGAGGATGGTGCTACAAGTATTGAGAGAGAATCATCTATATGTCAAGTTGGGAAAGTGTTCATTTTACCAGAGGAAGATACATTATTTGGGCCATATCATATAAGAGGAAGAGATAACAGTGGATCCGGAAAAGATAAGAGCCATTGAGGGATGGATGGATGGTACCAAATAATGTCTCATAGGTGAGATATTTCATTGTACTTCCAGGGTCTAATAGAAGATTCATTGAGGGTTTTTCAAAGATTTCACAGCCAATCACATCTTTGCAAAACAAGGGTGTGAGATTTGAGTGGACTTTTGATTGTGAAAGAATATTTCAACACTTGAACAGTTTATTAACTAGTGCACCAATATTGAAGATTGTTGACCCCAATGAATATTTTGTTGTATGCATTGATGCATGCAAGGAAGGGTTTAGTGGAGTCCTTAGTCATAATGTACATGTGATATGTTATGAATCGAGGAAATTAAAAGAGCATGAAAGACACTATGCTACTCATGACTTAGAATTGGCAATTATAATACATGCCTTAAATATGTGGAGGCATTATCTCATGGGAAAATATTTGAGTTGAGGATAGACCATAGTGGTTTGAAATATTAGTTTGGACAACCAACTTTAAATGTCATACAAAGAATGTGGTTGGAATTCTTAAGTGAATATGAATTTGATATAAATCATATCAAAGGTAATGAGAACAAGGTGGTTAATGCACTCAGCAGGAGAGTGCATGAGATGTATGCTATAACCATTAGCATGTATCAATCAAATTTGAAAGATAGAATTTTAGAGTCTACAAAATAATATCAGCATTATATGGAGATAAAGGAAAAATTACACCAGGTTAATTTGAAACAGAAAATTGAAGACTATAAGTTGAGAGAGGATGAAATCATCATGTATAAGGGCAGATTTTATATTACAAATTTTCAGGAGTTGAAAATTTTGGTATTAAAAGAAATGCATAATGTGCCTTATGTTGGGCACCCAGGTTACCAAAATACAAGAGCAGTTTTCAAAAGACAATATTATTGGCGAGGTATTAAGAAAGAGGTGGTTGATTATATTTCTAGATGTTTCGAATGTCAAAAATTCAAAGTTGAGCATACACATCCAATTGGTTTTCAACATCCATTTTTCATTCATGAGTGGAAATGGAAATTTGTGACAATGGATTTCATCACTAAGATTCCAAGAACAACCAAGTAAGATGATTCCATCATGGTGGTGGTAGATAAGCTTACAAAGGCTGCCCATTTTATTCCAATGAAGCTAACTCACAAGGAAACCAACATTGCAAATATATACATGAGAGAAATTGCTAGGCTTCATGGTGTGCCTAAGACAATTGTGTCTGGCAGATATCCCAAGTTTACATCAAACTTTTGGAATGGATTATTCAAAGGATTTGGAACAAATCTAAACTTTATCACAACTTATCATCAGGTGGGAAAACAGAGAGAGTCAACCAAGTGATCGAAGACATGTTGAGGATGTAAGTGATGGATAAACCATTGAAATGGGAAGATCATATACACTTGGTTGATTTTGTTTATAATAATGTGTATCAAGCGTATTTAAATATGATCCTATTTGAGACACTTTATGGTAGAAATGCAACATGTCAGTGAGCTGAGAAAACCCAATGGATAGAGGAGTGGTTGGACCCGAATTTCTCAAGGAAATGGAGGAACAAATGGTGAAAATTAAGCATAATTTAAAGGATTCCCAAGACAAATAGAAAAGACATTTTGATAAAGGTAGAACTCACAGTAAGTTCAATGTGGGTGACTATGTGTTCTTGAAAGTGAAGGCTAAAAGAAGTTCCTTGAAGTTGGGGAAATGTTCAAAGCTTGCAGTTAGATATTGTGGACTGTTTGAAATACTAGAGAGGCTCTGTCATGTTGCATACATGCTTGCAATACCTACATCCATGTGCATTCATAATGTATTCCATGTATCTTTTCTTAAAAAGTATGTACCTGATGTTAATCATGTAATTGATTGGAATGTGATTCAAGTGGAGCAAGAGGGAGACTTCCAAATACATTCGGTGTGCATATTGGATCAGAAGGTCAAGCAACTTCGGAATCAATCCATAGGGATTGTAAAGGTCCAATGGACCTGGTACAATACTGAGGATGCTACTTGGGAGAACGAAGATGCTATGTGTGCAGAGTACACGGATATTTTTGAAGACTTTTGAACATTTTGATTGTCCATGTGTATATAATGCATTAAGGACAATGCATAAATAAGGGGGAGTGGAATTTAATACCCATAGTCTGAACCTCAATTTTAAATGTACATATGCTTTTTAGGCTAGTGATTCAGGATATTTTGGTCCATAGAACCTTTGTGTATATGTTTTGAGGCCAAAGTGCATGTGTGATTAGGCTAGAGAGTCTGTATGCTAACAGGCCAACAATCCTATCATTGTAAAATGTAATCATAGATGATGATATTAATAAATTACATCATTGTTGCAAAATCGATCAAACGAAAGAGTATGGGGGGCTAGAACTCCACACTAGAAGGGAAAGGGGGGCTTAAGTCCAACGAAATATTATAATAATATTTCATAAAGTTTAAAGTATGGATATTTATTTATCCTAAGCTCCTAAAGGTTGGGAATGAGTCACCAAGTGGAGTCAAATCTAGTTCATAAGGTGACAAGTGTCAAGTTAAAGGCATGCAAATATATTTTGGGAACTTAGTTCATTTCCCTATCATTCCTTCATTATTCACTCACTTTGGTCATTTGTACTTGGCTACCAACACCATCCATACTTGTACTTGGAGTTGATTTCATCTAGTAACCTGAGGATTAGAGTTAAATAGGTTGGTTTTTAGGCCCGTGTGTTGTTGAAGAGGTGGGTTGTCAAGCCCGTAAGCAATTCTCTCCAGGTGAGAGAACTGTTGGGAATTGTTTTCCCAAGGTTCCAAGTTGCAGCTATAGGGCTCTAAGATTTCCTATCTGGCCTATTGTTGAAGCCCTAGAAGGGAAGTTGGGTAGCCAAAGGATTGTTGAGTAGAGAAGGGGCACACTTCCTGGGGTTGGATGGGCATGTTGGGAATGAGAGGCTATATGTTGTTTGCTAGAGTTGGAACATGAGTCTATGTATTTTTGTTGTTAATGGACCTTAGTATGGCTTAGGAATCCTTCCCTAGTGGAGTTTCTAGCCTCAACTTAGGGGTGAACTACTACTAAGAGTTTATGAGCAACAAATTCTATGGCTCGGAGGAACGTCTAAGGCCTGCATGCAGTTGGTGACCTTTTACAAAAGACAAGTTCCTTTTATGTGCTTGTTTCATTTACTATGTGCTTAATTATCTATTTTTTGTTATGGGTTTTACTTGTATGATGTTGCATATGTATATTGTTGTCATTTTTCATAATTTTGTTCACATGTAGAGAATTTAAAAAATTTAATGGTATCAGAGAAAAAAATTGTGGATTAGTTGGTAGTGGGGACGCTACATGCTTGGTAGGCCAATTCGACCTATCAATAGGCCTCCTCCTTATTTTCCAACTCTTGTTGCAATTGTGCCATTATCTAGGTGAGCCTATCTTCTTGCCATATATTTAACTAAGTCACCTTCTCACCAAGATTTACAAGCTACAATCTATGTTTGTCGCAATCTTCCATGACTATAGTGAGGGTGTATTAGTGTTCTTCAAACTTCTTCTTAAGCAATGGAAATAGTTTGGTAGAGGTATCAATGATATTTTCCATCTCTTCCATCCTTTGGTTGAACATTTGGAACTTCTCTTTCAAGAGTTCATTCTCTTCATGGATTTGAGCATTGTTTTCCCTTAAGTATTCCAACTTATATCCACTTGATTTTCCCTTGTTGAGGTCTGCATTATTCTCTTCAAATTTTTGGCATTTGTGTCATGGTCAAGGATGCAATTGATCCAATACCATTTGATCTATATATGAGGGACTTATATCCCACTTGCTTCACCAAAACGAATCCTCTATGTAAGTCTCTTCTCAAACCCTATTCTCAAGCTTGTACAAAGTGCTTTGTCTTTTGGAGGCTACTAGGCCTCTATCCTCTACTCTATACAAGGATATATCTTCTTCCTTGGATGCAAAACCTTCTCTTGGTTGTAGCTATACACAACCACCAGCTAACAACACAGTAGCATTCCAATTAGTAACAAACAATACTATGCAAATACTCTAAAGCCAATGACCAGATAGTAATGTTATATTATTTATCTGTTGATATTGCAGCCTCTTATCTTCTAACAGTTGTGTGGCCTTATCTTGTGTGGAACCTATATAAAACAACCCATGGTAAACCCATCTATGTTATATTCCTCAACAGGCATGTGAGGAAGTAATGTCTTTGTTGGTTGACTTCAAAACCTATAAATGTGTAGGCTAATGATCAATAATGGAGTAGTACACTATGGTTTTTTATTGCCATCAAAGGAGATAAGCTCTAATATTTTCAACACTAAATATGGCTCTCTAAATTATCATCAATCGAGTTATTGGAAAACAATGGCTAATTATCAATAGAAGGGAACAATACCAATTATCCAACACATCATTCCTACTTCTGGTTTGAATTGAAGACAATTTTGACCACTTGCAATTCTAGGGAATATGTATGAGCTAGGATTGAATTGGAAAAAGGAAACATTGTAGCTAAACATTACTTTGTTCAATAGTTATACAAGGTTATACTTTATGCACAATGGCTTGGCTAAATAGGGGTCAAATGATGCAATGCCCAATTCAAAAACCAACAATCTTTATACATGGAGACATATATATGTTCATTGTGAAAAAGAAGAAATTTGAAATCTATTTGTGCCATCTTATCCTTCAATGTTTTAGTTAGAGATACTATAAACTCCAATGGAGTATTTTGATTTGAATATTTGAACTTATTTTCGGTGAAATTACTCTTCAAACAGGCCAAGAGATAAATTGTTCTATTTCCAAGCAACATTCTACATTTGCATAAGAAATGTAATTGGCCTAGGAAATCAAATTGGCCTAGGCAATGGAATTGACTTAGAGAGAGAGAGAGACAATGCACAATGAACAATGGAAGGGAAATGTACAACTTGTGGGGAACATCAAAACACTAGTCGATGAGAATAATGATTTCCAAGGTAATCATACAGTGAGTGGGGGACTGAACAATGAAATATAGCAGTGAAAAATGACTCTAAGGAGGGTGCGACCAGTGGGTTGTGAGAAATACACCAGCAAATAAGAGTTTAGCATCTCAAGGAGAGATTCAACTTATGTAATGGGGAGAACACTAGACAACAAAGAGATGACATCCCAAAGAGGAGATACACTCAGTCGGGAATTCAAGTTCAACTCAGGGGTGAAAGAAATCCTCCCAACAACTTCGAAAATGAATTTAGAAACTCTTGGTTTAACAGTGATAGCCACAAAATGAGAACCATTGATTTCCCCTATCTGAAATCACCCAACGGTTGAATTTTTATTTTTTTTTGTAAATAAAATGTTGTATTTCCTTATTAATTCATTGTCACTATACAAAAAACAAATGTTTCACATGATTTCCACCTGTTCTGCCAAACTAGTGGAAATCAAAATAGGTGGAAAAAATTTATACTTACGGCCAAAATAACAACCAAAAATAGCCACCGCCACTTTCTCCGCCATACAATTGGAAACTAGAACAAGTGACATCTGATGGTGTTAACAGTTTTGTCTAGACATACATGTAAAAGGTGAAAATTCAAACTAAACTGAAAACCCAAGCAAGAAGATAAGAAAAAAACCCCATTTCCATGCAAGTGAGGCACAGAGGACTGAGAAAATTTAAACATTAGGAGGACTATAAAAATTGTGGAACTTGTCATCCGGAAAGCTGTCATGAGGAGTGTCGTCGTTGGGTATGAGTGCAAAGGGTTGTGCGTAGATCGGGAACCTCTTTTTTACTGACGTGTTCAGGAAGGCATCGAACAACATGTCGATTATGCTACTAATAAGGGTGTGTCGGTGGAGCTTCTCCATCATATAGACCTTCGTCTCAAAGATGAGATCCAATTGCCTTGGACTAAAGAGACTAGGTGGAATCTGGTCACATTCTGCTTCTGGGTTGAGAAGTGGGGGCCTAGTTGGGTAGTCTGTAGTGGGGATTTCCTCCTTGACGATGCAAGTGGCTCCTTCCATGGTTTTCGATGTATCCATTGTTGCAATGATGGTGTTGGGTATATCATGGGCATCTAGGACCGTATAGAATAGGGATTCTAGAGGATCCTGAATTGATTCCTCCGGGAATTCTTCCTCCACGAAAGTCATTGGAGGCGTAGTTGGCTTCTTGATTTTTTGCGTCGGAGCTATCGATGAGTCCCTCTCCAATTCGTACAGATGTCTCTGCCTTGCAACATAACAGTACCAAGAGGGTCCACTCCTAGGTTTCCCTCTCTCACGCAACATGACAGAGCCTGGAGGTCAGAGAAATCTGAGAGGACCAGAGTCGGATCACCGAGTAGAGAAAAGAGACAGAGTGAAGAAGCGGAATGATGAATGCCATGACCAAGCTGTAGTATTATCTAAGGGGATGATAAGACCATGTAGCCTCCTCTCGTACCTATCATCATCACCCTGGCATTACTCAGTGAGGCCGCCATTAAACCTGCATGAGGGAGTTGTCCTCCCTTCCTCTGTGTGTTTTTATGGTCGTCCTCCATCTGAGAATGAGCCTTGGGATGGTCGTCGGTCATATTTATGGCATGGATTGCATGGGGGCTGCATGGAATCCCCTGGGCTATGTGTCACCCCATCTGAGGCCCAACAGTTGAATATTGAGAGCTATTGGGATATGTGATATCCATTAAATCTATCAGCAAGATGAAACAAAAACCTCCACACCAAAAAGATTAGTGTGTTCCCAACTCATTGACTACTCAATGCTAGTAACCATCTACAAAGAAACCATTAAATTCCTACAGTAACTCAATCAAATACAAATGTGGGTTAGAAAAATAAAATTCTCAACACAAAGAAGAAAACAATACACATTGAGAAATGATTTACCATGGAAACCTAAATGGGAAAACCAACTTTGAATGGACCTCATTTTTTCATTCGGCTATCTTTGGTTACAATGTTGTTCGTCCTTCTCTCATTGGCCAAAATACCCTTTGAGAGTGAAAACCATGGAGGATATAGGGAGAGATGGGGAGGTAAGTGGAAGGCCAACAACCATGATACTTCATTTCCCCTTCCTCAACCTTCTCTCCTATCTTTTGTTATCTTTTTAAATAATCCACTTTTCCCTCTCATATTCATTTGCCTTATTCAAATTTACATAGGCATTGGTTTACAATGTTTTACTAACCTTCATTAATTGTTGAATTGGATTGCAGGTATCAAATCTTGCCCATTCATTGGTTCGGATCCATTTTGGATCATTTATGTATTTCAATGACTCATTTCTCATAGGTGTCATTCACTACCAAAAAAACAAGAAAATCCTATATTCATTTGATGTGAATGATATACATATTATACATATGTGGGGTGTTTAAATTAGTGCAGTCATTGATCTCCCATGAACATCATTCTCTTATAAACATTTTCTCATAAGTTTAAATAGTCCACTTAACACTCATTACATTGAGGGATACTCAACAAAATTAAAAAATGTGATTGAAATTAGCAAAATTAATCACATAACACCAATTCTCACCACTAAAACTTGCACCTAATAACATAGACTTCTTAAAAAAGTCACTCAAACTATTAATATTTTAACTCAAACATAATTAATCATATATTTTTCTTCATAATCAAATCTACTTACCCTGTAAAACTTTTACAAATTTTAAATCTTATAACTCATCCATTAATAATTTCCAATAATAAATTTCTATTTTATACTTTATTTTTACGTTTTTTTCCCATATTCTATATTCATCATACACTCTATTTAGGATGATTAACCAATGCCATTGTCCAAATATTATTTTGGTTCCATGACCAAGCGTTATAACCACTTTACACATGGCATTATAAAAAAACAATTCTTTGTTTGTCTTTAAGTTTTTGTTACAAATTTTCGTTTTTAAATCTAATTTATAAACACTTCACTAAACAATCATTTAATCTCTTCATATAGTTTGTAATTTGTCTCCATGACAGCCAACATAAAGATAATTAAAACTTGTACTATCATAATTTATAACAGTTATATTATATTAAAATAAAAATAAAAAGTCATGGCTTTCTTAGTATGACATAATATTAAAAATATATATATAACATCTAAAATATCTATCACCTCTTATTACTTTTAAATTACTTTAACATTATCTTCCATATTCAAGTGCACCTGTAGCATAGATAAACTCTTATAAGTTTTTAATTACTTCAATAGATTATTTTCCATTATCTTCCATATTCAAGTGCACCTAAAGCATAGATCACCTCTTATGAGTTTCTAATTACTTCAGTACATTATTTTCCATATTCACAAGTGTACTATGGTACAAAGTTGATTACACAATACATAGAAAACAAATATTAGCTATATTTTCTTGGGCTTTTTGCTTTATATGCTAGAAGGGTGTGTATAAACATTTGAATTTGTTTTTTTTCTTGTTACTTACTAGTGGTCAAACTTACAAAGATATTCGGACTAGGACAAATAAGGTTCTAGTTGTCCTCAAATATCTAAGTCATTGACTTTTCTTCTTATATTATATAGACTTGTCTAGCTTCCAATTCAAAGTTTTGGATTGAACAATGCTAGCCTTTCTCTATGTCTCTTGCTTTCTATGCTTTTCC
>ML786922.1:492839-530153 GCA_009831015.1 Picea engelmannii | reverse complement strand
CAGTGGATCCGGAAAAGATAAGAGCCATTGAGGGATGGATGGATGGTACCAAATAATGTCTCATAGGTGAGATATTTCATTGTACTTCCAGGGTCTAATAGAAGATTCATTGAGGGTTTTTCAAAGATTTCACAGCCAATCACATCTTTGCAAAACAAGGGTGTGAGATTTGAGTGGACTTTTGATTGTGAAAGAATATTTCAACACTTGAACAGTTTATTAACTAGTGCACCAATATTGAAGATTGTTGACCCCAATGAATATTTTGTTGTATGCATTGATGCATGCAAGGAAGGGTTTAGTGGAGTCCTTAGTCATAATGTACATGTGATATGTTATGAATCGAGGAAATTAAAAGAGCATGAAAGACACTATGCTACTCATGACTTAGAATTGGCAATTATAATACATGCCTTAAATATGTGGAGGCATTATCTCATGGGAAAATATTTGAGTTGAGGATAGACCATAGTGGTTTGAAATATTAGTTTGGACAACCAACTTTAAATGTCATACAAAGAATGTGGTTGGAATTCTTAAGTGAATATGAATTTGATATAAATCATATCAAAGGTAATGAGAACAAGGTGGTTAATGCACTCAGCAGGAGAGTGCATGAGATGTATGCTATAACCATTAGCATGTATCAATCAAATTTGAAAGATAGAATTTTAGAGTCTACAAAATAATATCAGCATTATATGGAGATAAAGGAAAAATTACACCAGGTTAATTTGAAACAGAAAATTGAAGACTATAAGTTGAGAGAGGATGAAATCATCATGTATAAGGGCAGATTTTATATTACAAATTTTCAGGAGTTGAAAATTTTGGTATTAAAAGAAATGCATAATGTGCCTTATGTTGGGCACCCAGGTTACCAAAATACAAGAGCAGTTTTCAAAAGACAATATTATTGGCGAGGTATTAAGAAAGAGGTGGTTGATTATATTTCTAGATGTTTCGAATGTCAAAAATTCAAAGTTGAGCATACACATCCAATTGGTTTTCAACATCCATTTTTCATTCATGAGTGGAAATGGAAATTTGTGACAATGGATTTCATCACTAAGATTCCAAGAACAACCAAGTAAGATGATTCCATCATGGTGGTGGTAGATAAGCTTACAAAGGCTGCCCATTTTATTCCAATGAAGCTAACTCACAAGGAAACCAACATTGCAAATATATACATGAGAGAAATTGCTAGGCTTCATGGTGTGCCTAAGACAATTGTGTCTGGCAGATATCCCAAGTTTACATCAAACTTTTGGAATGGATTATTCAAAGGATTTGGAACAAATCTAAACTTTATCACAACTTATCATCAGGTGGGAAAACAGAGAGAGTCAACCAAGTGATCGAAGACATGTTGAGGATGTAAGTGATGGATAAACCATTGAAATGGGAAGATCATATACACTTGGTTGATTTTGTTTATAATAATGTGTATCAAGCGTATTTAAATATGATCCTATTTGAGACACTTTATGGTAGAAATGCAACATGTCAGTGAGCTGAGAAAACCCAATGGATAGAGGAGTGGTTGGACCCGAATTTCTCAAGGAAATGGAGGAACAAATGGTGAAAATTAAGCATAATTTAAAGGATTCCCAAGACAAATAGAAAAGACATTTTGATAAAGGTAGAACTCACAGTAAGTTCAATGTGGGTGACTATGTGTTCTTGAAAGTGAAGGCTAAAAGAAGTTCCTTGAAGTTGGGGAAATGTTCAAAGCTTGCAGTTAGATATTGTGGACTGTTTGAAATACTAGAGAGGCTCTGTCATGTTGCATACATGCTTGCAATACCTACATCCATGTGCATTCATAATGTATTCCATGTATCTTTTCTTAAAAAGTATGTACCTGATGTTAATCATGTAATTGATTGGAATGTGATTCAAGTGGAGCAAGAGGGAGACTTCCAAATACATTCGGTGTGCATATTGGATCAGAAGGTCAAGCAACTTCGGAATCAATCCATAGGGATTGTAAAGGTCCAATGGACCTGGTACAATACTGAGGATGCTACTTGGGAGAACGAAGATGCTATGTGTGCAGAGTACACGGATATTTTTGAAGACTTTTGAACATTTTGATTGTCCATGTGTATATAATGCATTAAGGACAATGCATAAATAAGGGGGAGTGGAATTTAATACCCATAGTCTGAACCTCAATTTTAAATGTACATATGCTTTTTAGGCTAGTGATTCAGGATATTTTGGTCCATAGAACCTTTGTGTATATGTTTTGAGGCCAAAGTGCATGTGTGATTAGGCTAGAGAGTCTGTATGCTAACAGGCCAACAATCCTATCATTGTAAAATGTAATCATAGATGATGATATTAATAAATTACATCATTGTTGCAAAATCGATCAAACGAAAGAGTATGGGGGGCTAGAACTCCACACTAGAAGGGAAAGGGGGGCTTAAGTCCAACGAAATATTATAATAATATTTCATAAAGTTTAAAGTATGGATATTTATTTATCCTAAGCTCCTAAAGGTTGGGAATGAGTCACCAAGTGGAGTCAAATCTAGTTCATAAGGTGACAAGTGTCAAGTTAAAGGCATGCAAATATATTTTGGGAACTTAGTTCATTTCCCTATCATTCCTTCATTATTCACTCACTTTGGTCATTTGTACTTGGCTACCAACACCATCCATACTTGTACTTGGAGTTGATTTCATCTAGTAACCTGAGGATTAGAGTTAAATAGGTTGGTTTTTAGGCCCGTGTGTTGTTGAAGAGGTGGGTTGTCAAGCCCGTAAGCAATTCTCTCCAGGTGAGAGAACTGTTGGGAATTGTTTTCCCAAGGTTCCAAGTTGCAGCTATAGGGCTCTAAGATTTCCTATCTGGCCTATTGTTGAAGCCCTAGAAGGGAAGTTGGGTAGCCAAAGGATTGTTGAGTAGAGAAGGGGCACACTTCCTGGGGTTGGATGGGCATGTTGGGAATGAGAGGCTATATGTTGTTTGCTAGAGTTGGAACATGAGTCTATGTATTTTTGTTGTTAATGGACCTTAGTATGGCTTAGGAATCCTTCCCTAGTGGAGTTTCTAGCCTCAACTTAGGGGTGAACTACTACTAAGAGTTTATGAGCAACAAATTCTATGGCTCGGAGGAACGTCTAAGGCCTGCATGCAGTTGGTGACCTTTTACAAAAGACAAGTTCCTTTTATGTGCTTGTTTCATTTACTATGTGCTTAATTATCTATTTTTTGTTATGGGTTTTACTTGTATGATGTTGCATATGTATATTGTTGTCATTTTTCATAATTTTGTTCACATGTAGAGAATTTAAAAAATTTAATGGTATCAGAGAAAAAAATTGTGGATTAGTTGGTAGTGGGGACGCTACATGCTTGGTAGGCCAATTCGACCTATCAATAGGCCTCCTCCTTATTTTCCAACTCTTGTTGCAATTGTGCCATTATCTAGGTGAGCCTATCTTCTTGCCATATATTTAACTAAGTCACCTTCTCACCAAGATTTACAAGCTACAATCTATGTTTGTCGCAATCTTCCATGACTATAGTGAGGGTGTATTAGTGTTCTTCAAACTTCTTCTTAAGCAATGGAAATAGTTTGGTAGAGGTATCAATGATATTTTCCATCTCTTCCATCCTTTGGTTGAACATTTGGAACTTCTCTTTCAAGAGTTCATTCTCTTCATGGATTTGAGCATTGTTTTCCCTTAAGTATTCCAACTTATATCCACTTGATTTTCCCTTGTTGAGGTCTGCATTATTCTCTTCAAATTTTTGGCATTTGTGTCATGGTCAAGGATGCAATTGATCCAATACCATTTGATCTATATATGAGGGACTTATATCCCACTTGCTTCACCAAAACGAATCCTCTATGTAAGTCTCTTCTCAAACCCTATTCTCAAGCTTGTACAAAGTGCTTTGTCTTTTGGAGGCTACTAGGCCTCTATCCTCTACTCTATACAAGGATATATCTTCTTCCTTGGATGCAAAACCTTCTCTTGGTTGTAGCTATACACAACCACCAGCTAACAACACAGTAGCATTCCAATTAGTAACAAACAATACTATGCAAATACTCTAAAGCCAATGACCAGATAGTAATGTTATATTATTTATCTGTTGATATTGCAGCCTCTTATCTTCTAACAGTTGTGTGGCCTTATCTTGTGTGGAACCTATATAAAACAACCCATGGTAAACCCATCTATGTTATATTCCTCAACAGGCATGTGAGGAAGTAATGTCTTTGTTGGTTGACTTCAAAACCTATAAATGTGTAGGCTAATGATCAATAATGGAGTAGTACACTATGGTTTTTTATTGCCATCAAAGGAGATAAGCTCTAATATTTTCAACACTAAATATGGCTCTCTAAATTATCATCAATCGAGTTATTGGAAAACAATGGCTAATTATCAATAGAAGGGAACAATACCAATTATCCAACACATCATTCCTACTTCTGGTTTGAATTGAAGACAATTTTGACCACTTGCAATTCTAGGGAATATGTATGAGCTAGGATTGAATTGGAAAAAGGAAACATTGTAGCTAAACATTACTTTGTTCAATAGTTATACAAGGTTATACTTTATGCACAATGGCTTGGCTAAATAGGGGTCAAATGATGCAATGCCCAATTCAAAAACCAACAATCTTTATACATGGAGACATATATATGTTCATTGTGAAAAAGAAGAAATTTGAAATCTATTTGTGCCATCTTATCCTTCAATGTTTTAGTTAGAGATACTATAAACTCCAATGGAGTATTTTGATTTGAATATTTGAACTTATTTTCGGTGAAATTACTCTTCAAACAGGCCAAGAGATAAATTGTTCTATTTCCAAGCAACATTCTACATTTGCATAAGAAATGTAATTGGCCTAGGAAATCAAATTGGCCTAGGCAATGGAATTGACTTAGAGAGAGAGAGAGACAATGCACAATGAACAATGGAAGGGAAATGTACAACTTGTGGGGAACATCAAAACACTAGTCGATGAGAATAATGATTTCCAAGGTAATCATACAGTGAGTGGGGGACTGAACAATGAAATATAGCAGTGAAAAATGACTCTAAGGAGGGTGCGACCAGTGGGTTGTGAGAAATACACCAGCAAATAAGAGTTTAGCATCTCAAGGAGAGATTCAACTTATGTAATGGGGAGAACACTAGACAACAAAGAGATGACATCCCAAAGAGGAGATACACTCAGTCGGGAATTCAAGTTCAACTCAGGGGTGAAAGAAATCCTCCCAACAACTTCGAAAATGAATTTAGAAACTCTTGGTTTAACAGTGATAGCCACAAAATGAGAACCATTGATTTCCCCTATCTGAAATCACCCAACGGTTGAATTTTTATTTTTTTTTGTAAATAAAATGTTGTATTTCCTTATTAATTCATTGTCACTATACAAAAAACAAATGTTTCACATGATTTCCACCTGTTCTGCCAAACTAGTGGAAATCAAAATAGGTGGAAAAAATTTATACTTACGGCCAAAATAACAACCAAAAATAGCCACCGCCACTTTCTCCGCCATACAATTGGAAACTAGAACAAGTGACATCTGATGGTGTTAACAGTTTTGTCTAGACATACATGTAAAAGGTGAAAATTCAAACTAAACTGAAAACCCAAGCAAGAAGATAAGAAAAAAACCCCATTTCCATGCAAGTGAGGCACAGAGGACTGAGAAAATTTAAACATTAGGAGGACTATAAAAATTGTGGAACTTGTCATCCGGAAAGCTGTCATGAGGAGTGTCGTCGTTGGGTATGAGTGCAAAGGGTTGTGCGTAGATCGGGAACCTCTTTTTTACTGACGTGTTCAGGAAGGCATCGAACAACATGTCGATTATGCTACTAATAAGGGTGTGTCGGTGGAGCTTCTCCATCATATAGACCTTCGTCTCAAAGATGAGATCCAATTGCCTTGGACTAAAGAGACTAGGTGGAATCTGGTCACATTCTGCTTCTGGGTTGAGAAGTGGGGGCCTAGTTGGGTAGTCTGTAGTGGGGATTTCCTCCTTGACGATGCAAGTGGCTCCTTCCATGGTTTTCGATGTATCCATTGTTGCAATGATGGTGTTGGGTATATCATGGGCATCTAGGACCGTATAGAATAGGGATTCTAGAGGATCCTGAATTGATTCCTCCGGGAATTCTTCCTCCACGAAAGTCATTGGAGGCGTAGTTGGCTTCTTGATTTTTTGCGTCGGAGCTATCGATGAGTCCCTCTCCAATTCGTACAGATGTCTCTGCCTTGCAACATAACAGTACCAAGAGGGTCCACTCCTAGGTTTCCCTCTCTCACGCAACATGACAGAGCCTGGAGGTCAGAGAAATCTGAGAGGACCAGAGTCGGATCACCGAGTAGAGAAAAGAGACAGAGTGAAGAAGCGGAATGATGAATGCCATGACCAAGCTGTAGTATTATCTAAGGGGATGATAAGACCATGTAGCCTCCTCTCGTACCTATCATCATCACCCTGGCATTACTCAGTGAGGCCGCCATTAAACCTGCATGAGGGAGTTGTCCTCCCTTCCTCTGTGTGTTTTTATGGTCGTCCTCCATCTGAGAATGAGCCTTGGGATGGTCGTCGGTCATATTTATGGCATGGATTGCATGGGGGCTGCATGGAATCCCCTGGGCTATGTGTCACCCCATCTGAGGCCCAACAGTTGAATATTGAGAGCTATTGGGATATGTGATATCCATTAAATCTATCAGCAAGATGAAACAAAAACCTCCACACCAAAAAGATTAGTGTGTTCCCAACTCATTGACTACTCAATGCTAGTAACCATCTACAAAGAAACCATTAAATTCCTACAGTAACTCAATCAAATACAAATGTGGGTTAGAAAAATAAAATTCTCAACACAAAGAAGAAAACAATACACATTGAGAAATGATTTACCATGGAAACCTAAATGGGAAAACCAACTTTGAATGGACCTCATTTTTTCATTCGGCTATCTTTGGTTACAATGTTGTTCGTCCTTCTCTCATTGGCCAAAATACCCTTTGAGAGTGAAAACCATGGAGGATATAGGGAGAGATGGGGAGGTAAGTGGAAGGCCAACAACCATGATACTTCATTTCCCCTTCCTCAACCTTCTCTCCTATCTTTTGTTATCTTTTTAAATAATCCACTTTTCCCTCTCATATTCATTTGCCTTATTCAAATTTACATAGGCATTGGTTTACAATGTTTTACTAACCTTCATTAATTGTTGAATTGGATTGCAGGTATCAAATCTTGCCCATTCATTGGTTCGGATCCATTTTGGATCATTTATGTATTTCAATGACTCATTTCTCATAGGTGTCATTCACTACCAAAAAAACAAGAAAATC
The DNA here is from genome assembly GCA_009831015.1 of Picea engelmannii. Lineage (NCBI taxonomy): Eukaryota > Viridiplantae > Streptophyta > Pinopsida > Pinales > Pinaceae > Picea > Picea engelmannii. The sequence continues at coordinate 522,785 of ML786922.1, read as the reverse complement.
CTATATTCATTTGATGTGAATGATATACATATTATACATATGTGGGGTGTTTAAATTAGTGCAGTCATTGATCTCCCATGAACATCATTCTCTTATAAACATTTTCTCATAAGTTTAAATAGTCCACTTAACACTCATTACATTGAGGGATACTCAACAAAATTAAAAAATGTGATTGAAATTAGCAAAATTAATCACATAACACCAATTCTCACCACTAAAACTTGCACCTAATAACATAGACTTCTTAAAAAAGTCACTCAAACTATTAATATTTTAACTCAAACATAATTAATCATATATTTTTCTTCATAATCAAATCTACTTACCCTGTAAAACTTTTACAAATTTTAAATCTTATAACTCATCCATTAATAATTTCCAATAATAAATTTCTATTTTATACTTTATTTTTACGTTTTTTTCCCATATTCTATATTCATCATACACTCTATTTAGGATGATTAACCAATGCCATTGTCCAAATATTATTTTGGTTCCATGACCAAGCGTTATAACCACTTTACACATGGCATTATAAAAAAACAATTCTTTGTTTGTCTTTAAGTTTTTGTTACAAATTTTCGTTTTTAAATCTAATTTATAAACACTTCACTAAACAATCATTTAATCTCTTCATATAGTTTGTAATTTGTCTCCATGACAGCCAACATAAAGATAATTAAAACTTGTACTATCATAATTTATAACAGTTATATTATATTAAAATAAAAATAAAAAGTCATGGCTTTCTTAGTATGACATAATATTAAAAATATATATATAACATCTAAAATATCTATCACCTCTTATTACTTTTAAATTACTTTAACATTATCTTCCATATTCAAGTGCACCTGTAGCATAGATAAACTCTTATAAGTTTTTAATTACTTCAATAGATTATTTTCCATTATCTTCCATATTCAAGTGCACCTAAAGCATAGATCACCTCTTATGAGTTTCTAATTACTTCAGTACATTATTTTCCATATTCACAAGTGTACTATGGTACAAAGTTGATTACACAATACATAGAAAACAAATATTAGCTATATTTTCTTGGGCTTTTTGCTTTATATGCTAGAAGGGTGTGTATAAACATTTGAATTTGTTTTTTTTCTTGTTACTTACTAGTGGTCAAACTTACAAAGATATTCGGACTAGGACAAATAAGGTTCTAGTTGTCCTCAAATATCTAAGTCATTGACTTTTCTTCTTATATTATATAGACTTGTCTAGCTTCCAATTCAAAGTTTTGGATTGAACAATGCTAGCCTTTCTCTATGTCTCTTGCTTTCTATGCTTTTCCCGCTAATAAAAAGAGTTTTAGTTTAATAGCGGGCTTTCTCTTCGAACATGTGTTCTCCATGGAATATAATTTAACTTTTGAGTCTTTGTCTTCGGTGCCCGAGACTATGCTCTTTAACTCCTTTGTTCATGATTTTTAGTGCTTTAATCCTTGCCCTCCTTATCGGTGATCCTTTCTAGTTCCTCAAAGTTGTTTAGAACATGGTTGGTCTCTTTTTCCTCCCCAACGAAAGGGAGAGGGAGGTTTATTTTCTTGGCCCAAGATCATCTGTTTCCAATGTTTTGGGTTAGACTTGCATGTGCATCATTTCTAGTGTGGATAGTGGTTGAGGGTTGTCTTTTATTTATGTTCGATGGTTTGTACACTATTTGGAAATATTTTTATTTGTACTAAGAAGAGGGGGAGTTTTTCTTCAAGAAATTCTCATTAAAGTGTCCATATGCATGGTATCCATTTCACTTGAAAGGGAGTTTTTCATTATCCAATGTTTATACATGGATTTGATGATTGATTTAGAAATCAATTACTTTTGGAAGATCTTCTTCAATATTTACTTATATGATATCTAAATGCACGTAAATGTGCTCTATCCTAGTTCAAATTTCATTATAAATATCCCCAATTTATTCCCTGTTACCTCTGGGATTTCATCTTTCCAGAGGTTAAGAGGGGGATGGGATAGTCTTATCCAAACCAAGACTAAAGAAAAATTATCCTCCTCTGGATTGAAGCCTAGAGACCATTGATTAATATACAACCTAGTGGTTCCAAGAAACCACAAGCCACTACGAAATATTGAATCTTCATCATCTTTGAATTGAAAATAAAATTCGATGAAACCCTTACCATAGACACAAATTTGGATTCCACCTTTCATGCAAGGAATCTAAAGGCTTTAGATTCAAGTTTAGAGACTCTTGAGGTTTTACCATTCTCCCACGAACTTTCGAAATAAACCCTTATTAGAATACATAAGATTCTATTTTTTGGTCTCTTGCACTAGATGTTCAACATGGGATTATTATTTTATTTTTTATAAATTTCAATTTCTAGCTCTTAGTGATGTTTGCAACCATTATTTTAAAAGAAAAGAACTCATCCAAATGGGGAGGAGTATCTAACTTTCATTGTGGGTTCATGTTCACCATTGACATATTTACCCTACAATGCCACAAAAAAGAATGATGTTGGTGATCATTGGTCTACATTAGAGGAGGTGTGGTTAAGGGAACCCTTAACTTCAAAGAAAAGAGGAATCGACTTCTCAAAAAGGTTTTAAGCTTTCCACACAAAAAATCATTTATCGTAGTTGTAAAATATTACATGATTATTGAAACAAACCCTAATTACAAGCATACAGAGCAATCCCTAATATCATCATTCCTCCTCCTATGCTTGAAACTTTTCTCCAATGCTCCACTCCAATACTTTCTCCAATCACCTACACAAACGAAGAAACATAGTTGAAAAAGAGGTGGTTGCAAGGATAACTAACTTTCAAATGGTTGTGTGGCCTTATTTTATGTGAAACTTATATGAAATAACTCATTTTAAACCCCTCTATGCTATATCCCTCAACATGCATGTGATAATGGAATGTCTTTGTTGTTTGTCTTCAAAACCTAGTAATGTGTAGTCTAATTATCAACAATGGAGTAGTTCACTCTAGTTTTTTATTACCATCAAAGGAGATAAGATATGATATCTTCGACACTATATCTGGCTCTCTAAATTATCATCAATTGAGCTATTGGAAAACAATGACCAATGCTCAATAGAAGGGTACAATGCCAATCGTCCAATGCATCGCTCCTACTTCTGGTTTGAATTGAAGACACTTTCAGCCACTTACAATTCGAAGGAATATGTATGAGCTAGGATTGAATTGGAAAAAGGAAACATTGTAGCTCAACAATACTTTTCTCAAGAGTTATACAAGGATATACTTTATGCACAGTGGCCTAGCTATATAGGGCTCAAACAATGCAATGCCCAATTTAAAAACCATCAATCTTAATACATGGAGACACATATATGTTCATTGTGCAAAAGAAGAAATTTGAAATCTATTTGCACCCTCTTACCCTTCAATGTTTTGTTCATAGATATTGTCAACTTCAATGGAGTCTTTCAATTTGAAGAATTGAACTTATTTTCGGTGAAATTACTCTTCAAATGCACCAAGAGATAAATTGTTCTATTTCCAAAAGCCATTCTAACTTTTCATATGACATGTATGACCATGTATGGTCTATAAAGTCACAAATTCACCTCACCTCTACAGTCAAATGGCCATACAGCCTATGGGAAGCCTCCAATGTCTAGGTAAGGTAAAACAATTGTCCTAGGCAATGGAATTGACTTAGAGAGAGAGAGAGAGAGAGAGAGAGAGAGAATGCTCAGTGAATGATGGAAGGGAAATGTATAGCTTGTGGGGAACATTAAAACACTAGTCGATGAGAAGAATGACACCCAAGGAAATCGTACAATGAGTGGGGGACTGGAGAAAACAAGCTAGCAGTGAAAACGAGGGTGTAACATGTGGGTTGTGAGAAATACGCTCCAACATGTTGAGGGGTCCAAGGTACCTTTAACTCAATAGCAGGAACCAAACCTGCTTAAGAGGCCCAATTAGACTCGTAAAATTTTGATGAGTGGTAAGTTTCTCCAAATTCGTGATCTGGCTGGAATTATCGATGGGATTTAATCGTGATTGACAGATGTGTCTTTTCTGTGAAATATTTCCTCAGGCTGGGCAATTCTCTTTTTGGCTCTTTTCTAATATTTATAATAAAAAAAGATAAAACTTAAACTAAATGGTAGAGGGAAGTTAAATTCTGTGTTGGGAGAAGGCTATTTTTTTTTAGGATAACCTCTATACCTTAGCATGAAGACAAAGAAGATCTAAACTACTTCAAACCAACATTAATACCATTTCTATTAGTGGACATTCAACATTGTCTGAGGTAATAGTTATAGAAAATAAAAACATACACGTGACAAGAATATAGTGCAAGAAAAGTAATTTTCGATGATCTATTATCAATCACATCTTAACACAACCGATTTCTATTCATCAACTAGAATAAAAGAACTGTTACAACATTATCAGATAACTTTAAATAACAGAAACAACAAATCTTACTCAATACAACAACAAATATTGAATCCGAAGACAGAGATAATCCCCCTCGGTCCAATCACATTCACACCTTAGATGATAGAAGTGCCTTTGGTTCTAAACAAAACTTCTTAATTAAAATAACTTGCACAGAAAAAGTTATCTTACAAAATTCTAGAAAAAATCTGTCTCTCCAAAACCATTGACCCTTTGTCCCAGGTCGATGCCCTTATTTATAAAAAAAAACAACTAAACTAAAAATAGATACTAAAGTTTTGTTAAATTAAGAAAACACCACGTGGTGGATTTATCTATCTGTTCTCTTTTGCTCATCTAGTGGTTTCATTGAAGTGGATTGTTCTTCAAGTAATCTGACCACTTGATGAAGAGATATTCACATGTATTTTCATATGGAAACCCGTGTTAATCCATTGGAGCAGATAGGACCTCTTTTATCTCTATTTCTCATTCCTTGTACTTGATTACCTTGACACTTAAGCGTTGTAGGACTACTAGAGATTTAATCCGAGCTTCCATGAACTTCTTCACTTGACCCAGGATCATGCTTGAAATATGATAAATCTTTGCTTCCCATGCCAGGTCTTTCTCTTGATGTTGTTTAACTATGTCATGCAGATCGAAGAAATCTTTCAGTGGACCAAAATATGGTAGGCCAATGCTCCTCATTTCCCGATTGATTTTCTCCCAATACTTCTCAAACTCTCCCCATATTTCCTGCATTTTCCACTGAGGTTCTTGGACCATGCTTAACCAGTGTTCAGTTGCCTTATTTATCCAGGCGGTGTTGTTATCCATCAACACACGAATGCCATGCTCCTCTGTATCTCGTCCCTTCTGCACTCCGTTGATGTATTCTATACATTATAAGGCTTTATGTTCATTTTCATACCATCATTGCATGTATTTACAAGTTTCTAGCCCCATGAGGGTATCTTCTTGGAAATCATCTATGTGAGCGGTGAAGAGATCTCTTTCGCTAGTGAATTGTGCATACATTTCTTGGAAATCACTCTTTAGGATTACCACTGCCTATGTCAAATTCTGGTAATATTCCACTTGATGTCGCAAATGGTCTAGCTCTTTCTTCATGGTGGCTACCTCCCTTTCATCCCTTCTTTCCCTATCCAAAGTAGCATCGATTATAGCCTTACATGCTCTGATTAGCTCAATCATCTTAGCATTTTTTGTGTCAAACAATGTTTCCTCTGTGGTTATGAGAAGTGTGCTATCGAGCATGAGCCTCCTTTTCTTGGTAGTTCTTCTCATTATAGCTTTCATTTTCTTGTCATAATAAATTTCCTGTATATCGATGATTTCATCCATTGGTTCGGGAATTTGTTGATCTCCCCAGGAAAGAATATTGCCTAGGCTTCCTTCCGTATAGATATGTTCCATCGAAGGTTCTCTTAGTTCCTTAGCAAGGGAAACTTATGTGTGTTCCGGTGACTTCACCTCCTGCTGGTGCTCGTCGAATGGTAGATTATTTGTCCTAGATGGGTAAGTAGGCATAGGATCGACATTAGATTTTGGTTCGGCCGTTTAGATGTTGATTTATGGAAGCTACCTTTATTCTTCTAGTTCACCAACACCCAAATCATTCTTGGATCTCTCATTCTGAGGTTTTGTTCCCAATTGGTCGAGAAATTCAGTGTCCAAAATTCTCCCTGCCTCATGGTCTCCTTCCTAGGGATTTGGCATCAAAGCGTCAGAAGCTAGAGCATATGTTTCTCCTGGTTCTTCCTCTTCTGTGATTGGTACTAGGGTTATGCATGAAACATCTGAACTTTCCTCATCGTCGTACATGGTAATTAATTCTATGAGTACAATAGGCACACCCATCCCACTTGATACTCTTTCTATATGCTAATGAGTTGTAGTAGTCACCGGCGATCCTACCTGTGGTGACATGGGGTTGGGGTTTTGTTGGTCGACGGTCTCCTTTGGTGGAATTTTCTCCGAGACATTTATCTCTTCTCCGTGATTTCTTATGTCGGTCGGGGTAATACTCAAGGGTTCTATCAAAGAGTTAAGTGGGAGATCTTATTCTAACCTTTGTATAGCTATTTAGGTTTCTTCTAGTAACAACATCCCCCACCTATGTGCCTCTGTTTCTTCAACTGATATGTTTTCTTCTCTCACCTTGAGGGCTTCTTGAGTTTTATTCTCTATTGTCTCAAATTTTTCATCCATAGACATCGCTTTGACTCTAATCATAATGGGGTTATCCCTTCTATGGAGCACCTCCTCCCAGTCCTGGGCGCCCTCTGTAAATATTTCATCTTCAAAACTATCATGAGAATACAGCTAATAGAAGGATACCTGCAATGTGTTCTCGGGAACTAAACCCTTTGTATCATGCTTGCGAAAGAGACCTTTGGGGAACCGATACTCAAGTTGATTTAACCCTTCTTGTTTCACTTGCACGGTGTCTTTGACCATATGAAATCCATAGGGAATGAAATATCTCTTCTTATCCTTTACAAAGGAAGCATTATATCTTTGTAAAATAGTCTAGTAACAAACCTCTCCCAATATGAGATAATCCGGGACATGAATGGGGAGTAGGTGGGGTGCACCAGTAGCTCCAAACACCTTGATATAGGTGCTTGTCTCTTCGAAGTACCAGTGGCCAAATTTATCTATCATCTTATTTGTTGTCGTTGAAAGCCTAGGGAATTCCTTTCTAAAGATAATGAAGTATATCCAGGATATGAACCCATCATAGATTATGGAATATGATATTTTGTACCTATTTTCCCATAAGATACTGAAATAAAAACATACAAGAAATTCGGCAATATGCCAGCTTAAATTCATACCTGAGAAAACATTTCTTGCGCAGATTACGTCCAGCAAGTAGGACGCCATGTACAAGATTGGGACATATCCTTATTTAGGTGTATGGGCCTATAGGATATTAATACTCAGATTCTTCGATATAATGGCTCCCCAATTGAAGCTACTCCTGGAAATCGCCACGGTATAAGCAAAGGGCATCCAGGCTTCTGAAAATTTTGAGTAGTCCTTTTCTCCATATAATCGGCAAATTAAATCCATTAGCTACATGTAAGGTTCTTTGAGATTTACATTTTATATAAGCTGATGTTTTTGTTTGTGATTTGTTTGTCTTATTTCCACCATGAGGCTAGTATCATGTTGGTGTCATGATACTCATAAAAGTTTACCATGAAATATGTGTTTAACCTCTCCTCTGGGTCCCTGAGTTTATAAAACTTTTCTACCTCAACTGGAAGGAAAAAACCAATGCATTCGCCCTCTGTATTATTGATAGTGCATTTCATTGCGTCAACGTGGTCGATTATCCATCCTAAAGTCTCGATACAGGGAAGAACCGGGGTCTGACAAGCCACCTTGTACAGGTATGATCTCCTGATGTTCAGGAACACTTGATCATTCAACATTCTCATGTCCAGGTTTTTGTGTCGTGTGAAATCTCGGTAATCCTCCTGGCTGATTTTTCTATATAAGTCTCCCCAATGCAGGAAAACCATTTTATATCTAGTGCTTGTCTATGTGTCTTTGAACGTTGGAGGTTGGGAAAATTATTTTTTGGTTGATGTGCGGATAATTGATTTCGTCTTTCAGACAAAATAAAGTTCTCTTGCAACACCCGGTGTAGACCCTTCATCGAACTCTACTTCCTTGTTTTTGGGCATTCTAGGTGAGCACTAGGTCATTGGATTTCTTGGAGGCATTTTACTATAGAAAAGAAAAGAATGTTATAGTGAGCAGCCAGACAACCTCGACAACAGTCATTGACACAATCACAAGTGCAGAAATGATAAAGACAATGCTTACCTTCTTGCTTGCAAGAAATTAACCTAGTCTTACTGGTAATCAAAGTCATAGAGTTGGTTGTAATCTCCTCAATCCGTTCTCTTACTCCTTTGTTTTCTTCGGGGAATAAGCAATTTTTGAATGAAATAGAAGCTTTGGGTGTGACCTTGTAAATTTAAATAGAACGCATACTTACCTTTTCACATCAAGTATTAAACTCAGGAGTGCAAATGCGATATGTGCAATATATTACAGAATCTGCATCATGCTTAGGATTAAATGCAACGCAGGCTGGCAGCGCAGGAGCGGGTTACTCCATAATTCATTGGTGAATTCAAATTTCGGTTGTCGGTCGGCGCTCGGGGTCATGAAAAAGGTTACGCAAGAATTTAACTTATCCCTCAAATCGCAAATCCTGTCTTACCTCATCTAGTGGCTTCAAATCAAATCACCAGGCCTTTTTGTGTTCACAAGAAACTAGAATGATCTGCATCGGGAAAAATAAAACCGAGTCTTTTGAATGGAACAACAGCACGGATAAGCCAGGATTGTCAGTGTAGAATGACGAACGTTCGATGAAAAACCCCTGCGTTTGGTGACCTATCAGTCTGTCGATAGTAAATAAGTGAGTCGGCGTCGACATTTTTCCCTAGATATGTTTCGTTGATACCTTTAGGCAAAATTTCCAATGCCAATTCAAACCATCGTACAGTGCTGATGTGGAAAAGTTGACATGGAAGTACAGATATTACAAGGGGGAACTGGGGAAGAGACTGATTCATACGAATTATTTACATGAAAAAGACATGTGGCTTATTGATTTTGACCTCTTCATGAGAAACGTTTTTCGGCATCGGTGACTTTCTTTAAACATACATCCCTAGCTACAACATCCTATCCTGTCATTGGTAACGACGTATCAGTGACCGGTGATCGACGATTTGTGTCGGTCAATGTTTCGTCATTTTGACCCTCGAAGTTCATCGATGCCAAAAATGTATCGGTGATCGACGATTTGTTATGGTTGTCCACATTTGTGATTTACATCTTGGATTTCATCGATGTCGATAACGTATTGGCTATGTTAAGGAACTGTATTGTAGACCGGAAATTTTTGATCAACGACTATTGAAAAGTTTAAGTCATGTACATTTTAGGCCTTGAATGCCATGTTACAAAAAAATATCAATCTGACAATAACTTCAAGCCAAAAAAGAATAACCGATAACAAGACTCAATAACAACATATAAATTCATCCATCCCACAAAACTCACTATGATTCAAAAAATGATAAGTGGTACCCAAAAAGAAAGAAATTTTGCAAAATAAATTAGTGTGTGTTGAGTGCTCAACAAATGGCGAGTCTATGGGAGAAAATAGAATCTATGCTCCTTCCCTCGTGCTTAGCTTTTGAAAATTGGTTGAGAAACCCTCTGGATTTATTCTATTGCTTTTCAATAGAACCTTTTCTATCAATGTGTACACCAGTTCTCGGGTTCACAAATCTGGATCTGCCTGTGGCATTTAGATTTACCACCCCCTTTCCTTTTAAATGTTGATTGTGGAGCTTGATTATCTTCCTGATTCAGAGGTATTTGTTTTCAGATGGGTTTATACCTCATGAAGACTTTATACCCCTAAATAATGTACACTCCTCCACATGGGGAGTGCAAGGGGTAGTTACCACCCCTATGGGGTCTGGGGGCAAGCGGGGTTCAGGGGAGAATCCCTCAAAGGAAAAATTTCCTTGTAAATGTATATTGTAATCTCATTATAAATATGGACTAGCGCTACAGTTGGAGGTCCAAATAGACTAGTGTGATTATCACTGATGGAAAGAACAACAGCGACGATGGTATGTATAAAGGCAAAAAAACAAGCAATGAGGAAAGCAACAATGATGGCAAACAGGGAAAGCATAAGTTCAGGAGAAGAAGCGAACAATATACAATCAAATCTTAGGAGGAATAGCGTTGAGTTGCACGTAGAGCGTAAGTGTGCGCCAGGGATGAGGTTAATTCCATTACCAAAGTTTAGGAAAGATAGTGTTCTCAGAAATGCAGATGAGACCCAAAGTCATCAGGACTCGTAGAACCTTTGACACTTAGAAATTCTTCCAAGTCGAGAGGATGCGCAATCTCAGGAGGAGGAGCGAAAATGACTGTTAGATTAGTGCCCAGTGACCAGAGGAAGTGCAGAGGAGATGTACAGATCTGATCTGTTGGATCTGAACACCGAGGACCAACAGTCATTGGATCCAGAAATAAATGCACAAAGGTTAAGCCTTTGGACGAGTGTAGGAGAGAAGACTTGTCAAAGTCCTGAAGTCACGAAGTAAGTAGGGATCGTCCATCGTCAAGACTGACAAGTGGCACACGATCCTCAACTCTGTAGAAAATCACTTCGAGGATTTTTTAGTTTGAGACTTGAAAACCCTGAAGTCTGGAGAGATAGAGACCCGGAGTAAACAACATTCATCAAATCAGTTTGAAGTGGAAGGATAGGACAAGTCAGAAAATTCGTATCACAAAAATATCGAGCCATCGATCTAAGTTCATGATTGACAAACATCATTCAATTTAGATCTAAAGACACTAGGAGGTTACACTCTGGAGAGCTTGATATTTGAAATTCCCGAAATGCAAATTTTCGTCAGTCGTTGGATCATTCCAAGTGGAAGGACGGGATACACCAAATGAGCTACATCGCAGAAATATCAAGCCATCGATCTTAGACTCTTAGAAATGAACAAGATTCACTTTGGATGTAAATATACAAGGAGGTTACGCTCCAGAAAGTTTGAGATTTGAAAAACATGAAGCCTGGAAATCCGAAATGAATGAGGATTGTCGGATTTGGAGGACAAACGAGGACCATTGGATCATGGTTGTTGGTCATGAAACAGACCACGTTAGCAAAAGGGCATAGTGGTAGACCACATCAGAAGTCCACATCAGTTGTCTATGTCAGCAAGGACATGTGGCACAGTCAAAGAACGACAAGTGTCAAGTTGAAATCAGCATTTTAGGTATGTGCAAATCACGAATCTGAGTGACACATGGCAGTTTCTCCGCTCATGACACATCATCAAGTGGCGCAAGAGTAATGTCACTCCAGGATTTTTTCTTCAGGAGTTTTACCACTAGTAAATAAAAAAAGTTATGAAGTCCTGAATGTCGAAGTCCCGAAGTGTACATGAGACTTTCAATCTGAAAGTTCACTTCGAGAGCACTCTCATCCGTCGATCTACTCCAGTGTAAGGATAGCGTAAGTTGAAATCTTTGAATTCCAGAGATGCAAAAGGATCTTGACCATTGATCTGAAAGGGACACACATTGTTGGATCGTGGACTCTAGGTGAAATGCTTTGGGAGAAAGAGGAGTTTGAGAATCGAAAATCTCGAAGCCCGAAAGGAGAAATCAATCTCATCAATTGGTTTGGAGGGTTGCATGTCACATGATCATTGAAGTCTAAGGATCACGCGTGGATAATGGAAAGAAGGCAGAGACATCAATTTAAGAGGACAGATGTCAGTAGATCTTCCATTCCAGAATATATCCAGTCAGCAGCAACAAGGTTTGAGATCTGAAACTCCCTAAGTCCGGATCATGAAGTAAATATCATCCATTGATGTAGGAAGGTGAGATCTAGTCTGCAGACTTGAGAGCATATATATGAACCATCCGTTTAGGAGAACTGTCAAGATCGTGAGATCGACGGTCGTGCTCCATTACGGGGCCAGAACATGCTCGGGTCTTAATTTTTCATGAGCGGGCCGCAATTGAAACCACGGTTTAGGATAAAGGACGCATGGAGTCTCATATTGAATTGTGGGGAGAAAAGCGGGTTTCCCTCAAACCGCCTATGGACGCGCCCACAATCACGTGGTCACATGAAGCTCATAGCCCAAGTTCATATCGTGAAACGGATCCAGTGCTCACTAGACATAAATTGGGAAGTGCCTTTTGAATTGGCCCCTGGTCAGCGCCAGTGGTCATGTGAAAGGAAGGGGCTTAGCCAGAAAATCTAGCACCCACTGTGTAGATTTCTCATAAAGGGAAAAGGCGCCAAAGGGATGAACACGCAAAACTTTTTCTCAGTAACTGCCAGAACGAAGTGATTACATATTCCAGAGAATTTGAGGAGCTATAGGGTGACTACCAAAGGAGTTGAAGAGTCTCAAGGTAAGTGTCAATGGAATGAAGACTGATCATTTAGACAATTGACAGATGGAAATGCGTCGAAGACAGTAGCTGCCAAAGAAGCCGAAGAAACTCGGGATAACGGCCACTGATGAAGAACAGACTTAGGATGATCGCCAGACAGGATGAAGAGTTGAGTGTATGCCCTGGTAGAAGACTTGGCATGATAAATATACACATAATAGAGAAGAGAATGATGTTGTTGTGGAGATTTATTCATGTGGGTAGAAGCATGTTGTGTGCAAGAGATGAAACACACAGAAGAGGCGTAGTGCATTGAATGGAAATAATACACAAATCATAAATCTCAGAAGAAAGAGACGGGATAGATATGCTTATCTGAGAGAGGAAGAGAACGATGAGGTGTTCATGCAGAGATAGAGAAGAAGAACAGAAATTTGAAGGAGATGCGAGCAGGAAGACACTAATGCAGGCATAGCAGAGCAGTGCAATAGAACAATGATGAGACCGGTATGCCTTTTGACAAACACTATATCATTGTAATAAATTTCAGAAAAGAAAATATTTATATTTCAGGGTGGTGGGTGCTTGAACACAGGGAATTGTAGCTCCCATCTCGTTGTAGCCAGAAAAACCAGGGTGGCAGGGTGGTGTAAGGGAGAACTATGTTTATCTGTTATAGAGGTTGGTCCTTGTGTAACTGGAAGTTGGTGCTTCCATCTAGTTGGTGCTGGAACACTCAGGGAGTTGGTGCTTCCTTCTAGTGGGTGCTAGAGAAACCAGGGAGTTGATGCTTCCTTCTAGTGGGTGCTAGAGAAACCAGGGAGTTGGTTCTTCCTTCTAGTGGGTGCTAGAGAAACCAGAGAATTGGTGCTCTCAAAAAGTTGCATCTTGTAAGACAGAGGTTGCAGCCTCAAGAGGAGTTGGATCTCCCAAGAATGATAATGTATAGAAAATAAAGATTAATTATCATATCAAGAAGAAGAGTTTTTTCGCTTGATGGGTTTCCTCAGGAAATATATGTTTGTGCATATTTCAGATGTGTGATTTTTGTTGAATATTCTATTGTTTACCTCACTGCATTATTGTGATCATCATTGAGTGTTTTGTAAAGAGTTTGAAATGGGAATAATTGTTTAAGCATAGTAACAACTGATTCACCCCCCCCCCCTTCTCAGTTGTCCAATAATTGGTATCAGAGCAAGTTCCCTTTATTTAAGGGTAGATCCTAGAGCTTAAACATGACTAGCCATGGACGAAATTCAACCAATAAGCCCCCCCTATTCAATTGAACAAACTTTGGATTCTAGAAAGTTAGGATGAGAACCTACATAATGGCTTTAGGTGCATATGTCTGGGATGTGGTAGTGACTGGTTATGTAAAGCTGGTTGTACTAGATTCTAAGAATGACAAGATATAATTCAGCTTCAACACTAAGTCTATGAATGCTATTCTGAGTGGGCTTGCAGAAGCAGAATATGTAAAAGTTATGCACTTAGAATCTACTAAAGAAATGTGGGACAAACTCATTAGCAGTTATGAAGGCAATGAAAAGGTAAAGGATGCCAAGCTTAAAACCTATAGAGTACAGTTTGAACAACTACATATGAAAGAAGATGAAACTTTTGGGAAGTATTTTCTAAGACTTGAAGAACTAGTAAATGAAATGAAATCTCTTGGTGAAAAAATTGAGTAAGCCTCGTTAGTTCATAAAATTTTTAGATCTCTGCCAGGTAGGTTCAACCCAAAGGTCTCTACTATAGAAGAACTTAATGATCTAAAAGATTTGGCTTTTTATCAACTTATAGGAGCGTTTACCACATATGAAATGAGGATAGGTAAAGATAAATCCACCACTAGAGAAGCTTCTTTTAAAGAAAATAAGAATGAGGAATCTGAGCCTGATGAAATTTAAGAAAAATTTGTGAGAAGACTAAAGAAAGGATCAGGCAAGTATCAAGGCAAGTTTCCCTTCAAATTTTTTTACTGTGGAAATATAGGTCACTTTGCATCTAAGTGTCCACACAAAAAGAAGGACCAGAACTTTGAAGGTGAAGAGAAGTACAAATCCAAAAGATATGATAAAAAGATAAAATTATGTGTAAACGATGATGACTCTTCAGAAGACACAAATAGTGACTCCTCCTGTGAAGATAAGGTAAATGATTTCATGTTTGTGTCCAAAGAGGATTATGATAATAAAATCATAGGAAGTGATTTTAATGATGAAGAAGTTTTGGTTGACTTGGAAGGAGAGATTATTAGCGCTTTGGAAGAGATTGACAGACTCAGGCTTAAGAAGAGAAAGCAAAAAAAATTGTTGATACAGTTCGAGAAAGGCAGTAAAAAACCTGATTAAGACTTTGCCCTGCTAAAAGTGGAATTAGAAGAGGCAAAGAAAATAGAGGACATTCTGAAACAATAGTTATCAGAGAAGAAGACAAGATGTGATACTCTGGAAGAAGAAATAGTGAAAACTAGAAAGGAGTTGGAGAAGTTTCAAGCCTTGTATCACCAGAATTTGTCAAGCATCAAAGCCTCAGAAGGATCAGCCACCATTATGAATCGAAAAAGTAATCAAAAGTTGAAAATTGGTTTGGGTTATGAAGAGGGATCAATTAGTGGTCATCCAAGCAACAAAGCATCCATAAAGTTTGTTAAATCTACAACCAATGACAACAACAAACCTGCAAAAACAAAGGAAGATAATCAGCCGCCAAGGAGGAGTATAGGAAAAGGTGCCAGAACTGAATCTGTAGATCAAATAAATAATACACCCTTTGCTCATGGAAATCATCGGCATGGAAGAAATTAACCTGCTCAAAGAAGGCAACCATTTTCCAGGTACAAAGATTTTTTCTATGGATATTGTTTCTACTGTTCTAACTTTGGCCACAAAGCTGAAATTGTTCCTTAAGATTTATACATAAGTAATCAAGAAACCCAAGGAATAAATATCTACCACAACAAAGAATGAGACAACCAGGTAACAAACAACCACAGATTTCAAAGTGTCAAATTAAGTTTAGAGACATGCAACTGAGGAGGTCAAGAAATAATAAGCAGTCAATGAGTAGACAACGTTGTAACAATTACTTTGGCATATTGAACAATGAGATTGAATGTTATAAATGCCATAACTCCGGCCACAAAGATGCAAACAACCATCTGAAGAATTACAAAGAAGATCCAAGGATAAAGATCTTTGCTATAAATGCCAGCACATGGAAAAATAAATATAGTGAAAAATGTGGTCTAGTACTTTCAACTCAAAAACAAAAGGACTCCTAGAATATAGACATTGGATGTTCCAAGCACATGACTGGAGACAAGGATAAGATTTTGTCTATGAGTAAAAGAAAAATAGGAAATGTGACCTTTGAAGAAGATTGTAAGGTTTAAAATGTAAACTTAGGACAAGTGGTGGCTAAAGGCATAAGGATAGATAATGATGTTGATATTGAATCATCACATGCAAGAATAAAAGAAGTAGAAGAAGAATCATGTCATAAGATGGAAGCAGAAGTTGTGAATCTTAGAAAGAAGGTTGAGAAGCTAAACACCCAAATCAAGTTCTTGAACAGTTCCATGATCCTGAATGAGATCTTGGATAGTCAGAGATCACCAAATGACAAATCCAGTCTTGGATACAACAAGGAAGAAATCAGTACTCCTAAGAAACCTGATGCAAGTCCTTCATTTGTAAAAAGGAAAAGAATGTATGACTCAGGTTCTTCATGTTCAAAGAATGAAAGAAATACTGCAATATTTAGAAGATTAGATCAAGAAGGACACCCAGAAGCTACTTAGACACCTCAAAGTAAGTTTAGAAGAGAGACACCTTCATGGATGAATCAAAGAAGGTATGAGAGTGTGTGTAATGGTTATTATTTTTCCTTGTGATGAATAAGGTCATAAAAGCCTTGGATTGTAGGCATCATAGAAGAAAAATGAAGTTGTTGTAATAGAATATCAGAGAAGAGTGACACGGGGAGTCATTCAGTTAGGACAAGAAAAGGTCGATGAAGGAGTCCTAGTAAGAGAGGTGAGAAATATTGAGTCTTCTACAGAGGACACAGTCGAAGCTGAAGATGAACAGGTCCAAGAATCATAAGGAGAAGACTCTGAGTTAGATACAAATACTATGCAAGACTCAAATAAGAGAATCCATCATGTAAGGGGGAGTATGTATTGGTTGAATATCTGATACCTATAAAAAGTACTGCAATAGCTCAGGGGGAGCATGTTTTCTTTGACATTGATGTCAAAGGGGGAGAAAAGAAGTGGTTTGGATGCTATAGTTGGAGGTCCAAAGAAAATATCGCAGCCTTTGAGGGTTTCCATCAATGCCAAAGGGAGAGATTGTTGGCATGTTTATAGGTAGAGTGTTCTTGTCATTGGTGGAAAGAATAGAAGCAACGATGGTATGTTTACAAGCAAGAAAAGCGACAATGAGGAAAGCAACAATGATGGAAAACAGGGAAATCATAAGTTCAGGAGAAGAAGCGAACAATGTAAAATCAAATCTCAGGAGGAATAGCACTGAGTTGCACACAAAGTGCAAGTGTGTGCCAAGGCTGAGGTTAATTCCATTACCAAATCTCAGGAGAGATAGTGTTCTTAGAAACACAGACAAGAACCAAAGTCATCAGGACTCGAGAACCTTTGACACTTAGAAATTCTTCCAAGTCGAGAGTATGTGAAAGCTCAGGAGGAGGAGTGACAATGACCATTAGATCAGCACCCAGTGACCAAAGGAAGTGCAGAGGAGAATTACATATCTGATCCATTGGATCTGAGCACCGAGGATCAACAGTCGTTGGATCCATAAATAAATGCATGAAGGTTAAGCCTTTGGATGATCATAGGAGAGCGGACTTATCAAACTCCCAAAGTAAGCAAAGACCATCTATTGTCAAGACTGATAGGTGGCACACGATCCTCAATTCTAGATCAAATCACTTCAAGGATTTTTTAGTTTGAGACTTGAAAAACCCGAAGTCCGGAGAGTTGGAGAGTCGGAGTAAATAACAGTCATCGGATCAGTGTGAAGTGGAAGGACAAGATAAGTCAGTAAAGTCACATCGTAGAAAGATCGACTCGTTGATCTAAGTTCATGATCGATGAATAAGATTCACTTCAAATCTAAAGATGTGAGGAGATTACACTCTGGAGAGCTTGAGATTTGAAATTCCCGCAATGTGAATTTTCGTCAGTCTTTGGATCATTCTGAGTGGAAGGGTAGGATACGCCAGAAGAGCTACATCTCAGAAAGATCAAGCCATCGATCTAATATTCTGATCAACGAACAGGATTCACTTCGGATATAAAGATGCATGGAGGTTACGCTCCAGAAATTTTGATTTTGGAAAAACCCAAAGCCCGAAAATCCGAAATGAATGAGTATTGTCAAATTTGGAGGACAAACGAGGACCGTTGGATCAGGGTTGTTGGTCACATAGCAGACCACGCCGACAAACCATGTCAGCAAAATGGCATAGTGGGAGACCATGTCAGAAGTCCACGTCAGTAGTCTATGTCAGCAAGGACACGTGGCATAGTCAAAGAATGACAAGTGTCAAGTTGAAATCAGCATTTCAGGTACATGCAAATCACGAATCTGAGTGATACGTGGCATCTTCTCGACTCGTGACATGTCATCGAGTGACGCAAGAGTTACGTCACTACAGGTTTTTTTCTTCGGGAGTTTTATTACTACCAAATGACAAAAGCTCTAAAGTCCTGAATCTCAAAGTCCCGAAGTGGACACGAGACGTTTGATCTGAAAGATCACTTCGGGAGCACTCTCATCCGTCGATCTACTCTAGTGGAAGGATAGCATAAGTTGAAATATCCAAAGTCCGGAGACGTGAAAGGACCATGACTGTTGATCTGAAAGGCACACGCATCGTTGGATCGTGGACTCTGAGTGAAATGCTCCAGGAGAAAGCGGAGTTTGAGAATCGAAACTCCCGAAACCTAAAAGGCGAAATCAATCTCGTTCATTGGTTTGGAAGGCCACATGTCACCTGATCATTGAATTATAAGGATTGCGCGTGGACAAAGGAAATAAGGTAGAGTCATCGATTGAAGAGGACAAATGTCAGCATATATTCCATTCCGAAAGATATCTAGTCAACAACAATAGGGTTTGAGATCTGAAACTCCCAAAGCCCGGATCACGAAGTAAATCTCAGTTGTTGATGTAGGAAGGTGAGATCTGGTCCACAGACTTGAGAGAAAAGATCTGAACCGTCCATTCAGATCCACCGTTAATATCGTGAGATCGATAGTCGTGCTCCATTGCGGGGCCAGAACATGCTCGGGTCTTAATTTTTCGTGAGTGGTCCGCAATTGAAATCACGGTTTAGGAGAAAGGACATGTGGAGGCTCGTAGTGAATTGCGAGGTGAAAAGCAGGTTTCCCTCAAACTGCCTATGGACGCGCCCGCAATCGCGTGGTCACATGAAGCTCATAGCCCAAGGTCATATCGTGAAATGGAGCCAGCGCTCACTAGACAGAAATTGGGAAGCACCTTTTGAATTGGCCCCTGGTCACCACCATTGGTCATGTGAAAGGAAAGGGCTTAGCCAGAAAAGCTAACTCCCACTTTGTAGATTTCTCAGAAAGGGAAAAGGCGCCAAAGGGATGAACGCGCGAGAGTTTTTCTCAATAACTGCTAGAACAAAGTGATTACATCTGCCATAGAATTCGAGGAGTTGTAGGATGACTGCCATAGGAGCTGAAGAGTCTCGAGGTAACTGCCAGTGGAATGAAGACTGATCATTTAGACAATTGATAGAGGGAAATGTGTCAAATACTGTAACTTCCAAAGAAACCAAAGAAACTTGGGATAATGGCCACTAATGAAGAACAAACTCAGGATGATCACCAGACAGGACGAATAGTTGAGTGTATGCCCTGGCAGAAGACTTGGCATGATAAATATGCACAGAATAGAGAAGAGAATGATAAATATGCGTAGAATAGAGAATAGAGCATTAAGCGCAGAAGAAAGAGACGCAACATATATGCTTATATGAGAGAGGAAGAGAAAGTTGAGTTGTGCATGCAGAGACAGAGAAGAAGAACAGAAAGCTCAAGGAGATGCGAGCAAGAAGACACTGATGCAGGCAAAGCAGAGTAGTGCAATAGAACAATGATGAGACTGGTAAGCCTTTTGACAAACACTGTATCACTGTAATAAGTTTCAGAAAAGAAAATATTTATATTTCAGGGTGGTAGGGAGGGCTGTTTTCCTTAGACTTTCAAGTGGGTTCTTGAACACAAGGAGTTGTAGCTCCCATCTGGCTGCAGCCACAAAAACCAAGGTGGCGGGGTGGTGCAAGGGAGAACTATTGTTCTCTGTTATACAGGTTGGTGCCTGTGTAACTAGAAGTTGGTGCTTCCATCCGTTTGGTGCTAGAACACTCAAGGATTTGGTGCTTCCTTCTAGTGGGTGTTAGAGAAACCAGGGAGTTGGTACTTCCTTCTAGTGGGTGCAAGAGAAACTAGAGAGTCGGTGCTCTCAGCAAGTTGCAGATTGTAAAACAGAGGTTGTAGCTACAAGAGGAGTTGGAGCTCCCAAGAATGATAATGTATAGAAAATAAAGATTACTTATCATATCAAGAAGAAGAGTTTTTTCTCTTTATGGGTTTCCTCATGAATTATATGTCTCTGTATATTTCATGCGTGTGATTGATGTTGAATATTCTATTATTTACCTCACTACATTATTGTGATCGTCATTGAGTGTTATGTAAAGAGTTTGAAATGGTCATAATTGTTTAAGCACGGTAACAATTGATTNTTCTCAGTTGTCCAACATAGAGCTTGTGCATACAGACATATGGAGACCAGCTCAGGTATCATATGTTGGTGGCTCTCATTATTATGTTACTTTTATTGATGATGCAACTAGAAAATTTGGGTTTATTGTATTCGACAAAAATCTAATGTTTTTTATACTTTTAAGAAATGGAAAGCTTTGGTTGAGAATGAGACAGGAAAAAGGTTGAACTGTCTTAGATTAGACAATGGAAGTGAATATTGCAACAAGGAGTTTGATGATTATTGTTCATTCCATGGGATTCATAGAGAGAAGATTGTTCCAGGAACACCACAAGAAAATGGTGTGTCAGAAAGGATGAACGGGACAATCATGGAATGTGCAAGGAGTATGAGACTACATGTTGGTTTTTCCTTACAGTTCTGGGAAAATGTTGTAGATATTTTTGTTTACTTAATAAACATAGGACCTTCAAGATATTTCGATGGTGGAATTCCATAGGATGCATGGACAGGTAAAAAGGTAAACTATTATTTTTTGAAGGCTTTCGGTTGTGAATCATTTTTCCATGTTGATAAAGAAAATAGAGCAAAGCTTGAGGCAAAATCCAAGGTGTACCTTTATTGGATACGGTGTTAATGATTTTGGTTATAACTTATGGGATTATGAAAATCACAAAATCCTTAGGAGTAGATATGTCATATTCAATGAGAAGGTCATGTACAAAGATCAGTTGTAGGGAAAGATACAAGAGAAAGAAAAACCAGAATACACAGTACTTGATTAGATTACTGAAAAATAAATTACAAAGGTACTAGAAAATCAAAATGTACAACAACAGGAGAAGCAGGTACGTCAAACTCTTGCAAGTGTTTGTTGACGATTGAAAATGTCAACATATTTTCACCCACAAAGTGTTGCTAATGCCTATTAATTATAATACTAAATAATACTAGTAGGTGGGACCCCCTTGAACTATTGAATTCAGATCTGCTCATTTTTTTTATGTGCTACACAGTTACACGGTTGATGAGATATTGTTGTTGTTGGTATGAGTTGATCTTTTGAGATGTTGTTCCTTGATGTTACTACAGCCTGTTATTTATTCATGGCGTTTGTTCTTCTTGCACCTGCACAACAAATATGTTAGTGAAATTATATGAAAGGCAGTTTTGAGAAAGGAAAAACACTATAACAAGTGTAAAAGGAGCCTAATTTGGCAATACCACATGCAAATAAATTGAAGGAGATGAGAAATTATTGCAAGGGAAGATTTTGAAGCTATCCTAGGCTCTAACGATACTACATGCACAAAAATACTTGTTGATATTAATTAACCATAGCTAACAAGAAGATGGTCATGAAATGTTGATCAAATTACATGTTTTATATGCATATGGTATGAAATGTTGGTGGCACTTTTGATCGGGTAAAAATGGTAATGGTTATACATTGGTTAATGGAATTGGTAGCCGATATACATATGGTATGAACGTCGATGGCTCATGGAAGTAAATGGATTTGTGATTTTATTTGAGTTATATAGTTTATATGCATGGTGATTATGCTATGGTACAGGTTGATGTTAATCGCGCTATTGGTGATTATTCTATACATGATCTCTTATATTGTATAGTTGACATGCAATATGGTGCAATTAGCAAGAAATTGATGTGGATTCCAACGCGGATTTTAAATTAATGGTTTTAATGAAGATCTTGTTGGAATGTACTGATGATTTAATGTAATGTGGGTGGAGGCGACATGCATTTACTACACATCACCTTTACCCTTCCCATTGGTCGCCACCCTAGTCGGGCTATTGTTTGATATTGCTGGTGTGTTATGCTCCGGAATTTCAGCAAGTTGAAACCGCTCGACCACCTCTCATCTTAAGGATTTCGATTAACATGTATGTCCTTTTTTTTTCCATTCTTGACTTCACTCTGGTTATGAAATGATTATTGTCTCATGTGTATGGATTTGTGTCTTTTCCTAAGTGTTTCAACTGTGTGTAATTTTGGTTCTTGAATGAGAAATGGATGGTTCTTCCTGTAATATTTTTGAGTTTGTAGAATTTATTGGTCTTCCTAGTTATAACTCCATGTTGCTACTACCTGTTCAGTTGGAGCATTTTTGTTTAAGTCTTGGGTGGAAATTTCTTCATGCACTATCACCATATCCAGTCTCTGGCCTTCCTGGGTTTTCATGGTCAAAAGTATTTTTGCGTCACGATGTTATGTTTCACCTCGGCATTTGATTTCCACCGCTAAGGGTCATGAATTGAGTGTTCTATTCTTAACTCGGCCGTGTATCCTCCTCAGTACGGTGGTAATTGGACGAAGAACATGAGGTTTATACCATGCTTGCATTGATTAAACTCCACGGTCGAATAAAAGCCTCTCTCTTCTTTTTCCCCCCCTGCCATGGATTGTCACATGTACACAAATGACTCATATCTCTCTCTGTATGTATACCTTTGGCTTCAAAGTTTCACTGTTGCGAGAGGTTGGCTTTGTTCCTCCTATGATGGCTACCGAGAAAAACCCTTAACCCTCTGGTCTGGATTTTCGTAGGAAGACTCTCGGGCCTGTCAAGTTGCTACGGATTATTATGGTTAATTACTTTGAATGCAGAATCACCATTGGTTGTATGGCAATCATGTTGTTATGGAATTTAGTCAATGCTTCTGTGATGATGGTGATAAAACTTACAGTGCCAATTACACTTCTAAAGTTCACAGTCACCCTCCTCGTGTCAAATAACTCAGTATTATTAGTGAAGAATATTTCTGCCCCGTTTTGATTAGATGCAAGGGTATGCATCGTTGCTACATCTTGTTTGACTGATTATTTATTTTTTACAACATTGGCAAATTGTGGTTTGATATATAGCCACTAGTATTTGCACTTATGATTATTTGGCTGATGGCTGGCATTGATTTCGAATTCTTGGTGTTGTCCACACATGTCGCGTTCTTTGTATGGTGTTTTGCAAAGTAAATAATGGGCATAGTAGCTATGGTTTTCTTTGGGGTCGAATGAATACTGAATTGGATAGCTATGGAAAGTATATCCCCTGCATATTTATGTTTGTTGGGTGTATAGACCTGAGAGGGCATAGCATAGTCGATCACGGGTGACTAAATCCAAGCAATCTTATAGCTGAGCATGATATGTTGAGTTATTTATCATGGTTGTGTGTTTGATGTGTCAAGAAGAAATGTTGCACCGTGGACTTGTGTTAGTTGCGCACTGTGTATAATATGGATAGTTGATTTTCACACTCAAGGGCACCCACAGAAGTTTAAGCATGTTTATTATTGCAATCGATCACTTGTCGAAAACAATATTTTGTTGATGACAGTTGTGTTGGATAGGTGGCCCAGCTTTTAAGTCATGTTGAATTAGTTTTCTTTTACAGTGGAAGAACTTCATTTCCCGGGCAATTTACTCCTACATAGCTGGTATCTAAATGGTGGTTGTTGGTTGTATGATTAATTGTTTTTCGGCCATGGCAATCTGATCTTGGTTATTTTGATTATTGCATATATATGTGAACGAATATCATTGCATTTTGATGGGTTCTATTGTCATAATAGTGACTTCATTATTATTTTGAAAACATGACTTTTGGGTATAGTTGTGGATTGAAGAAATTCATGGCAGTAGTTGATGTTGATGCCTACATATTGAAATTGGGTGTTGTCCATGAATTATTTTTAAATGCAAAATGTGTAAAGGGAAGGGAATATAACCTCTTACAAATTATGTGGAATACTTATTGTTTTGTGATGGCACTGTGTTGGATATTTTGAACAGTGAAATAGTTAAATACACAGGAATTGTTATTCGGACATGATGATTGTTGGTTGGTGCATCTAGTCTTACTGCAGAATGTTTTATGGATCACTTGATTAATCTCATGAATAGCAATCGTTATTTTCCCCTCCAATTATCTCATTTTCCGCTAATTACAAATCCTATCACTTTCCCATTTCATTCTTTCACCCCCTGCTCTGAGATTGATTACAGTCAAGGGAATTTCTGTGTTAAATTGGATGAAAGTGGCAGTGTCTTGTGTAAATAGAAATGAGGTTTTATTGGTTGTTTAACAGTTGATTGTTGTTGTCACTGAGCAGTGACCATATCTTCTTCCCTTTCATTATATCATATTTTCGCTCATTACAAACCCCTTACAGATCCCAGGACCCTGTTTTACCCCCCTGCTCATTGATTAACAATAAAACAATTTGTATGGATTGGATTGCATGAGTCTGATACGTGTTGAGCCAAATCTATTTCATATTTTTAAGAGTTGCCATGCATGGTTATTTAAAAGACTATTTGCTAATTGATCATGCATGCAGGATGAGTTTTTTCAATCATGGAAGCTAGGGCCGAGGTAACAAAGGTAGAGGTAATTGGAACCGAGGCCCAAGAAAGCCCAGGTTCTCCATACATTTTGATGTTGATTCAGAAGAGCTTGGCCAATTGTTTCATGCGAGATTCTTTAATTGGATTGGGCAGGGAATAGTCCAACCTAGGCCAGAAAGGCCTCCCTTCCAAGCCCAGCAATACCCTAGTATCCATGTACCTCCTCATGTCTCCTTATAGCCTGAGGTTCCTGAAAATGATGGATGGCATGAGATTGTCCACCCAACAGTCTCCCAACATCATGTCTGGCCCAACTTGTCTTTTCCTCCTCCTCCATTGTCTAACCCCATTGTCCAAGCTTCCCCTAACCACTCGCCAGTTCAATCCTCCCATGCTATCAAGAGATTGAAGATTGAATCCTATCATGCACTGGATAAAGGAAAAGTTGTTGTTTCCCCTTCTTCACCCTCTAATGACTCTAACAAATCTGTGTCTTCACGGATGCATTTGAGGGACGATTGTTCCCATGTTATCAACAAGATTAAGCCAAAAGGATCCCCACAACCTAAGGAAGATTCAATAAAATCAAGAGGTGACAACAACAACCAAGGAAAATTTGCATCACAGACTCAGAAATATAGCTTTTGAGTTTTATGTTATCTATTATTTTATGACAATTGACTTCATGGATCTTTGGATAGCATGTTTTATTTTGGATATATGAGTATTATTTTTGAAGATAATTTAAAATTTCATGAGCTAAAATTACCAAAAGTAAATATGGTTATGGGAGACACAATGAGGTGTGTTTGCTTAACTAATGGTTATGTTATGATTGATATGATTATTATGAACTAAAGGGAGTCACAAGGGGTCCAACCTACTAGTTATTATTTATTTATGACCCTTATTATGATTATTACCTTTCCCCATAACTAATGTTAGTTGAGTCTTTTAGTTAACTTAACTAATGAGTTGGTTTAACTACTTTAACCAATTCTAACTTGTTAAAATCAAAGAGGAAGGGAGGGACAAAAGGAGCATATAAGCACAACCATGTAAAGGTTGTCTCTTTGAGGTTATGTTGAGATAGTTCATCTTTCATTCATTCATATATTCATCACAACCTAATTATCTTTTGTGATAGTAGGGTCTTATTGTAAACAAAAATATTCAAGGCTGAATCAAATCATTTAGACACTTGTTCTTCAGAGGTGCTGATCTATCTTTGATAGTCTGTGTAGACTTGTTTGTTTGTGAATTAAATTTCATGACTGATAAAGGATATTGTGCAGAGTCGAGTGGGAAGCAATCTGTGGCAAGCTGATCCGGCTTTTAGAGTTCAGTTTTGGTTTTCTGTCAGAGGTCCTTTTGTATGTTCCATAGGGGATTTCTAAGTTTGAACTTGGTCCAAGATTTATGTATGAGATTTTGTAAAGAAATGAATCTTTGGTGAATTGGAATGAAATAAAGGATTTATTTATGTCTCATCTATCTTGATTATCCTCTTGGTGTCTTTAATTATGTTCTTACATTTATTTTAGCAACTGATATATTCATAAAATTACATAAAAAGTGAATTTCCAGCAAACTTTTTTGTTGATAAAAGACTAGCCTAAGCACTCGTAATTGATACTTGTGAGTTAGGATGTTATTTTTGTTGGCTATAAACATAGGGTGATATTTCCATCTACTTTGATTTAGCCAAGTAAAGTCTAAAAATGCTTGAGTAAGATCAAATCATATCTTTTCCTCAACATTTATTTGGTGACCATACTGCGGAGATCTTTGACATCTCTTTGGTTAAATTTTTATACTCGATTTTCATTGATACATCTTTTTTTTTTTCTGTTATTGATTCTTTGACTGTTTTTCTATTCATGATTGTTCCTATTGCAAGGCAGCGAAATATTGATCTCGGTCTCCAAGACCAAACCAACATTGCTTTGAACCTGTTTCATACTATTTTAGACACTACTAGGACCCGTGATGAGCTTAATAATTCTTGGGAAGCAATTGAATGAGATATTAGTGTTCAAGAACAATTGGAAGGTAGACGTAGGCAGCCTAGAATTCAGCAGTAACCTTTTGTTTCTTCAGTTTTGGCCTTTCTTTCATGTCCTTAGATTCTCGGGCTTCTAGAAGAAGAAGAGGCTTGTCACCTGAAATCCATCCTATTGCTAAAATAGGAAGAAGAAACATAGTGTTATCTGTCCAACAAGGTGCTCTAAGGAGGACTTTATCTTATTCATCTAGCTCATCTTTTTTTCCCTCATCTCTCATCCACAAGATGGCATCTAGTGGTGGTTCTGGTGGCACTAGAAGTGCTTCATCTTCCCAATCTTCATCGTCATCAGTGATTGGTAGCTTGTACAACCACCATATCCATGTCCAATCTACTACAAATCCCACCAAATTCATTAAAAAGTATGGTATTTTTCGGTTCTAAAAGGATGCCACAACCACACCATGGCATGTGTCTTCTCCTCTTAATTTAGCACCTGCTACTTTCCCACTTTCGAAGTTTAAAGAGCACTTTCCTAGGTTTTCAGGAAATAACACTATTAGTACTAACGAACACCTGGTGGCATTTTCTAATGGTTGTCATAACATAGGGGCTAATGACAATGACACTTTCATGCGCTTGTTTGTCAATTCCTTGGAAGGTAAGGCTGCGGCTGATTTCTTTGACATTCCTCCTAAGATATTGTCTACTTGGGAGGAGTTAATATATTGGTTTTGATCCACTTATGGGCAATCCAAAAGCCCTGCCGAGAAGTTAAGGGAATACAATAATGCCACTTATAAATATGGTGAGACCATCAGGTCTTTCAACTTGCATTTCACCAAGATGTACAATCAAATCCCTGAACTTATCCACCCACAAAACCAAGCCGCATTCATGCATTACTACAATGCATTGCCTTCATCCTACCATCATAGGCTTGAGGAAAAATCCATTGATAATCTCGGTTCCGCTCTACATACTTGTTCAGAGTATGAAGAACATCTTGAGAGAACTGGTCTTCCCCAGGGGGAATCAGTTAGAGAAACAGACATGTCCACTCTCTTGTAGCTAGTACAAGATATGAGCAGTCGTATGATAGATTTTGAGAGGAAGGGAATTGTCTCCCTTCTCACCCCTGGAGCTTCATCCTCTTCCACACCCCCTTTTAGAAATACGGTTGAAAACAATTTCTAGCCTAAGGCTATCTTGCCTCAAAGTTGGTGTAACTTTTTCGAGGAGCACCACAAAGAGACCACATGTGAGGTAAAGAAGAGTGTCAGAGATAAGATCTTTGGTAAAAGACCAAAAGCTACTATCGTTGTACTAGATTTTTCCAAGCCAGAAGATGTCATGGTCATCAATACTAGGAACAAAGCCTATGCCTCCAAAGGAAAATTTGACCCCCCTCGTAGTTCTTCTAGCCTGAGTTCATTCCCAACCACTGTTGCACCCAAGGTTCCTAAAGTTCCTGAGAGTCAAGGAATCACTCCTCCTCCCCCCTCTTCCAAATAAAATATCCTGAATCAATTGGCCAACATCAAAGCATATGAAACCCTCCTAGACATGGTTGTCGTCCCTGAACAACAGATGCATCTAAAACAATTCATGGAAGGAAAATATTTTGTTGCAGCCAATCTTTCTGAAGAGCTAGACAAAGAGGATTCTTCTATAAATAAATTAGGTGTACATAATTTTAGACACCTTGTAAAAAAAACCCCATTTTACATTTATGTAAATATCATGGATAATATTTTCCATTGTTGCCTCATTGATGGTGGTTCGGGCCCAAGTGTCATGTCGAATATTATTATGGAAGAGATAGGATTTTCACGCACAAACGAAAATGCCAGAAGCATGCTCTCCTATAATAGTCTACAACAAAAAACCATAGGCAAGATTAAATATGTAACATTGGTTTTATGCGCTCATCCTAAGATAAGGAAAGCCCTTAGCATTCAGGTGATTGATATGCATGTGAGCAATTATTCAATTATCTTGGGGAGAGATTGGAAATCCCTAACAAGTGGATACCTCTCACTCGATGGGACACATTTATCCGTTCCCTGGAATGGAAAGAACATTATATTCCTTAGAGAAGGAATAATTTCACCCTACATAGAGAGTGTTCTACAATCCAACGTAAACCATATCGAAGAAAACGTAGGAGTATATTCCATCTTTGCTGAAGAGGATAATATTCCTCTGGAAAGAATTGACTCAGATGATGAATTATGGTGTATGCACTTTGATGGTTCACGCTCTAACAAAGGTAATGGGGCTGGTATTATATTGGTTTCCCCCATAGGAAAAATTCATAATTTGTCATACAGGTTGGAGTTTTCTTGCTCGAACAATGTCGTTGAATTCAAAGCTTTGTTGGTAGGCATTGAGAACGCCCTCAATCTTGGTTGTGGTCACCTTTCAGTTTTGAGCTTGTTGTGAACCTGATACGTAGGGAATGCTCTCCTAGTGACAATCTGATGGAACAATACTCCCAAACTATTCAGACACTTGTCTCGAACCTTCTATCTTTTAACATCACTCATGTTAGGAAGGAGTTGAATTCAATAGCTGATCGATTAGTTGTCTTCGCAGCCTCTCGTACTCAGTAGCTCTTGCCTCGCTGGCCTAATTGTGCTTTCCAATATCTGCATCGTCCATACATTTATGAGGATGGAGAATTCTCGAAGGCCATCCCTAACAATGAAATCATTTGTGTTGTCATTCAAAATGAACCTCTCAAGCCTGAGGAGATTATATCTATAGAAAATAATAAAATTTCTGAAGGCTTGACTCCTCTCGAGAGTTTGTTTTCCTTTATTGTTGTAGGCAACAAAGAAAAACAGAAAGAAGAGGAGTTACAAAAGAAGGTAGTTGAAACCATCTCCATGAACATTAGGACACCTAGATCTACAACAAATGTTTGGGGTTCTAACAAAGAAGAGATGAGATCTTTAGACTTGCTTGATGGATTTCAAAATGTTTTTTCTTGGTTTAAAATGGATTTTCGTGGTTTTGATCCAGGTCTTGTTCAGCATACTATGAAACCAGCTAAGAAAAAACAGAGACTTGTTAACTCTGCACTGAAGAAACCTTTTGAAGGGAGTTGGGAGATTTTTAAGGGCTGAAATGTTCTTTTTAGTCCACCCTGAATGGGTTTCAAATTGGGAACCTGCTTCGAGGACCTATGATCATTTTAGAACCTACATTAGTGTTTGCACTCTTTTCGTCAATGTGTGAGCAAAAAGCGAGTGCTTACATGCCTAGTTGGGCTCTGCTAGTCATGACAGCTGTATGGTAAAAGGTTAGAAAGAAAACAACTAAGCTATTAACAAGAATTAAACAAAAACTAAAT
>ML786922.1:479753-490149 GCA_009831015.1 Picea engelmannii | reverse complement strand
GTTTGGCAGGCGCGCGGGTTTTGCACCCCACAGCCGCGCATATGCGCTCCAGATACGAAGACGTTGCGCGCGCGCGCACGCGCTCAGTGGGTGCATAGCGCTTTTTAATTTTTTGGCCATTTTGCATAGTTTTGACCCTTTTGCTGTGTTGTGGGATTAATCCTTGTGCCATGAATGACTGTTTTTATGTGTTGATGATGCGGAGTTCTTGTCGTCCTGTGCGGACGAAATTTCAGTGATAACAATTAGTCTTCGAAATTTTAGACAAGCAATCATGAGAAACCCTTTCACTCCTCTCAGTATGGAAATGTTTCTGCAACAGGTCACAGAGTCACAGTTGGAGACCTTACTTGACAGTTTGTTTGGTTACAGTAAAATCAAAGTAGGAAGGGTAAATTTTCACAAAACCACTCTTATTACAAATTGTGATACTATGTCTTACAGTTGCCTGCCTTCTAGTTTATTTGAGACAAGTACCGCCTTTAAAAGGCCCATACACACAGTTTTTAATGAATTGTTCAGTCTCCATGCTTATCTTGATGATTTAATCGTATGCGTCAAGGGGGTGATAATTACACCAAGATTTCAAGTATTGGGTCATTTCCAGATTACCTTTGTCTTGGACACTAACTCAGAAATTTTAAGGGGATTACAGAGACAATGGTTTTCCTACAGCACTAACAGTCCTTGCTTGAAGTATTGTGAAGGACCAATGCGAAAAGGTTCTACTATTGACTAGGTTCATGTATATTAGTACCCTAGTTGTGCTTCTTTTTTTTTTGTGCTTCTTTTTCTGCTTTACAGTTCTTTGTTTTCTGCTTTCTATTTTAAGGTTTTTTTTTGTTGCTTATCGATTATGTCTTTTCTTGTTGTTGTTTGAATTTCTTCCTTTTATTTCTATTGCATATTTGTCTTATCAACTTTCAGTTTCTGGTCAAGATAGGATGTTGGATCAACTCTGCCACCATGACACTCCTACAAAGTATTGTTAGTCAATAACAATCAAGATTACACAGTTGTTATGATTTCTCCTCGGAAGGGCCCTTGAAATTGTTGCATATTTCCATTGTTGTCCTACAAGGAATTGGTTATTTCCCGCTCTTCTTTCCATTTCTTCATCCATTGATATCTTAAGAGAAAGTCTATAAGTTTCTCTCCTTGAAGGTTAAGAACATATTCCAGTCATATGATTATGCATATAGTGGTAAAACCCCTCAAACTTGACACTTTTCATGAGTTATTCCCAAATTCTCGGTCATCGTTCCAGTAAACCTGCTCACTTCCCCCTATTGCATAATCATTCAAGTTATGTCTTATTGAGATTATTGTTCTTGGTCTGTGAAACCATGAGTTCTGAGTTCTAAATCCGTTAAAAACAAATTTTCCTGTGGAGTCGCCACTTTGTTGACGATTGAAAACGTCAACATATTTTCACTCGCAAAGTGTTGCTAATGCCTATTAATTATAATACTAAATAATACTAGTAGGTGGGACCCCCTTGAACTATTGAATTTAGATCTGCTCATTTTTTTTGATGTGCTACACAGTTACACGGTTGATGAGATATTGTTGTTGTTGGTATGAGTTAAGATTTTGAGATGTTGTTCCTTCATGTTACTACAACCTGCTATTTATTCATGACATTTTTTCTTCTTGCACCTGCACAAAAAACATGTTAGTGAAATTATATGAAAGGCAGTTTTGAGAAAGGAAAAACACTATAACAAGTGCAAAAGGGGCCTAATTTGGCAATACCACATGCAAATAATTTGAAGGAGATGAGAGATGATTGGAAGGGAAGATTTTGAAGCTATCCTAAGCTCTAATAATACTACATGCACGAAAATACGTGTTGATATTAATTAACCCTAGATAACAAGAAGATGGTCATGAAATGATAATCGAATTACATGTTTTATATGCATATGGTATGAAATGTTGGTGGCACTTTTGATCGGGTAATAATGGTAATGGTTATACATTGGTTAATGGAATTGGTAGCCGATATACATATGGTATGAACGTCGGTGGATCATGGAAGTAAATGGCTTTGCGATTTTATTTGAGTTATATAGTCTATATGCATGGTGATTACACTATGGTACAGGTTGATGTTAATCATGATATTGGTGATGATTATATACATGATCTATTAGATTCTATAGTTGACATGCAATATGGTGCAATTAGCAAGAAATTGATGCGGATTCCAACACGAATTTTAAATTAATGGTTTTAATGAAGGGCTTGTTGGCATGTACTAATGAGTTAATGTAATGTGGGTGGAGGCGACGTGCATTTACTTCACGTCACCTTTACCCTTCCCATTGGTCGCCACCCTAGTCGGGCTATTGTTTGATCTTGTTGTTGTGTTATGCTCCAGAATTTTAGCAGGGTGAAACTGCTCGGCCACCTCTCGTCTTAAGGATTTTGATTAACAGGTATGTCCTTTTTTTTGGCCATTCTTGACTTCACTCTGGTTATGAAATGATTATTGGCTCAGGTGTATGGATTTGTGTCTTTTCCTAAGTGTTGCAACTGTGTGTAATTTTGGTTCTGGAATGAAAAATGGATGGTTCTTCATGTAATATTTTTGAGTTTGTAGAAGTTATCGGTCTTCCTGGTGATAACTCCCTGTTCCTACTACTAGTTTAGTCGGAGGGTTTTTTTTTAAGTCTTGGGTGGAAATTTATTCACGCACTGTCACCATATCCAATCTTTGGCCTTTCTGGGTTTTAATGGTCAAAATTGTTTGTGCGTCACGATGTTATGTTTCACCTCGACATTTGATTTCCACCACTAAGGGTCACAAATTGAGTTTTTTGTTCTTAACTCAGCCCTGTATCCTCCTTAGTACGGTGGTAATTGGACGAATAACACGAGGGTTATACCTAGTGTGCATTGATTAAAATACCTGACTGAATAAGAGCCTTGCCCTTCTTTTTCCCCCCCTGCCATGGATTGTCACTTGTCCACAAATGACTCATATCTCTCTATATGTATACCTCTAGCTTCAAAGTTTCACTGTTGCGAGAGGTTGGCTTTGTTCCTCCTATGATGGCTACCAAGAAAAACCCTTAACCCTCTGGTCTAGAGTTTTGTAGGTAGACTCTCGGGCCTGTCAAGTTTCTATGGATTATTGTGGTTAATTACTTTGAATGCAGAATCATGATTAGTTGTATGGCATTTATGTTGGTATGGCATTTAGTTACTTCTTTTGTGATGATAGTGATAAACCTTACAGTGCCAATTACACTTCTAAATTTCACAGTCACCCTCCTCGTGTCAAATAACTCATTATTATTAGTGAAGAAGGTTTATGCCCCATTTTGATTCGATGCGAGGGTGTGCGTCGTTGCTACAGCTTGTTTGATTGATTTTTTTTTTTTACAACAGTGGCAAATTGTGATTTGATATACAGTCACCGGTATTTCAACTTATGATGATTTGGATGATGGCTGGCATTGGTTGTAAATGCTTGGTGTTGTTCACATATGTCGTGTTTTGTGTATGGTGTTTTGCAAAGTAAATAATGGGCATAATAGCTATGGTTTTATTTGGGTTCGAATGACTACTGAATTGGATAACTATGGAAAGTATATCCCCTGCATCTTTATGCTTGTTGGTTGTATAGACCTGAGTGTGCACAGCATAGTCGATCACGGGTGACTAAATCCAAGTAATCTTATAGCTTAGTACAATATGTTGAGTTATTTATCGTGGTTGTGTGTTTATGTCTCAATAAGAAATGTTGCACCATGGATTTGTGTTAGTTTCCCACTGTGTATAATATGGATAGTTGATTTTTCCACTCAGGAGCACCCACATAAGTTTAATCATGTTTATTATTGCAATCGATCACTTGTCGAAACCGAAATGTTGTTGATGATAGTCGTGTTGGATAGGTGGCCCAGCTTTTAAGTCGCGTTGAATTGGTTTTCTTTTACAGTGGCAGAACTTCATTGCCCGGGAAATTTACTCCTGCATAGCTGATATCTAAATGGTGGTTGTTGGTTGTATGATTAATTGCTTTTCGGGCATGGAAATCTGATCTTGGTTATTTTGATTACTGCATATATATGTGAATGAATATCATTGCATTTTGATGGGTTCTATTGCAATAATAGTGACTTCATTATTATTTTGAAAACATGACTTTTGGGTATAGTTGTGGATTTAAGAAATGCATGGAAGTAGTTGATGTTGATGCCTACATATTGAAATTGGGTATTGTCCGTGAATAGTTTTAAAATGCAGAATGTGTAGAGGGAAGGGAATAGAACCTCTTACAAATTATGTGGAATACTTATTGTTTTGTGATGGAACCGTGTTGGATATTTTGGACAATGAACTAGTTAAATACACAAGAATTTGTATTCGGTCATGATGATTGTTGGTTGGTGCATCTAGTCTTAGTACAAAATGTTTTATGGATCACTTGATTAATATCATGAACAATAATTGTTATCTTCCCCTCCCATTATCTCATTTTCCGCTAATTACAAATCCTATCACTTTCCCATTTCATTCTTTCACCCCCTGCTCTGAGATTGATTACAGTCAAGGGAATTTATGTGTTAAATTGGATGAAAATGGCATTCTTGTGTAAATAGCAGTGAGGTTTTATTGGTTGTTTAACAGTTGATTGTTATTGTCATTGAGAAACGACCATGTCTTCTTCCCTTTCATTATATCATATTTTCGCTCATTACAAACCCCTTACATATCCCAGGACCCTGTTTCACCCCCCTGCTCGTTGATTAACAGTAAAACAATTTGTATGGATTGGATTGCATGATTCTGATAAGTTCTGAGCCAAATCTATTTCATATTTTTAAGAGTTTTCATGCATGGTTATTTAAATACTATTTTTTAATTGATCATGCATGCAAGATGATTTTTTTCAGTCATGGAAGCTAAGGTCATGGTAACAAAGGTAGAGGTAATTAGAACCGAGGCCCAAGAAGGCCCAGGTTCTCCATACATTTTGATGTTGATTCGGAAGAGCTTGGCCAATTGTTTCATGTGGAATTATTTAATTGGATTGGTCAGGGAATAGTCCAACCTAGGCCGAAAGGCCTCCCTTCCAAGCCCAACAAGCCCCCAGTATCCTTGTACCTCCTCATGTCTCCTTACATCCTGAGGTCCCTAAAAATGATGGATGGCAGGAGATTGTCCACCCAATAGTCTCCAAACATCGTGGCTGGCCAAACTTGTCTTTGCCTCCTCCTCCATCAGTTAACCCCATTGTCCAAGCTTCCCCTAACCACTCGCCAGTGAAATCCTCCCATGCTAGCAAGATATTGAAGATTGAAGCCCATGATGCACTTGATAAAGGAAAAGTCGTTGTTGCTCCTTCCTCACCCTCCAATAACTCTGACAAATCCGTGTCTTCACAGATGCATTTGAGGGACAATTGTTCCCACTTTATCAGCGAGATTAAGCCAAAAGGATTTTCACAACCTAAGGAAAATTCGGGAAAATCAAGAGGTGACAGCAGCAACCAAGGAAAAGTTGCATCACAGACTCAGAAATATAGCTTTTGAGTTTTATGTTATCTATTGTTTTATGACAGTTGACTTCATGGATATTTGGACAACATCTTTTATTTTGGATATATGAGTATTATTTTTGAAGATAATTTAAAATTTCATGAGCTAAAATTGCCAAAAGTAAATATGTTGATGGGAGACACAAGGAGGTGTGTTTGCTTAACTAATGGTTATGTTATGATTGATATGATTATTATGAACTAAAGGGAGTCACAAGGGGTCCCACCTACTAGTTATTATTTATTTATGACCCTTATTTTGATTATTACCTTTCCCCCTAACTAAAGTTAGTTGAGTCTTTTAATTAACTTAACTAATGATTTGGTTTAACTACTTTAACCAATTCTAACTTGTTAAAAGAAAAGAGGAAGGGAGGGACAAAGGAGGATAGAAGAACAAGCATGCTAAGGTTTTCTCTTTGAGTTTACATTGAGATAGTTCATCTTTCATTCGTTCATATATTCATCACAGCCTAATTCTCTTTTGTGATAGTAGGGTCTTATTGTAGACAACAATATTCAGGGTTGAATCAAATCATTCAGACACTTGTTCTTCAGAGGTGTGTATCTATCTTTGATAGTCTATGTAGACTTATATGTTTGTGAATTAACTTTCATGACTGATAAAGGCTATTGTGCATATTCGAGTGGGCAGCAATCTATGGCAAGCCAATCCAGCTTTCAGAGTTTAGTTTTGGTTTTCTATCAGAGGTCCTTTTGTATGTTCCATTGGGGATTTCTAAGTTTGACTTTGGTCCAAGATTTATGTATGAGATTTTGTAAAGAAATGACTCTTTGGTGAATTGGAATCAAATAAAGGATTTCTTTATGTCTCATCTATATTTATTATCCTCTTGGTGTCTTTACTTATGTTCTTACATTTATTTCAACAACTGATATATTCAGAAAATTACATAAAACGTGAATTTCCAGCAAGCTTTTTGTTGATAAAAGACTAGCCTAAGCACTCGTAATTAATTCTTGTGAGTTAGGATGTTATTTTTTTTGGCTATAAACATAGGTTGATATTCCTGTCTACTTTTCTTTAGCTAAGTAAAGTCTGAAAATGCTTGAGTAAGATCAATTCATATATTTTCCTCAACAGTGTTGTTAGAACATCTTCCAGGTTAAGTAGACCCCCTGAACAATACTCTCCTTCATTGTACTATTTATTATTGACTGATTTTGGTGAACCAGAATGTTATGAAGAGGCAATGCAGGTAGACACTAAAAATAAGCAGGAGCAAGGAATGAAAGAGGAAAAGGATTCTCTGGTAAATAACCAGACTTGAGATTTGGTTCAATTGCCTGAGAAAAAAGAGCATTATAGAATAAATGGGTTTACAAGTTGAAGGAAGAAGATGGAGGCAAAAAGCGGTACAAGGCTAGACTTGTTGTAAAGGGGTTTGCACAAAAGAAAGGTATACATTTTGATGAAATATTTTCTCTTGTTGTCAAAATGACTTCAATTAGGACTATTTTAAGTCTTGTGGTAGTAGAATATTTTCATCTTGAACAGTTAGATGTAAAAACAACTTTTCTCCATGGGGATTTGGAAGAAGAGATTTATATGCAGTAGCCACAGGGGTATCAGGTCAAAGAGAAGGAGAATTTGGTATGCAGGTTGAAGAAGAGCTTGTATGGCCTAAAGCAAGCTCCAAGGCAGTGGTATTTGAAGCTTGACAGGTTTATGACAAAACAAGGTTATAGTAGATGTCATTATGATCATTGTGTTTAATTTAAAAAGCTATAAAATGGAAGCTATATTATATTTCTATTGTATGTAGATGACATGCTTGTTGCAGGGTCTAATATGCAGGATATAAATGTGCTCAAGAAGAAATTAGCTAATTCATTTGAAATGAAGGATTTGGGTGCTGCAAAGAAAATCCTTGGTATGAGAATAACAAGAGACAGGAAAAATCGCAAATTGACATTGTCTCAGGGTGAGTACATAGAGAAGGTGTTGGAGAGGTTTAGAATGTAGAATGCAAAACCAGTTCGTAAACATTTGGCCAACCATTTCAAATTAACTAAGGAAATGTGTCCCAAGACACCGGAGGAGATAGAATACATGTCCAAGGTCCCTTATTCATCAACAGTTGGCAGCTTGATGTATGTAATGGTTTGCACAAGACCATATATTGCACATGCAGTGAGAGTTGTGAGCAGGTATATGACCAATCCAGGTAAAGAACATTGGGAGTCAGTAAAGTGTATATTTCATGTATTTGAGAGGTACTACTACTCATGCATTATGTTTTAGAGGTTCAAACATTTTTCTACAAGGATACGTCGATTCAGATATGGCAGGTGATAAAGATAGGAGGAGGAGCACCACAGGGTATGCTTTTACTATAGGTGGAATAATAGTAATTTGGATTTTGAAACTGCAAAAGGTTGTTGCACTTTAAACCGCAAAGGCATAGTATGGTGTTGCTACAGAGGCTAGTAAAGAGATGATTTGGTTACAGAGGTTTATGGAGGAATTGGGAAAGAAGCAGGAGAATAGCAGGTTCTATTGTGACAGTGAGAGTGCCATTCATATTGCAAAGAACTCATCCTTCCATTCGAAGACTAAGAATATACAACTTAGATGCCATTTCATATGATTTGTCTTGGAAGATGGACATTTGAAGTTGGAAAAGATACACACTAGCCAGAATCTTGCAGACATGTTAACAAAGGGAGTAACCAGGGAGAAACTGAATTCCTGATCAGTTTCAGTTGGTATTCAAGAATGAAGATGAAGATAAAAAAAAAATCTAGGGCCAAGAAGGATCATAGTCCAACATATACAACAGTGGTGGAGTTGTTGAGATCAGTCTCCAAGTGGGAGATTGTTGGTTGTGGAGCCTGATTATCTTCCTGATTCAGAGGTCTTTGTTTTCAACTGTGTTTATACCCCATGAATACTTTACACTCTGGAAGAATGTACACTCCTCCACATGGGGGAGTGCAGGGGGGGTTACCCCCCATATAGGGTCTGGGGGGTCCGGGGGAAAGCGGGCCGCCGACATGGGTTCAGGGGGTAGCGTTCCCCGATGGGGTTCGTGGATGAATCCCCCGAAGGAAAAATTTCCTTGTAAATGTATACTGTAATCTCATTGTAAATCTATATCGTTCATAATAAGGTCGCAAATATGATGGTAGAGGTTATGTTATGGGTTTTTTCCCTAGAAGGAAACCCTCTTTAATGAAGGAAATGTATTCTGGCTATGAATCATAGCAAATATTGTATTCTGAGAGTGGATATTGTGAGAGAAAGAAGAGGAAGTTACAACAGATGTGTTGTAGGATGTATCCCTTCATTTGTTGGATAATAATAAAGGAAAGACACTGAAATTTATATGGTGGACGTAGCCCAAACTCTGTGAACCACGTATATATGTGTCTCTGTTGTAATATGTATCTTATGTGTCTTCGTGAACCCTCTCAGACTTTACACTCTTTTTTATATTGATCATTTTCTTCTGGCAGAAATTCCAAGACTTAGTCATAGAGGAGGATATTTGTTTTTGACAAGGTGAAAGTATTAAGGTGGGGCCTGTT
This sequence comes from Picea engelmannii, assembly GCA_009831015.1. Classification (NCBI taxonomy): domain Eukaryota; kingdom Viridiplantae; phylum Streptophyta; class Pinopsida; order Pinales; family Pinaceae; genus Picea; species Picea engelmannii. The sequence continues at coordinate 481,046 of ML786922.1, read as the reverse complement.
AGCACTCTGTAATTTGCCCAAGGCTGTAAGGCAGTCACAGAGGCAACATCAAAACCACTTCGAGTCTGGGATCTAGCCCTCCAAGAATCAGAGAGGGATCTGTCTGTCTGATATAGCTTTGTTTTAATAGGTATTAGGCTAGTTATGCAAGTGTGGGGTTGGGGTTTTTAAATGGTTGTTTTGGAACAGTAAGGAGGGCCACTGGGCAAATGGGGTTTGAGCTTAAAAATGTGATTCACTCTCAGATCTTAGACATAACTCTTAAACAGGGCAAGGTAGTGGACGTGCTGGATCGAATTAAGTTTTGATGGTGTCAATTTGAGGAAGAACTAGGGGATGAAAAAGAAAGCAAAGGAGCAGCTAAGAATTCCTTAACTGAGCTTTTTAGATGAATAACATAAAGATTATCAAAAGGACAGATGCAAAGTATTTGCCAATAAATTATGCTCTGTGTACTTTCTTCTGACAATAAGAATTGAAAAACAAGTGGAAAAAGGACAGGAAAATACTTTAACAGAGAAAAACACCACCAATACATCCACACAAGAATCCTGTAGCAAAAATAACATGTCCATCACTGATTGATCATTTAAAATTACAGAAAGAAGTTTTCTGGCTAAGCAAAGCCCACAATCCAGCAAGGAACCTCACAGGTCGAACCATTTTACATTAAAATCCTCTGAATAAATAGGATAGATCATACCAATAAGTTTCGGAAGTCGGTTTAACCACCTCGGCCAAAAATAGCCACCACTCCCACAAAATTTGGAACTTTCTGCCATGAAAGACGGACCGGTTTTTTGCGAAAAAGGGGTCCGAACAGACGTGATTTTATCTTCAATTACGACACTTGGGAGAAAACAGAAAGAGGTTATTGTAGATGGGCATGTGCTGGACAAAAAACTCCTCCGGTTTCACCAAATTCATCTCCAGCTGGCCGTAACAGCTCCTGCAAGATCGGGACTGTGACGAAAAATTGAGAATCTGGAAAAATGGGCCTCGAAGATGTCTTCGATTCTCCCTGATCGTAGCTCTGTTGCAAAAAATGAGAGAGGTTTTTTTTCTTCAGCCCGTGCTAAGAAAAATTGTTTCTCGTATTTTTAAAATCCGTCTTCGTTCGCCCAGAATCGGCCTCGGACGAACACATGCTGGACAGGCAAACAATTGTGAAAAAATGGGAAAAGTGGTTTTAATTTTGGAAAAGCGGTATTCCGGACCCCCCCCAAGGTGGTAAGAGGTTTTTTTGGGGGGGGATCCGCTGGAATGAGAACGTGACACATGGAGGGAGGGTGT
>ML786922.1:459430-476542 GCA_009831015.1 Picea engelmannii | reverse complement strand
TTAATGTAATATATAGGGAGGTCATGGAGAATAGGAGGAAAATATAGAGGTTTGTATCGATCTGGGACTTTTGCAAGCACAGGAGATGAAGAAAGAGACTTACAACCATCCAGAGGTTTAGCAAGAGTAGGAGACAAAGTAGGAGGCTTATGTCTCACTAGGGTTTCTACAGGTGCATCTGGGATGTGCACAGGTGTATGAGCATGTACATAATCTACAATTGGGGATATGATCTCTTGAGACTCATCAATTGACTGATGGTCAAAATAATCTTCAACAATATACTTTTGATCAGACTTAGAAAAAGACAAGACATAATTGCAGATAAAACCAAAGATGTCTTGAATGCAATTTGAGCTTGAATACCTGGTCTTTCTAGGCTGCTTGGTCATGCTTCAGGTTCTTCCTCCAGTAGAGTCTTTGAGTTTGGCACTGTCTGGAGCTGATTGGAGTCTCCAGGTGAATGATCTAAGCCTTCTTGTGTCTGGTAACTGTCCACCATCAGTGATCAGATCTGGAGCTTTGAAGTATACTACTGGGGAAAGTTCCCCAGTGGAGTCGCCATTATGTTAGCACTATGTAATTTGCCCAAGGCTGTAAGGTAGTCACAGAGGAAACATCAAAACCACTTCGAGTCTGGGATCTATCCCTCCAAGACTCAGAGAGGGATCTCTCTATCTGATATAGCTTTGTTTTAATAGGTATTAGGCTAGTTATGCAAGTGTGGGGTTGGGGTTTTTAAATGGTTGTTTTGGAACAGCAAGGAGGGCCACTGGGCAAATGGGGTATGCGCTTAAAAATGTGATTCACTCTCATATCTTAGACATAACTCTTAAACAGGGAAAGGTAGTGGACGTGCCGGATCGAAGTGGTTTTGATGTTGCCTCTGTGACTGCCTTACAGCCTTGGGCAAATTACAGAGTGCTAACAGGGCCTTTCCTGGCTCTGTCCATAGGTACATGTGATTATTTCCATTTAGAATTACCAGGTCACTCAGTAAATATTTCATTACTTCCCCAGGTAGCATGCTTACAAAGACAAATATGATTTTTGAAAATTTGTATTTTCCCAATGCCTCTTATTTTGCATGTCAATGTAGGTCAAGAGCAGAGTCTGTTTTACTATATTTATTAAAATCAACAACTGCTTTACAAAACACAACTTAATAAAAAAAAACAACAAGCAAAAGAGAGAAATGAAAAGGAGTTTGCAGCTGGTCTTCCCTAAACCCACACACTCATCCTAATCAAAATGTATGCTAAAAAGAAATAAAAACTCAAAAAAAACATCAAAAGACACAAAAAAAATTATTTTTTATTTTTTTTAGAAGAAGTATTGTTTTAAGGCCTGGCCATTCATCGGGAGGGTGTCAGATTCCCCCCTCATATTTTGCAATCGGTATGTGCCTTCCCTGATCTTCTTAGCCACCTGAAAAGGTTTGAGCCGTAGATTTTTGAACTTTGAGTGTTTTCCTTTGGACTCGTTTTCTTTATCCCACTTCAAGACTAAGTCTCCTACTCAAAAAAAAATTATGTGGCCTTATGTTTGTTGAACCATCTTTTAACTACCTGGCGATGAGCGGTGAAATTGACTTTAGCATTTTCTCTTTCTTCATCTAGCATGAGAAGGGTATCAATCCTTTATTGTAGAGTGGATGAGGGTTGACCTATTGATGCATGGGCAAGTTGTAAAGATGGAAGGTACAATATGTTTGGAAAAATGGTTTCTTTCCCATATACCAGAAAGTACGGAGAGTTTCCTATGGCTTCTTTAGGTTTTACTCTATTGGCCCACAAGGAATTATGAATTAAATTATGCCAATTTCTCTGATTTTCAACAACTGTCTTTTTAAAAAATCTCACAAGGTTTTTATTAGTTGACTCTGCTACCCCATTCCCTTGCAAATAATAGTTTGCAAAATATATTATTATGATCCCCTAATCAAGGGATAATTTTTTCAAGCACGTGGAACAAAAGTAGGCAACATTGTCAAAAATGAGGACGGAGGGCATCCCAAACCTTGTTATTAGTTGTTGTTCTAAAAATTGGATCACTACCTTCTCATTAATGTGTGTCAGATGGATAACCTTTGTCCACCTTCTGAAATAATTTGTTGCAGTCAAGATATACTTATGTTGTTTCAAATAATTGGGAGTAATTTCTTCTATAATGTCTATTCCCCATTGCTCAAAAGGTATGGATATGGGCATTTCCCTATAGGCGCTCACTTGACAAGATTTACATTTATTGGCATATGCATGAGCATTCCTAAACAAATTAGGCCAATAATAATCATCCCTTAATATTTTGTGAGATGTGGTTTCTCCTACAAAAGTTCCACCTGTTGGGTCGTCATGGAGTTCTTTGAGTACCTTTTTTGCATCAACATGTTCAAGATATGTAAGGAGTACTCCATCATATTTTACGCAAAAAATAATAGAATTTATGAGGCGATATTGAGCGGATTTTAACCTGAGGGATCTTCTTTCTCTAGGGTTTAGGTTTTCCATACAAGTTCCATTATGTAGAAGATAAGACAAGTTTCCATACCAGGACTCTTTCCTAGGAGGTACGTATAAGGCTTCGTCACACCATAATGAAAGCTCATTTTCCCAATCGGGGTCTTGTGCGTTAATCAGATCTTGGGCTTCAGCGGCCAGTTTACACAATCCTTGACCTTTGACTATTTTGGCAGGTTTTATGTCTAGATCAAATTCTTGGATGACTTCCATCCAATTTCCCCTTATTTCTCCCATATCTTGTTGAGCAAGCAGAGATCAGACTGTTGGATGAGGTACTATGACTTTAGTGTGATTTTTCAGGATGTAGGATCTAAAATGTTTGACTGCTTTATATAAAGCATAAGCATGTTTGTCTATAGCTTGGTAATTCAATTTGGCTCCTTGGAGGTTGGTTCTCATAAAGGATATTGGTGCTTAATTTTTTTCATCATCCTTTTGAGTAAGTACTGCAACCAAGGATTGGTAATAAGCAAAGGTATAAAGGAAAAAAACTTTGTTGAAATCAGGGCTTCGTAACACTGGTACTTGGGAGATGGTATTTTTGATGTTATTGAAAGCATGTTTCTTCTCTTCATCCCATTTAAACTCTTCATCTTTGTGAATCATTCTTTGTAAAGGCTTGACGATTTCGGCGAAATCAGGAGTGAATTTTCTTACAAAATTGATTTTCCCAAAGAAAGATTGCATGGCATTTTATTGTGAGGCAAAGGGGGTTGAGCTATCCCTTTTATCTGTTCAAGGTTGATGTTGATTCCTTCCTAAGATATGATATGACCTAATAATTTTCTTTCCTCTACACCAAAGTTGGTTTTCTTAGGGTTCAAAGATATTCCATACTTCCTACATCTTTCAAAGATCTGAGTCAAATGTTGAATGTGGTCTTCCTTATTTTTTGAGTATATTGTTACGTCATCTAAATAGACTACCACACACTTGTTAATAAATCCCTGAAAATTTGTGTCCATGGCCCTATGGAAGTTTTCCCCTACGTTAATCATCCTGAAATGCATGTGTTTATAAGCAAAGGTTCCCCACTTGGTACGGAAGGTAGTTTTTAATCGATCATCTTCTAAAACCAGGACCTGGTTATAACCCGAGAAACCATCTAGGAGGGGAAAAAATTTAGAGTCGTATTCTGTCTATAGGAGTTGTTCCATGGGTGGGACTGGATAGTTATCCTTCTCCGATGCTCTTTTAAGGTTTCTAAAATCCACACACAAACTGATCTCCCGAGACTTCTTTTTTATATGCACCATATTAGATACCCAAGTAGAGTGTCTTACCTGAAAGATAATATTGGCATCTAATAATTTCTTCAGCTCTTGATACATTAGAGGTTCCAGAGATGGGTGGTACTTCCTAAGATTCTGTTGGAAGGGTTTTATTCCAGATTTCAACGAGATCGTATGTTGGATAATGTGAGTATCATATGTTTCCAATTCTTGGTAACACCAAGCAAAGACATCTTGATATTCGTTAAATAATTTAAGATAATCATTTACATATTCTTTGGACATTTTATTGCCTAGGTTGACATTCTTGGGATTCTCGGGGGTACATAGGTTTATAGTTTCGTATATAGCGCATGAGCTCCCTATTTTTGCATTCCTTGGCCCTCTAAATCTTTCCCTTATGTCAAAAAGGTTCTCCATGTTGGCCACTCCTTTTGGTATCATGTGACACTTTGGTTTGTCATCAAAGTGATTTGTTTCACTCCTCTGATCATGGAGATTTGATTCTGTGAGTATTTCTTGGAATATTTCATCGTCAATGGCCAAATCCTTGAAATTCTCCTAATTAGTCAGGAAATCTACAATATGTTCATCCCCTTCAAAAAATTTCCAATTGTAAATGTTATTAGGCACCAACGGTTTCTAGAGAAGTTCAATTGTGAACCTTGAGGCTTCATAGTCTTCTAAAGGAGATAATCTTGAGGCTGCGGTGGCTAAAGAATAAGCAAGAGTATTTTTTGTACTGGAATGAGGTAATGTTGAAAGCCTCAAAATTGTTTATTAGCCTCTGTACATGTTGATTTCAATTCCCTCTTCTGAGACTTCCCTCCCCTTTTCTATTTTCCCAAATTCTTTTCTCCCTTTATTTTCCCTCTTCTATACTTACTTGTTTTCCCCAGTTCCTTTTTCCATTCTATTCTCCCTTTCTAGTTCTCTACTTAGTTTTTTTTCCAGAACAATGAGTTCCCAGGTTGGCGAACTCGTGAATCCTCACCTCCAATCCACATTCACACATATCGAGTCTTCTCGATTGCCACATTATCCCATAGTTAGTCATTTTTACAATCATGGGTTCTTGGGTTGGTGGAATCGAACCCTCACATCCCATGTTCTGTGATACACATTTTGCATCCAAAAGATCTGTGATCTACATTTTGACCCCTGGACTACCCAAGCTACCAATTATATCATCTCTCCTTTGATAATTTTGGCCAACCACATTACAACACTTAGTCATTTTTCGACCTCGTGCATTCGCAGGTTTGTGGATTCTCGGGTTCGCAAAAATCTCAAATCCTATTTCGCTCTCGTTCATCCCTGCCACCTTTGCACTTTACCCTATATGCATTTAGAATTATTTAATGATAACAACACATCATGCAGGTTTTGTAGAGACGGTCATTAATAAGAGAAGGGATTGAGGAGATCTCCTATTAAAACACATTAAACTAGGATTTGTAGATGATTATATTATCCCTCTCAAGTGTTCATTTTTAAACATTATATAGAGCAAAGGAATGTTTTCGTCAACTTATGGAAGTAACTCAATAATAGTTGTGTGGATATACATTGAAAATTTTCACACGTGAGGACCTGAACTTTCAGTGGTCCAGTGCATATTCTTACTACTTATCCCCTTCTACCCATAAGGAAGTGATTTGAACATCTGGAACTGCTCATGCAGGTTGCATCCAGGAGGTTTTTGACTGTAAGGAGTTGGTCGTTTGGTGTGTCGAGAGAGATATTCGAGGCCATTGGATCATTCAATTGTGGGACCATTCCCCTGTCTCTCTGTCACCTCGGGTTTTTTGTAATATGTTGAGACTTCTCGAGCCAACGCTTACCTTTAAGGGTGAAGATTGTAGAGAATTCTTAAAGAAGAATGAAAATGGGTTGGACCTCTTAGCTGAGTTCCTGGAGAACCTAGCGGTCGTCCTCGAATACATCATGAGATTGCAGGTTGGCTCATTTAAAAATCCCTTCCCAGAAATGATTGGTTGTTCACGAGGGTAACAAGAGAAGAAACTACAGCCAAAATTTCCTGCATGATTCTTTACGTTTTATAATTTATGGTCAAGGAACATGCCATATTCGATTGGGGAAAGTTGATTTCCATTGAAATATCTTCCCAATTGTCACAATAAAAAAAGGAGAAGAAATTCTTTATGTCGTCTTATTTGGTTTCTGCAATAGCACATTGTTGTCAGTTTCCGAGATTATCTGTGTGTAAGAAGGTAAATTATGAATTCGACCCAGTAACCTTCTGGTATCAAACATTATGGAGGCACAAATCCTCCAAGCATTTTTATGAATTTTTTAATGACTTTGTCTCAGTTTTTAAAGGTTTGTTGTTGGGAAAGGACACCCCCCAGATGTTCAACCAGGCGAGTAAGTTCCTGGATAGGAAGGGGAACTAGAACAAATAGAGAATTACAATGTCATAAGGATTTTCAGTTCCAAGGAAAATCATTCCTTCCATCCATGCCACATATATGACAAAATGTTTGTTACTGAAGTAGCAAGGCAGTACAACAACTAGTTGCATTTTTTCCATGAAAAGAGAAAAAATCAATTCATACCTCTGCTTTGCAAAGTTGGGGATTTGATATTCAAAAATATGAACAATATTGACGAATTTGCAGGCCATTTCCGAAGCCTGAATCTAAGATATGATGAAAGGATAAAAGGGTTCGACCCCAACAGAATTTTTTTAGAACATCTACTGACAATTGGCTTCAGCAATTATTTTATTAATATTATTATGAATGAAGATGGATATAATGACTCAGGCACTCCTGCTCGTGACATTGGTGACCTAGATGTTGGATTACTAAGAGGGGGGGGTGAATCAGTAATAGAGAAATTATAATCCTTTTTAACCAAATAATCCAAGTGTTATATCAATGAATAATTATCATCCAATAATGAGCAATGAAAAAATTAACAATCATACACATACACAATACACCAGTGTTTTACGTGGAAACCCAAAGCGGGAGAAAACCACAGAATTCTTTTTCTTATATGTCTTGAAGAATTACATTCATTGGAAGCACCAACTTCCTTTTTTTTCCAGCTGCAACTGGAAGGAGGCTCCAACCCCCTAGTTTCTCAGGCTACAACCTGAGGGAAGCTCCAACTCCCCAATTCTCTAGCTACAACCAGAAGGAGGCTACAACCCCCTATGTTCTTCGGCTACAACCGAAAGGTGGCTACAACCACCTGTCATTGCCCCGTCCAACCGCCCTGAAGTAGAAGTAGAATTATGGAACCACTGTCACACTATCATTCTGAGATATACCATTGTAAACTTGTACCAAAAAACCTGAACCATGCATCAACCTATACCTCAACCTGTAATCAACCTGTGTCATTAACAAGTGCACCAACTTGTACCAAACAACCTATAATCAACCTGTACCATAAACAAGTGCATCCAACCATGTACCAATCATGTTTCAACTACTCGTCAACTATGACTCATCAATATGTACCAACATCATCAACTATACAGCTCATGTATGTGCCAACTCATCAAGTACTTGTCTCAACCATGTACCCAACATGTATCTAACCAAAATCCCTCATCAATTTTATCATCCAAATATGATTTGTAACTTTGTAATAGACCTGGTGTATATGATCACATACCTACAAACCTTCTTTAACTTTAACAACAAGAGACTAGCATTTTCATCAAACGTTTCTTTAGTCTCACATGAGTAGTTTTGGATTAGTCAACAACCTTAACTTGAAATAATCATAAATTTGTACCTATAATGAATAAAGATCTGAAAATGATACATAATGTTCTTCAGTGTGTTTTATGCAATTCCTCCAGGTGTAACTACTCAGAACCTCTCATAAAAGGATTTATAGCAAAAATGGCATACCTTGTTGAATTTTGGCTTATTCTAGAGAGCGACCTTGTAGAGCATTCCCCTCATGGAATATTTGTTGAATCAATCTAAAACTTTTACACAGCATACTAAAGTTGTAATCTAACCAACACATTTGGTCTTACTGAATTTGGATCTGTTATGAAGAAGTTATGACGTTTTTACCCGAAACACCTGTTTTGGACTAGTTTCAGGACTAGCCACAAACCATATTTTCCACGGAGTGTAACTCTAAAATACAACAACCCAGAAGATGAATTTTCTACCAAAAATACTTGGATATGTTTCCTCAATGGAATAACAGTTTCACAGTCTGAATAATTCTATAAAAAATGTTATTGCAAAAATGGTGAGATGACCTGTAAATAACATACCTTAGAAAGCATCATCAAAAGAATTTATCCTCCCTTGAATTTCGGCCTTCTTTTCTTCACTTTCCCTCTGAAATTCGGCTCAGATATATTTTGGTTACCTCATACACCTATAGATATTCAATATTCTCAAGTGTTATCTTAAATGATAGAGCCTTGCCTCTTATTTATACTCTCCAAGTAGCTTCCTTAAAAACATCTTCTAGGTCACTTTGCCCGCTTTCCTTATTTTAGGGTTAACCCACTTCTAATTTCTCCATTAACTTTATTATTTAAATAATTTATTTTGTATTCACTTTGAATTATAGTACACTCATCACTTCACTTTATTATTTACCTTCTAAAATCTCTTAAACCACTTTGACTACTTTGACCTTTTGGGGCTTCTAGATGACATATGATGGTCCTCCATGATCCAGGTGGATATCAGTGACCACCCACCTTTTCCAACTGGCTCAAAACAGTTTTCTGACAATTTTGGTAATTTACTATTTTTAGCAATTTTTCGGGTCCTGAACTTCCAAAGCCATTTTGAGGCCCTAAACGATGTTTTTTGGGAAAACAGGGAGCAACATGGAACAAACTTCATTTTTTCTCACACAAAAGTTGTATTCCTCGGATAGATCTTTCTAACGGTGTATCAAGCGCCCCAAACGGAGATCGTATGCAAAAGTTACACCCTTGGGAAGTTGACGTATCAACTACCCCCATCAAGGCCCGCAAACCTTTTGGCTTTTCATCTTTTGGGGTTAGGGTTTTAGATTTTTCTTATGGTTAAAAGGCCCTTAGAGTCTCATTGTAATAATCATCTTCTTATGAATGCAGGTAGCCATCACATCTCTTCTTAGAGATAAGTTGTCACCATTCTAGCGAGTCTTTCATGACTCTGTATTTTTACAGTCTATGTATATTTATTCATTAATAGAAATCATGTATTATTGTATCTCTGTGTTTATGGTTGCATATTTGATACATTTATGTTATATTATTGGATATCCACGATATTTCTGTTCATTTCTTTATTATATCTCCGCTCTCATTTTGTGCCGAAAATAAATCTGGATCAGTGGTATTAGAGCAGGTTGTTCTTGATCATTTTTTCAGTACATGTCCCCGACAAGGTCTGAGTATAGAAAGTTGGGTCTCAAGCTTGTCTCTCTTGAGGACAATTGCTCTCGCACACCCAACAAACCCTCAATGGCGGAAGAAAAGAAAAACGATGGAGCAGATGATCCTATCAGTCTGTTTCTTGAGCAAGCTCTCACGCGACAGAGGGACGAAATGATGGAGAATTTTTCCCACATCCTTCAATGCATGTCGATAGCAACAGGCGCATATTCATCAAATGGCCACTTTGGAGGCACCTCGCCTTTCAAGGTACAAGTTAATTTTGATATTCTTGTATTTGAAGGACAGATAGATGCAAAAGCCCTAGAAAAATGATTAAACTTGCTAGAAGGTTATTTCTCTATTCACAATTTTTCTGATAGAGAAAAGATCACCTTCGTACTCCTTAAAGCTCTTCCCCATGTCAAGCATTGGTGTGAAAATTACTGGGAGCAGAGTTCCATGGAGGATTCTGGGATATATGGGGTCGAGTCCACTTGGGATTTTTTTGTGGATGCGGTAAAGGAATAGTATTACCCTGTTGGAAACTATGAGGACCAGTACATGAGATGGACCACACTGCGGCAAGAGAGGGGCCAAGTAATTCTGGAGTTCACCAATAACTTCCATACCTTGCGCACCAAGCTGGGTATCAAATACTCGGAATGACATTTGGTTATGAAATACCATGGGGCTCTACACAGATACATCCAAACTGAAATGGATTTTCTGGATATCTCATCACTCGGTGTTGCTTATCGATATGTTGTTAAAATCGAGCAGAAATTTAAGCACCAAAACAAATAGCAATTCTGATCTGCAAATCTGCAACAACCAAAGTATGACAAAGATGGCCCTAACAAACAGTCTCCTGAAAACTAGTCCAAGCCACAGGAAAAGAAGGGTCACAGGAAAACAAGTAAGGACACTGGAAAATGGTGTGATTTCCACAAAATCCCCTGGCACAACACCGATGAATGTCACTCAAAACAGTCATTGGTGGTTGAGATCAAAGAAAGGGAGACAAACCCTAACTTGGACTCTGATTCTGAAAATACTGGTAAAAGACAGATCATTGACGTAGACCACATTGTTATTGTCACGACTGCAACAATTCAACCAGAAGAACCAACAGATCCTGAAAAGGGGGAATGCCTTTTTCATTCACAGATGTGGGTGAAGGGAACTCCGCTGCATTTTATTTTTGATAGTGGAATTTAGAATAACCTCATCTCAGCAGAGGTCGTCAAACAGTTGGGATTGTTGACGAGATCCTCGTTTCAGCCATCAGTGTCGATTGTCATACGGCATTCATCCCTTCAAGGATGAGGTATTATGTGATATTTCCCCTTGGATGTATGTGATGTTCTCTTGGGTCATCCATATATGTGGAAGCGCCATGTTATTTATGAGTCTCGACCCCGTAGTGTCATTGTTACTTTAGGGGGTCATCTCTACAGAATATCAGAGGTAATTCTGACTATTGTCCCACCTAAAAAGTGTTGCAAGGTAGTATCTCATACTACAAAATTTAGCTTTTTCACAATCTGTTCAAAAGGTGAACGGAAGGATACCACAACCATTACAGCCTCGGCCCAAGAACCTTCTATCCAATAGAAGCAGGTCGACAAGATTGTAGCAGAACACAAAGATTCCTTATGCACACAGTCATCTCATGTAGCCAGACTGGTTAAAAAGGTCCAACCCTTCCAGCCACAGGTTCATGACAACCTTCAACAAACCAAGCAGTGCGATGTCTCCAACAAGGCAAGCAGCTCACCAAGATTCAAATTCAACAATCGCTTTCCCCTCTCCCCTGAAAACTCAACGCAATGGATACCATTACTTCCTAAGGAGGGAGGATTGATCCAGGTGGATATCGGTGACCACCCATCTTTTCCAACTGGCTCAAAACAGTTTTCTGGCAATTTTGGTAATTTACTATTTTTAGCAGTCTTTCAGGTCCTGAACTTCCGAAGCCGTTTTGAGGCCCTCAACAACGTTTTTTAGGAAAACAGGGAGAAACATGGAATGAAGTTCAATGTTTCTCACACAAAATTTGTAGTCCTCAGATAGATATTTCTGACGGTGTATCGAGCACCCCAAACGAAGATCGTATGCAAAAGTTACACCCCTGGGAAGTTGACGTATCAACTACCCCCATCAGGGCCCGCAAACCTTTTGGATTTTCATCTTTCAGGGTTAGGGTTTTGGATTTTCCTTATGTTAAAAATTCCCTTAGAGCCTCATTGTAATAATCATCTTCTTTCGAATGCGATTATCCATCACATCTCTTCTCAAATATAAGATGTCACCATTCTAGCGAGTCTTTCACTCTGTATTTTTACAGTCTCTGTACATTTATTTCATTAATAGAAATCGTGTATTACTGTATCTCTGTGTTTATGGTTGCATCTCTGATACATTTATGTTATATTATTGGATATCCATGATATTTCTGTGCATTTCTTTATTATATCTACGCTCTCATTTCGTGCTGAAAATAAATCCGGATCACTCCAACTTCGTAAGGCCGTAACTCTCAAACCGTGAGGAGTTATGTGACGTTCCACATACCACCAGAAATGGAATGACGTGTACTATCCATATAGAATAGTATTAACTGCAAATATATCAAAACTCATACCATTATCCTTCAAACAAACTTGGGTCCATTACCCAAACCTGGGTTCTTAATATAGTGGGAAAACCCCCCTACAGACTACACTAGGGTTCTAAAGTGCAGGTAGAGCTAACCGTCTAAAGTCTCCTACTTTTAAAAACTATCCCAAAAACACCCCAAATTCATGCATAAAGTACAAAGTATAGGGATATGATAGTCTTACCTTAAACTCCACGTTCGGTTTTGATCCCTATGTGTTCGGTCATTTCTCGACTGCAAATCTCCTCCCAAGGCTGACCTGCATTCACCAAAAGACAAACAAGAAACTATGAACACGAATTTTATATATGAATTAGTAGGTTATATGTCATAACAAAATCTAAATCAAACATGAAGATTGAACACATCATATGGCGGGACAAAAAAAGTACTTCTTTATATTAATCTCACAGAGTTACTTACAAAATGAGATCGACGACTACTCCTTGAACCGGGTCCTAGGATCCTCTTCACCAAGATCCAACTACTTCCACGTATCTTTCTTCTCTCACACTTCTCTCTAGAGAATGGGCATGGGCTTATGGATGAGGAAAAAGGCAAGAATAGGGAATTCTGGCTCAAAACTCACAATGTGGCTACAAATTCTTAGGGCAAGGGGGGGGAGCAAAAAAGGAAAAGTTCCATTGTTTCTATGTTTCTCCTTGGAATGAGACCCCAACACTTCTTTTTATATGAAAAAAATATGTTTATTCGGTTGGGTGACGGGCTATAGGTGGTCAATTGGTTGGGAAACTGCCCAATAGCCCGTAATATCAAAGAATCCCTTGCAATTTTTTATTTTTTACAACTTTTGTGGGTATACGCGAGTTGTAATGGCGCAGCTAGTGTACGTACATGGGCAGTAGTGGCGCATCTAGCTACATACATGGGAAGTATTGGTGTAGGGCACGTACATCTTCAAAAATTGTGGTTTTAAGAAGAGTTGTTTTGTATTGTCTTGGCAAAAATAGTAAGTAAGATGGCCTGATGCCAAGTCTACAAGTGTGGTGCAATTTAGGGTTATAATAGTTCTCCAACTTCTTATGGCCATAAATCTCTAACTATGAGGATTTATCTGATGTTCCACATACCACCGGAAATGGAATGACATGTACTATCCATCTAGAATATTCTTACCTTCAAATATATTAAAACGCATACCATTATACATGAAACAATCTTGGGTCCATTACCCAAACCTTTGTGCTACCGGAATTCACTACAGGACTTTCTCCAAGGGTTGACATCAATCTACAATATCACTCTCCAATGGTTGACATCAATGACAACCAACAATCCATACAAACTATCCATCAAACTAATCCAATTGTCTGACAATCTCCCCCTTTAGCATTGATGGAAACACCAACATTGATGGAAACACTTAGTCATGATAAAATTCATGCTTATACTCTTCATCAATGTTTTTATCCCTCCCCCTTTGACATCAATGGAAAAGGGTATCTCCCTTTGGGGCTTCTCCCTCTGACTGAACTCTCCTTAGGGTTGCTCCCCCTGTCTACGTGCCTTTGATTTTTCTTTGTGTTTATAAGCCTCTGATTACTCTCTTTCCCTTCATATGAATAATATCTCCCCCTTTGACAAACGGTATCACTCTAAAGTCATATCACTCATTCTTCTCTTGTGACAATCGCTCCCCTTGGAAACATGCCTCTATGCTCTCTCTCCAAGCATTTACCTTTGCATCTGATAAATCTCTCCCCCTATGTCTTATTTATGGTGCTTCCTCGTGTACATCTAAGACATATAAGATAAGCATTCAAAATCATTCATTTTGGAGTAGAAATTACTCCTAGTCTCTGGCAAAGATACTCAAGGGATTCCCGTGGAAGCATTTTTCTAAAGATGTATTCCACTTGTTATTTTGTTCCCACGTGTTCAACTTTGATGTTATTCTCTGCAGCCTGTTCCCATAGAAAGTGATACTTGATTGGAATGTGCTTTGTCTTGGAGTGCATCACCAATTTTTTTGAGATATTGATGGTGCTTGTATTATCACAATAGATTGGAATGGTCTCATCATACTCAACCTGTATATCTGTCAAAGTTTTTTTCATCCATAGAACCTGTGTACAACATGTTTCTGCTACAATATACTCTGCCTCAGATATAGATAAGGATATTGGTGATTATTTATTTCTTATCCAAGATACTAAACACTCACCCAAGTAGAACATTGCTCCATTGGTGCTTCATCGGTCATCAATGCAACCTACCCAATCTGCATCTGTGTAGGCAATAAGTGATAGATCCTTTCCTTTTGGATACCATAATCCAAACTCTTTTGTTCCTTTGAGATATCTGAAAATCCTCTTCACTGCTAATACATGTGATTCCTTTGGTGCTGCTTGAAATCTTGACACATGTCCAACTACCTGCATTACATCTAGTCTGGATGTTGTCACATATAGTAAGATACCAATCATTTAACTATATTTCCTCTAGTCTGTAGACTTTGAATCATCATGTTTGCTCAAATTTCAACTGGTTTGCATAGGAGTGGTAACTGGTTTGCAATCTTCCATTCTGAACCTCTTTAGCATTTATCTGATATACTTAGTTTGAGAAATAAAAATTCCTTGGTTTCTTTGAAATATATGAAGACCCAAAAAGAAGGATAGTCCTCCAAGTAATGACATTTCAAATTCATTATGCACATCCTTTGCAAATTGTTGGCTTAACCTGTCATTAGTACTTCCAAAAAAATATCATCAACATAAATTTCAATTAATAAAATATTACCTTGAGTTACTTTGATGTAGAGGTTGTTGACTGTGCTTCCTTTCCATAGTTCATAGGGAGTTTTGTCATTGTTGTTTCTGAGCATTTTTTGTTTTGAATGTGAACTGATGTATGCACTGCATGTGTCCAAAAAATATTTGTCAATTTGGAATACATTAGCATTGTTCGAGCCATTTCATCTTTAATTATCATCCATTATGATAATGTTCCTCTGTCTCTGAACCACTCTCTGAACCAATCTATGAATACATGCTCTCATCCACTATCATATATCTGTCCAAACCTGCTAAGTGTTCTTACGAATCCATTTTTTTCCATACTTTCCAAGACTCTACTTGCGCAACTGTCCATAATGTTGACCCATTTATCACTATACTATCATGAAGTCTTGATTAATCTATCAAACTGTACTTTTGCTAACTGATTTCTCTGAATTTGTCTTCCCAAATTCTGCAAGTTGCTCGAAGGATGGTTCTTTGGTCTGTCACAACTATCACATAGACTCCCCCTTTCTAATATTCATATTACTTGGGAATCTCTAAGTCGAATGGCTCAGAACAATTCCTTCTCTAATGTGTATTCATCATCATATTCATTCGTAGATTCATCATCATCTTCATTGGTAGATTCATTATCTCTCTGAGCTCTGACTTATTTCTTTATGTCTGTGGATTCATCTTTCACTACAATGCTTGAAAGTTAAATCTCTTCAATTTGTTCCTTATTTACATGTCCTTCCTTTCTTTCAGTTATTTTCCAAACCTTTGTATATCTGACATCTTTCCTTTTCTAGGTAGAATTTTCTTCATCTCGTTTTATTACCAATATTGCGATCTCTGGTACCTAGTCTTTGTTCACCTGTTCTTCATGTTTTCTTATCCATACTTTCTTATATCTGATATCAATATTATCTTTCATGGAAGTATCGATCATGCTTCTACAATCAATGGCTGTGTCCATAGTTATGACATTTGTAACACTCAATGTTACGTGCGACCACATAGGCACTTCTTTCTTGAACATTTTTTTTATAATTCCTGCAATCTGCAACCTTATGTCCAAAGTTAGTAGAATAAAAACAATTACCATAAAATAAATTTGCATACCTGGGACTGAATGATCTTCTTTGTGGCATAGTCCTTCTGAATTTTTTCCTTGATTGATCATGATCATGACTGAAGCTTCTTTGTGGCTTGAACATGGATGGTCTTCTTGAAGATGTATCTTCAATAGTTTTCCTCGATTCTAGTTGACCGTGATTCCTTCCTTTGAGTACTTCTGCATAACTCTTTATATTTTATTCATTCTTCTTTTCTAGCAACCTAGAGTGTGTCTCTTCATTCTCTATAACTGATGTGGATGTTTCTGTCTCTTCAACGTTCTTGTTGACCTTGATGATTTTACTTCTCAATGTGACAACTTCTTCTTCAAGCTTCTCAACCTCTTGTTATTTCTTCATTATCTCAGACTTCGTGCCTTCTTCTGTTCTTTTCGCTTCTTCAAGCTGAATTTTTAATGTGATTATTTCTTCTTCAAGTCCTTTCTCTTATTGACCAAACTCTGCCTCAAGTTGGTTTCGATCGTTAGTTCTTTCCTTAAGATGATCTGTCAATATCTTCTCTCTCATTTATGCTTCTTCCTTCTATGCTGCTATGTTGGTTTCCAAACACTGCTTTTGATATTCAAGATTTTCTTCGATCTCTCTGGCTTCTTCTAGCTGAGTTCTTAAGTTCTTGATGACATGTTGGGCTTCTTCAAAAATGTG
The DNA here is from genome assembly GCA_009831015.1 of Picea engelmannii. Taxonomy (NCBI): domain Eukaryota; kingdom Viridiplantae; phylum Streptophyta; class Pinopsida; order Pinales; family Pinaceae; genus Picea; species Picea engelmannii. Next base: position 460,221 of record ML786922.1, on the reverse strand, counting down.
AACACTTTCCTTTTGTTTCATAAATTCTTTCTTGAGTGAATTGTTTTCTTCTCTTAGTTCATCTAAAGCACTAATCAATTCTTCTTCATAATTGTCTTCCTTTTCAATTAGTTTTTCTGTCTCATTTCCTTCATGGCATTCTATTTCAAGATGTCCATGTTTTTCACAATTAAAACAAAACAACATACCTCTGGTCATTATGTACTCTTCATCTTTTGAATCTGCTTGACATGGTGAACATAATTCTTCTTGATTTGTATCTGCTTCTTCTTTGACATTTTCTGAATCTGTGATGGGTAAAGAATATATGTCATGTAACTTATCCCAAATTTATTTTGCCGATGAACATTTACCAACATTTTCTCTTACCGGATTAGGTAATCCTTCCCAGGTGAAATCCATTGTTATTTTGTTATTCTTCCTCAATTCCTTCTTGGTTGCAGTCTTTTCCCTTTTTGAACTATCATATCTTGTAACAACTGATAGACAAATATAATGTCCTTGTTCCTGTAAAAATACTTTCGTCCTTATGCTCCACATCTCATACTTAAAACCATTCTGACCATTAAAAATTGGTACTCCATTCTCAGAATAATCCATGATCTCCTTCCAGTGGTTAAACTATTTCCTGAAGGAACCTTCTCTGATACCATTGTTCGACAACACAGGTATTCCAACAGAGGACGAACACCTTCAGTAACCACTCACATAACCAGATCAAAGATCAACACACCGATGTTTTCACGTGGTAAAACCCCTACGGGGAAACATCCACGGCCCCAGCCAACGCG
>ML786922.1:439563-454163 GCA_009831015.1 Picea engelmannii | reverse complement strand
ATGTCGGGAACATATCGTGACTGTCGGATTTCCTAACTACAAATGCATACTAATGCATACTAAAGAAACACACTTTTACCTAACGACATATTAGACCAAGTAGATCTTAACTAACTCCTAAGTGTCTAAATATCCTAACAACCATTTGTTGGATTACTGAGAGGGGGGGGTGAATCAGTAATAGAGCAATTATAATCATTTTTCAACAAATAATCCAAGTGTTATATCAATGTAGAACTATCATCCAATAATGAGCAATGAACAAATGAAAAATCATACACATACACAGTACACCAGTGTTTTACGTGGAAACCCAAAGTAGGAGAAAACCACAAAGTGATTTTTCTTATATGTCTTGACTAATTACATTCATTGGAAGCACGAACTTCCTTTTTTTTCTAGCTACAACTGGAAGGAGGCTCCAACCCCCTAGTTTCTCAGGCTACAACCTGAGGGAAGCTCCAACTCCCCAATTCTCTGTCTACAACCAGAAGGAGGCTACAACCCCCTATGTTCTTCATCTACAACCACTTGTCCTTGCCCCGTCTAGCTGCCCTGAAGTAGAAGTAGAATGATGGAACCACTGTCACACTATCACTATGAGATATACCATTGTAAACATGTACCAATAAACCTGAACCATGCATCAACCATCCATCAACCTGTACCTCAACCTATAATCAACTTGTACCATTAACAAGTGCATCAACCATGCACCAACTTGTACCAACCAACTTATAATCAACTTGTACCATAAAAAAGTGCATCCAACCATGTACCAAGTATGTACCAATCATGTGTCAACTACTCATCAACTATGACTCATCAATATGTACCAAAATCATCAACTATACACCTCATGTATGTACCAACTCATCAACTACTTGTCTCAACCATGTACCCAACATGTACCTTAACCAAAATCCATCATCAATTTCATCATCCAAATATGATTTGTAACTCTGTAATAGACCTGGTGTATATTATCACATACCTGCAAACCTTCCTTAACTTTAACAACAAGAGACTATCATTTTCATCAAACTTTTCTTTAGTCTCACATGACTAGTTTTGGATTAGTCAACAACCCTAACTTCAAATAATCATAACTTTGTACCTGTAATGAATAAAGATCTGAAATTGATATACAATGTTCTTCAGTGTGTTTTATGCAATTCCTCCAGGTTTCACTACTTGGATATTCTCATAAAAGGATGTATAGCAAAAATGGCAGACCTTGTTGAATTATGGCTTATTCTAGAGAGAGACCTTGTAGAGCGTTCCCCGCATGGAATAGTTGTTGAATCAATATGAAACTATGGAACAGCATACTAAATACTATAATATAACTAAAACATTTTGTCTTACTGAATTTGGATCTATAATGAAGAATTTATGACATTTTTACTCGAAACACATGTTTTAGACTAGTTTCAGGACTAGCCACAAACTCTATTTTCCACGGAGTGTAACTCCAAACATACAACGACCCACAAGATGAATTTTTTACCACAGATACTTGGATAGGTTTTCTCAATGGAATAGCAATTTCATGGTCTGAATCATTCTAGAAAAAAATTTATTGCGAAAATGGTGAGATGATCTGTAAATAACATACCTTAGAAAGCATCATCAAAAGAATTTATCCTCCCTTGAATTTCGTCCTTCTTTTCTTCACCTTCCCTCTAAAATTTGGCATAGATATATTTTGGTTACCTCAGACAACTATAGATATTCAATATGCTCAATTTTTATCCTAAATGAGAGAGCCTTGCCTCTTATTTATACTCTCCAAGTAGCTTCCTTAAAAACATCTTCTAGGTCACTTTGCCCACTTTCATTATTTTAGGGTTAACCCACTTCTAATTTATCCATTTAAATTATTATTTAAATAATTTATTTTGTATTCACTTTGAATTATAGTACACTCATCACTTCACTTTATTATTTACCTTCTAAAATATCTTAAACCACTTTGACTACTTTGACCTTTTGGGGCTTCTAGATGACATATGAGGGTCCTCCAACTTCGTAAGGCCATAAATCTCAAACCATGAGGAGTTATGTGATGTTCCACATACCACCAAAAATGGAATGACATGTACTATACATATAGAATATTATTACCTGCAAAAATATCAAGACTCATACCATTATCCATCAAACAAACTTGGGTCCATTACCCAAACCTGGGTTCTCCAACTCCTTATGGCCATAACTCTCTAACCATGAGGAGTTATGTGATGTTCCACATACCAACAGAAATGGAATGACATGTACTATTCATATAGAATATTCTTACCTTCAAATATATTAAAACACATACCATTATACATGAAACAACCTTGGGTCCATTACCCAAACTTTGTGCTACCGGAATTCGCTACCGGACTTTCTCCAAGGGTTGAAATCAATCACTAAGGGTTGACATCAATCTACAATATCACTCTCCAATGGTTGACATCAATGAAAACCAACAATACATACAAACTATCCATCAACCTAAGCCAATTGTCTAACACTGGAAACAATACTCAACACTAATGAGTCATACAAATAGGAAGGAAAAGGTATTGGCGAGAATAGTTCCCAATCCCCAATTGTAACTCCAAAAAGTACAACATCTCAGAGTAGTGCTTCAACGACCCACCCAATAAAGAAAGTGACCCAAATTTCTTCAGGCGAAGGAGGAGATAAGAACCCTCCTTCAGGAAAAATTGAAATCTCCCATAAACTTCCCTTGAGGAAGAAAATAAAAAATATTTTTCAAGAAGAGGAAGAACCTCAAGTCAAAAGTGGCATCCACGAATTCTCCCTTGAGGATATCAAACTCGAGATTGATATTGAAAAAGTGTTCCCTGACGTTGATCAGCTAGGGGACATGGCTCACCAAAATCCTTCGATGGAAATAATTGAGAGATAGACCTTCAATGAAGAAGAGTCTTTTGTATTTTAGAGTGTTTTTTTTATAGCGAGTCCAAAAATTTAATTATCGAGAAAAGAGATGTAAAGAATAAAAAGGGGAAATCTCGTTCAGAGGTTAACCTACCGAACATGTGGCCTTCCAAAATTTCTCAAATTCACCGAGCAACTGGAGATGCTCTAGACGATTCTATTGGAGGCCTTGAAGCAGAGAACGCCAAGTTAAAGGAAAGAATCAAAGAATTGGAAGAATATTTAATGCAACTTCCATTACTTTCTAGTCCTTTAGAAATGATTGGGCCTACCACACCTGCAGAAAAATTGAAAGGATCTTCAAGCCTACTCACATCATCCAAGGGCTATGTGGAGAAGAACATTAAGAAAAGAATGGAACTCATTACAGAGGCTTGGGAGATGTCAAAGAACATGGTTTATTTCAAAATGAGGGCACATTCCTTCCATGAATATTTACAGGAGGATTTGAAAAATGAAGAAGGATTTTACCTTGATGCGATCGTACCCTTCAGTTTTAAAGTTACCAATATGAAAGAGTTGAGAAGAAGAGAGGAGGATCTCCCTTCTCCAAACTGGATAAAACAATTGAACGCATGTTGGAAGGAAAAGGTTAAAAACTTGAATATCATTGTCCAAGCTTGTGACCAAGTTGTATTGAAGAAGGACGAACTATTCAAGAGGCTCACTGAGATAGATCTAGTTGGAAGCACCAGTGAGCTCCAATACCCAAAATTGATCCTCAACTCATTATTCCTAACCAAACAATCCTTTGGAGAATAAGTTGAGATCTTTAAAGGGTTATCATTTGAAAATTTCTATGGAATTCTTGAGTATAATGAAGATGACGTAGACAACTGGCTAGTGGATTCTTCAGTAAAAAATCAAGATATTGAATAATATTTGTGGATTATTTCCATTGATCTAAGGGACTTGTATGTTGAACTATTCAATATAAAAATCTGGCATGAAATCAACGTGGCACCCATGAGAAGCTACATTGAAGAGTGGTTTAAAAAAGCTATCGAAAAACTAACCGATGAAGGGAAAAAGTCAGTTTAGACGGTTCTTGTAACCGTCAATGAAATAAATAAAATTACATCAGCAAGAAAGTGACAAAGGAGAGATACCATCATAGTAAGTTCATATTGATCACATCCTTCTTTATTTATCAAGTCCTTCTTTATTTATCAAGTTCATACTGATAATTTCCTTTTTCTTCTTACCAAGTCTTGATGTATTTCGTTGCCCACTTTCCTCCTTCTACAAACTTCATTCTAATACATATTTTATTTATGGTCCGCAGGAGCCCCAATCCCCGTCTTTATGACAAACACATTTAAATTTCGGAGAATATGTAATAAACTGTATATTTTTTAGAAATTTCAAGAGAATTATTTTGGGAACAATCTCGACTGTACTTTGTAACTCAGTTTTCGGAATATAAAGTATTTAAGGTTGATCTATCATTATATTTATTTGAGTTTCCCATGTATCACTCTGTCAAAGTTCTCATATGCATGCAAATCATTTCTTTTTATGTTTATGTGATTAGAAATCTTTAGCCACTATGATGGATGTGAGGAAACTCTGCTTATTTACTTTAAATGTGTGAATGTGTGTGGTTTCTAGTCCATTCTCAAGAACTTTCTTTAAAAGAAAAACAAAAAATTTTGTTTTTACATCTTTACTTTTTCTTTGATTACCACGATGGACTTTTGTAAAGTCCCACATTTTGACTACCTAGAGTCCCATGAAATCATAACAGAAGAGTACCACCTCTATAAAAATGCAGAGGGATTTGTATCCTCGTGAGGTTGTCATTTCGGTCCTAATGGACTCAAGTGTCAACATTTTTGGCGACCATACTGGGGACATGAATTGAAAATTCGGAACCTGACCCAGTGTTTGTGAAACAATATTTGACTTTACCCAGGGTAATTAGCCCCATTTGGAAATTGGATTGAAAAATCAATGAAGTATTTTACACCAGTTGTACAATCTAGTAATAACAACAACCCAGACTCGAGAGGAGTTAGAAGGTTCCTGGAAGATCTTAATCCAAGAAGAAGAAAGATAAATCCTATGAAGACAGAGGAGAGAAGAACGACAAGATCAAAGAAATCAAAGGTAGCTAGAGCAGCACAAGAACAAGGTCAAGATTGAAGTTGGACGAATAAAAGGGACCCATTACCATAAGTAAAAGTAAGAAATTCTCTATTCTTAGAAGTGAAAATACTAACCCTGAAGTCTCCCTGGACATGGCAATGAGAGACGAACATCCTCGAGATGAGATTCATGAGGAGAGACAAGGAGGCGAAAGAGATGTCGCAAGAAATCAAGGAATCCCGGGGTTTGAAAATAGGAGGGTAAGAGATTCCCCTCTCAATCTTATAGGTGAGAAACATGAGCTCCATGTTCTCCCTAAGGGAACCTTAAAGGAATTTTATGGAGACGGAAAAATCGATGCAAAGAGGCATATGCACTTATTTCTTGATGTTTGTGACTTTCACTGTGTTGAATATGGAGACGTCATGGTAAGGTTGTTTCTGAAAACCTTGTCAAAAAGATCTTATGAATGGTATACAACGTTTCCTAGTAGATCCATTTGCTCATTTAAAGACCTCGAAGCTATTTTCCTAACTATGTTTTCCCCTCCAATTTCTTACCATACCCTCCTCACCGACTTCACCCAGATTGGGTTAAGGAAGAAAAAAAGGGTACGAGATTTTAATCTCAGGTTTAATAAAACCTTGAGTAGAATTCCATAAGATAAGAGACCAAATGACCCGGTCATTCTCGGATGGTATAAGAATCAAATGCCCCCAAATGTAAAATATGTCATCAAAACATCCCAAATGGATACTTTGGAGAAGGAAATGACTAAATCCACTGATATGGAAGAAATTATGATTGAAACAGGTGTCGACCCCAACATTATACTGGGAAGAGTACAAAGGCAGCTAGGAGGATTAAGTATTTATAATCAAGGAGCTTCTAGCTCAATGAAAAATGAGGAACTCAAGCCTCAAGTGGCTCAGAGTCAAATGGTGGGAGGATTATTTTTCAAGGGAACCATACATGACGTAAAGGTTGACCCTGTGGCGGCATAGGAAAGTAAGCAAAGAATTGAAATTGCACAGATGAATAGAACCATCAAACAAATGCAAAACGAGATAACCAGATTGAGAAGGGGATATAATTGCATGCCAAACAAAATAATGCCAATCCCCGAGCAAAGGAGGAACTCTTCCCCCAAAAAAAGAGTGAGGTTTGAGAATACTGACAACCCACAAAGACCAAGGGTTCCCAGAGAGCCTACTCCAAACGCAGTTGTTCTAGATGATGTATATGACAAGAAAGTAATTGAACAAGAAAGTAATTGAACAAGAAAAGTATTACTTACCTGATGAGAGATCTGAAACAGTGCAAATGGATGGATGTGATACGCCCATGTATATATTTGGAGAGGGAGACAACGATCCCAACTCGCAAGAAAAAATCGTACAAATGAAAGGATTTGTAAATAGACCTAAGAATAAAGGAAACTCTGACAAGGAAAAAGAAAAAGAAAAGGAAAAAGAAAAAACAAATGAAAAGGTGTCAAATGAGAAAGTGACAGATGGAAATGGAACTAAAAGGAAACACCTAGGATCAAGCTCCACTCAAATGATGTATAATGTCGTGGAGGACCTAAGTAAATCGAGGATAACTTTTCCCTTTACGAAAGTGGTGAATATTCCCCAGCAAAGACATAATATTTTTAATTTATTGGATGATCCATCTAAAAGAGCTGAAGTTGTCATTACGAGTCCAAAACAAAGCCAGAGCCCAACAACTTCCAAACTGAGAGGTAAAATTCTTCCCTTATATATCTCGATTTAAAATCATGATGTTGCACTACATAATTGTTTAGTTGACACTGGTCCGACAAATAATATAATGCCACTTGCAGTCATGGAGGAATTGAGCATGAGTTTCACTAACTATTATGAAACTGGTGAAATCATATATGCAATTGATTCTAGAAAATTGCCAGCATACGGAGAAATCAAGGATTTTTATGCTTGGATTACAGAAGCCCCCCATATCATTACAGTTTTCAATATTATTGTGGTAGACCTTCCTCCAACATATGGAGTTGTCCTGGGAAGAGACTGGACATCCATGATCGGTGGATATATAATGAATGGTGGAAGTTGTATGATGCTACCAGGCCAAGAGGGAGTGATGATTAAAGTACCTTGTGAACCTATAAAACCCTTCTCTTTCAAGAAGAAGGACAATGAATTGATGGAATATTATATAGATTTCAGGATTGGAAACTATGTTATCCTAGACATGGAGCACAATGAAATCCTAGAGCAAGTTCAAGGCGTGGGGAACCAATATTGTTTTTTTTAAGGCTACTGGAGGATGTCATTCAATGGAGCCTATTCTAAATCTGGGAACGGAGTCGAAATTTTTCTTTTTATTCCAAATAAGACTATGAATCCCCATACTGTAAGACTAGAGTTTTCATGCACAAATAACGAAGAAGAATATGAAGCCTTGATTCAAAGGATGATTCTTGCACAAGAAATGAAAATAGAACATCTCGTTGTAACTGGAGACTCAGAGTTGGTCATCAATCAAGTTACCCAGAGGTATAAAATCAAAAAGGAAAGACCTAAGTTGTATTTCAAAAGAGTTAACAAGTTGATGGAATCTTTCAGTTCCTTCAACGTTTCTTTCATTCCAAGAGAAAATAAACACAAGGCCAATTCACTAGCCTTGGCGGCCTCATTATCAAACCCAAATGATTTCTAAAGAAAAATGTCTTTCTAGGTAGAAAGATCTTTTCGACCATCTGTGTCCGATAACATAGATTACTTGCAAGTATTTGAGAACAATGAACAGCTGGAAAAAAAATTCTTAAACGATGATGATGAAGAAGATGATAGCTCATATTTCCTCTCAAAATATTGTATACAAGTTGAATCTTTGTTTACGACATATGATCATGCCAAGAATCTCCATGAAGAAGTTTCAGTTTGAAAAGTGAAAGAAATGAGAAAAGTCAATGTTGGAATGGACAAGTCCCCGAAATATGTCAATTTGGGAGTTGATTGCACCACTGAAGAGGTTGACCAATATATTGCCTTATTCAAGGAATATATTGATGTGTTTTCTTGGACCTATTATGATTTGAAATTCTATCATAAAACTATATTCCCGCATATCATTCCATTGAGGGAAGAAGAGAAGCCAATGAAACAAAAAATAAGTATGATGAATCCCAAGATGAAACCTCTAGTAAAAATCGAATTGGAGAAGTTGAAGAAGTCAGGGATAATTTATCCCATCAGACATTCATATTGTCTTTCAAATCCATTGATTGTAAAGAAAAAGACCTAGAAAATATGGATGTGTGTTGACTTCAGAGACCTTAACAAATAAATCATAAAAGATAATTTTCCTTTGCCTAACATGGAGTTTCTTCTACAGCAAGTTACTGTATCGCCCTGCATGTCCATGTTGGATGGTTTCTCTGGATATAACCAAGTCTTGGTGGTTGAGGAAGATAGGGAAAATACAACATGTATCACACCATGGGAGACATATGCATATGCTAGAATTCCCTTTGGTTTGAATAATGTTGGAGCCACATTCCAAAGGGCCATGGATCATGCGTTCAACGAGTTAATAGGAAATTGTATGGAAGACTACCAAGATGACTTGATGGTGCATTCAAAGAAAAGGGAGGATCATATCCATCATTTAAGAAAGGTTTTTGAAAGATGTGGATTATGCGACGTTTATTTGAATCCAAAGAAATGATTGTTCCTTGTGACTCAAGGCAAATTGTTGGGCCACTTTGTATGCAAGTAAGGGATTTACATAGATCCAGAAAGAGTTAAATCAATAAACGAGCTCAACCCCTGGAAATACAAGAAGGGAGTCTAGTCATTCTTTGACAAAATCAATTTTGTACGAAGATTTGTTCCTAACTACGCAAGCATCGTAAAGTCGATCAATATGTTGTTGAAAAAGGAGCAGAGGTTCGAATGGACAGCAGATACTCAGGAGGCATTCAACAATATCAAAGACTAAATCACCATTTCTCATTTCCTCATCAATCTAGACTTCCAAAGAGGCTTGATTATCTATTCATTTTCTACAGAGACAGTTGTTGCATATGTTTTCACTCAGAAAAATAGCAACTAAGAAGAACTCCTAATAAGTTTTATGAGAAAAACCCTACACGACTATGAGTTGAGGTATTCAAATATGGAGAAGAAATCCTTGGCTCTTGTAAAAGCAGTATCTCACTTTCAAACGTATATATTAAACTCTCGTATTATTTCTTATGTTCCCTCATCACCAGTGAAGATGCTTCTAAATCAACAGTTGAGAGAAGGAAAATGGGATAATTGGTTGGTAAAGATACAAGAATATGATATCGATATTAAACCTTTAAAGGAAATCAAAGGACAAGGTTTATGCAAGCTCATCATGAATGGGGATTCGGTCGATGGGATGATTTAAATCTCAGTCAGAGAACCATTAGTTGATTCATAATTGTACGAATATATTATATTCTACTTAAGGTATCGACAATTTCCTGTCACCATAAATCCCAAGGAGCGAAGTACATTGAAGATGAAGGAGAATCAATACATGTTGATTGTTGACATACTATTCAGAAGAAATTTGGATGGTATACTGCTAAGATACGTCGATGAAAATTAAGCCCAAGAACTAATCAGAGAATTCCATGAGGGAATATGTGGTGGACACTTTGCACCTATTGCAACCGACCACAAAATAATCAGAGAAAGATTTTATTGGCCATTAATCTTCAGAGATTCGTATGCCACAATAAGGAATATTTTGTCATGCCAGCAGTTCTCAGGAAAAATGAAGAAATATGCGATGCCTTTTCATCCCATTATGCCATAAAAATTGTTTTCCCAATGGGGAATTGATGTTGTTGGGCCGATTAATCCAAAGTCTAGAAAGGAGCATATGTACATTCTAACAGCTACCGATTATTTCACGAAATGGCCAGAAGCAATGCAATTAAAGAAGGTTGATGTTAAAGAACTGATTAAATTCCTCAAAGACAACATTTTGTCGAGATTTGGTATCCCAGATAAATTTATCACAGAAAATGGTTCGATCTTCATCGGGTCAAAGTTTACGGAGTTTTGCGGACAATATGGATTCATCATGGGTCAATCATCGAATTATTATCCATAAGTTAATGGCCTTGTTGAATCCACAAACAAAACACTTTTGCAGATATTGAAGAAAACCGTTGATAGCAACCAAAGGAACTGAAATCTAAAGTTGAAGGATGCATTATGGGCAAGCAGAATGACCCTGACGGATAGACGGGGATGTCTCCATATCTATTGGTTTATGGGAAAGAGGTGAAAATTCCAATTAGCCTTGATCTCAATGCTTTGATTTTTGTGGTTCATATCGAAGATACGAAAGACAGTTCACCCATTCAAAGGAGAATCAATCAATTTTTGAAGTTGGAAGAAGAAAGGAGAAAAGTGTTGAATCAAACTACTCAAAGGCAGCAGAGCGTCAAAATATATTTCGATCAGAGCACAACTGTAAAGTATTTCCAAAAAGGAGATTTGGTGTTACTTTGGAACAAGTCCAAGTAGAAATCGTCCATGCATACAAAGTTTGAATCACTCTAGATCACACCATATGTCGTCGAGAAGATCTTGGGATTTAAATCCTATATGCTCCAAGACATGAAGGGTAAAAGGTTGATGTTTCTCGTCAACATGAAACATTTGAAAGGTTTATTCTCTTAATACTTTCTCATTTCTCAATGTTCATAATCTTATTTTCAATTTGTATATTCTTATTCTGACTCCACATCCCAATGGGCGGAAGCACCTGGTCACGAGAGATTTTGGATTCTTGACAACCCACAGGGGGACATCATTCCATAGTTGGAACCTGTTGCTAAGATCAATTCTTGCTTCTAAGAATTCCCTCCCCTTTTCTATTTTCCCAAAAAAAAATCTCCCTTTATTTTCCCTCTTCTATACTCACTTGTTTTCCCCATTTCCTTTTTCCCTTCTATTCTCCCTTTCTAGTTCTATACTTAGTCTTTTTTTCAGAACGATGGGTTCCTGGGTTGTTGGACTTGTGAATCCTTACCTCCAATCCAAATTCTCACATATCGAGTCTGCCCAACCACCAAATTATCCCATACTTAGCCGTTTTTACAATCGCGGGTGCCTGGTTTGGCGGAGCCAAACCCTCACATCCCATGTTACGTGATACACATTTTTCATCCAAAAGATCCACGATCTAAATTTTGACCCCTGGACTCCCTAGGATTCCAAGTATCTCATCTCTCCTTTGATAAGTCTGGCCGACTGCATTACAACACTTAGTCATTTTTTGACCTCCTATAGTCGCAGGTTCCCGGGTTCCTCATTCCACAAAAATCTCAAATCTTATCTTGCTCCTTCCCATCCTTGCCACCTTCGCGCTTTCCACAATATGCATTTAGTATTCTTTAATGCTAACAACACATCGTGTAGGTTCCATAAAGATTCCCATTAATAAGAAAAGGGATCGAGGATATCTCCTATTAAAACACAATAAACCATCATTTGCAAAGAATTATATTATCCCTCTCAATTGCTCATTTTTAAACATTATCTGGAGAAAATGAACATTTTTGTCAAATTATGGAAGCAACTCGACAACAGTTCTGTGGAGACACATTGAACATTTTCAGATGTGAGGACCAAAACTTTCAGTGGTCCAGAGCATATTATTACTATTCATCCTCTTCTTCCCAGAAGAAAGTAATTTGGACGTCTGGAATCGCTCGTACAGGTTCTGTCCAGGAGGTTTTCGACTATAAGGAGTTGGTCGACTAGTGTGCCGAGAGATATATTCCAGGCTAGTGGATCATTCAATTGTGGGACCATTCCCCTGTCTCTCTGTTGCCTCAGGTATTTCATAATATGTTGAGACTTCTCGAGCCAACGCTTACCTTCAAGGGTGAATATTGCAAAGAATTCTTAAAGAAGCATGATAATGGGTTGGACCTCTTACTTAAGTTCTTAGAGAACCCAGTGGTTGTCCCTGAAGACATCACGAGATTTCAAGTTGGCTCATTTAAAAATCCATTCCAAGAAATTGTTTGGTTGTTCACAAGGGTGATAGAACAAGAAACTACAGCCATCATTTCCCGCATGATTATTTATGTTTTATACTTTATGGTCAAGGAACATGCCATCTTCGATTGGGGAAAGTTGATTTCCATTGAAATATATTCCCAATTGTCACGATACAAAAAGGAGAAGAAATTATTTATGTACTCTTATTTTGTTTTACTATTAGCACATTCCTATCAGTTTCCGAGATTATCTGTGTGTAAGAAGGTAAACTGTGAATTCAACCCGGTGACCTTCTGTTATCAAACATTATGGAGGCACAAAGCCTCCCAGCATTTTTATGAAGTTTTTAATGACTTTGTCTCAGTTTTTAATGGTTTTTTGTTGGGAAAGGAGACCCCCCAGATGTCTGACCAACCAAGTAAGTTCTTGGATAGGAAGGGGACACTGGAACAAATGGATAATTACAATGTCATAAGGATTTTTGGTTCCAAGGAAAATCCTTCCTTCATTCCATACCACATATCTGACAAAATGTTTATTACTGAAGCAGCAAGGTAGTACAACTATTGGTTTCATTTTTTCCATGAAAAGAGAAAAAATCAATTCATACCTCTGCCTTGGCAATTTGGGGATTTCATTCTCAGAAATATGAACAAGATTAATGAATTTGCAGGCCATTTCCACAGCCTGAATCTAAGATATGTTGAAAGGATAAAAGGGTTCGACCCTAGCTGAATTTTTTTAGAACATCTACTGACAATTGGCTTCAACAATTCTTTTATTAATACTATTATGAATGAAGATGAAGATAATGACTCAGGCACTCTTGGTCATGCACTGGTGACCTGGAAACAATACTCAGCACCAATGAGTCGTACAAACAAAAAGGAAAATGTCCCAACAAGAAGAGTGCCCAATCCCCAACTGTCACTCCAAAAAGTACAACATCTCAGAGAAGTGCTCCAACGACCTACCCAATTAATAAAGTGACCCACATTTCTTCAGACGAAGGAGGAGATAAGAACCCTCCTTCAAGAAAAATTGAATCTCCCACAAAATTCCTCTGAGGAAGAAAAGAAAAAATATTGTGCAAGAAGAGGAAGAACCTCGAGTCAAAAGTGACATCCACGGCTTCTCCCTTGAGGATATCGAACTCGACATTGATATTGAAAAAGTGTTCCCCGACGCTAATCAGCCAAGGCACACGGCTTGTCAAAATCCTCTGATGGAAATAATTGAGAGTGAGACCTTCGATGAAGAAGAGTCTTTTGTATTTTAGAGCGTTGTTTTTTACAGCGAGTCCAAAAATTTAATTATCGAGAAAAGAGATGTAAAGAATAAAAAGGGGAAATATTGTTCATAGTTTAACCTACGGAACATGCGGCCTTCCCAAATTTCCCAAATTCACTGAGCAACTAGAGATTCTATAGACAATTCCATTAGAATCCTTGAAGCAAAGAATGTCAAGTTAAAGGAAAGAATAAAATAATTAGAAGAATATTTAATGCCTCTTCCAGCACTTTCTAGTCCTTTAGCAATGATTGGGCCTACCACACCTGCATCAAAATTGAAAGGATCTTCAACCTAATCACATCATCCATGGGCTCTGTGGATAAGAAAATTAAGAAAAGAATGGAACACATTACAAAGGCTTGGGATATGTCAAAGACCATGGTTTCTTTTGGAATGAGGGAACATGCCTTCCATGAATATTTACAGGCGGATTTGAAAAATCAAGAATGAAAAAATTAAACACAAGAACAATAATTGACAAAATAGAGACAAGAACAACAACATGGCGGAAAAGGCATAATAGCCAACACACTCTTATTCACTCCAATGTTACATATTTATAGTACAATGGGTGATGCCACCTCATAGAGAGATTTGCTCTAGATCCTAAAATCATGCATTATGACTAGGCTAGGCAATCTTAACTAACTCATTAGTCATCACTTAAGGATATATTACTAATATCCTAAATGAATAATACAAATATAGGTGACAATTTAGACTTAGTGATTGGTAAAGGTAATCCATAGGCTAACAATCCCCCCCTCAATCACAAGTTCGATCAATAATACCAGCAATAAAGCATAAACCGGTATCAATTCCATGTCTTCATACTGAAACTCTTGAGCTGAGTCGCAATGAAGAACTACCTGAAAAACTGCCAAATCTGGATGCTAAGAAATCTGGAAAACCTCACTGTGTAATCATGTGAGTCAGAATGACAACAAATTTTTTCACTGATGTGAACTCCAATATGATGAGAGGGAACAAAGAGAAGTGAATCAGCTGCAAGTCTGCCACATCCCTGAAAATGCCTGACAACTCAATCAATGTCAAGCTGCAATACAGAAGAATCCATCTTTCCTCTGCTAGGTCCAATGACCATCTAGGTGAACCAAATGTTCACATTATTGCTCTCAAAAAACAACATCCCTGTGTATGATTCAATATAGAACCATCATTCTGCCAAAGTCTTCCATATACAGATGGCAGTTGCCCATCTGACAA
>ML786922.1:422739-434340 GCA_009831015.1 Picea engelmannii | reverse complement strand
GTCATCACTTGAGGATATATTACTAATATCCTAAATGAATAATACAAATATAGGTGACAATTTAGACTTAGTGATTGGTAAAGGTAAGCCATAGGCTAACAAAGAAGGATTTTACCTTGACGCGATCGTACCCTTCGGTTTTAAATTTACCAATATGACAGAGTTGATAAGAAGAGAGGAGGATATCCCTTATCTGAATTGGATAAAACAACTGGACGCATGCTGGAAGGAAAAGGTTAAAAACTTGAATATCATTGTCCAAGCATGTGGCCAAGCTGTATTGAAGAAGGAAGAACTATTCAATAGGTTGACTGAGATAGATCTAGCTAGAATCACCAATGAGGTCCAAGAACCCATATTGATCTTCAAATCGTTGTTCCTAACCAAGAAAGACTTTGAAAAACAAGTTGATATCTTTAAAGGGTTATCATTTGAAAAGTTCTATGGCATTATTGAGTATAATGAAGATGACGTAGACAACTGGCTAGTGGATTATTCGGTAAAAAATTAAGATATTGAAGAATTTTTGTGGAATATTTCCATTGATCTAAGGGACTTGGAGGGTGAAATATTCAATATAAAAATCTGGCATGAAATCAACGTGGCACCCATGAGAAGCTACATCGAAGAGTGGTTTAAAAAAGCTATCAACAAACTAACTGATGAAGGGCAAAAGGAAGTTGAGATGATTCATGTAACCATCGATGAAAGAAATAAAAGGACATCAAAAATCAAGTGACGAAGGAGATATACCATCATAATAATTTCATACTGATCCCGCCCTTCTTTCTTTATCAAGTCCTCCATCCAGTTACTCCACCTCTTTAAATAGAAAGGTTTAACTGAAGACTGATCATTTCCTTTTTCTTCTTACCAGGTCTTGTTGTCTTCTGCCGCTCACTTTCCTCCTTCTACAAACTTCATTTTTATAAATATTTTCTTTATGGTCAGCGGGAGCCCCAATCCCAGTCTTTATGACAAACGCATTTAAATTTCAGAGAATATGTAATAAACTATATATTTTTTAGAAATTTCAAGAGAGTTATTTTGGGAACAATCTTGACTGTATTTTGTAACCCAGTTTTCTGAATATAAAGTATTTGAGGTTGATCTATCATTACCTTTATTTGAGCTTCCCATGTATCACTATGTCAAAGTTCTCTTATGCATGCAGATCATTTCTTTTTATTTTTATGTGATCAAAAATATTTAGCCACTATGATGGATGTGAGAAAATTTTGCTTAGTTGCTTTAAATGTGTGAATGTGTGTGGTTCCTGGACCATTCTCGGGAACTTTCTTTAAAAGAAAATAATAACATTTTTTGTTTTTGCATCTTTAATTTTTCTTTGATTACCACAATGGACTTCTGTAAAGTCCCACATTTTGAAGACCTAGAGTCCCACAAAATCATAACAGAGGAGTACCACCTCTATAAAAACGCAAGGAGATTTGTATCCTTGTGAGGTTGTCATTTAAGTCCTAACAGATTCAAGCATCAACAGTAACTCTTGTTGGTAATTTCTCAAGTGAGGTGAATTGAAATGGATAGTATTCTTTACTTGTCTAACAATAATTTCAGGGTCTCCAAAAACTTTCAATTCTTTGACGTTTAGGTCGACAGCCTTCCTTAGTCCTTGGACTAGAACTTCATATTCAGCGATGTTATTAGTGCATTCAAATTCTAATATACAGGATAAAAAGTTTTGTTTCCCCTTTGGTTCAATGAGGATACATTGTGCTCCAGACCCTTCCTGAGATTTAGAACCATCAAAGTACAACGTCCAAATTTGTGGGGGGGAATTACTAACTTCTTCACGTCTAGCTATTTTTTCAATTTCATCTTTCTTGTCTACTACTCCTGATGGAGAATCCGGACAAAGGATGCTTTCTTATGTGGCTTCTAGTAATTCTACTTGAAAAATCATTTCGGATTTTTGTTTGGGAGGTATGTCAGACACAGGAGGGGTGAAATTACCGAAATCAGAATCATATGAGTAGTTTCGCTTTCTCTATCAATCATGATCATGTTTGGATGTCCTTTTAATGGAAACCAAAGGTGAGCCCAATTGTTACTAAAGTATCTGTTTGATTTCTCGAACCAGTCTCAGCTAAGTAACAATCCATAGGCCTATGGGATGTCTACTACAATTATGTCAATTATTTGAACAAATTTGGGGTGGGTAGCAATTCTGATCATGACATCTTTAAGTTCCCCAATGACCTTTACATGAGTCGTATCTAGTTGTATAACATGTTTATCACTTTTGAGCGGGGTTGTGTTCAATTTCTTACAGATTGACAATGGCATGACATTTGAAGATGCCCCTGAATCAACTAGGCAATTATGTAGATTTATGTTAAAAACTTCAAACATCAAAAGGAAAGGAGGAACAAAAGGCCTTCCCCTTTTTTCTAAAGAGAAAGCATTCACGCTTTACTTATTTGTTAAATCTGTGGGAGATGGGACCTCACTTTGATCAGTGCTTGTTATAGGGGTATCTATTGATTTTAAGGCCTACAACAGAAAATCCTTTTGTTGAGGGATTCTACACATGTCCATGACAGACACATTAGCATTCATCTTCTTCAAGTCTTCTACCACATTGTAGTCTAGTTTAGGAGCTCCATGTGTGTGTATGTTTGTGGGATTTTTTTTGAAAAGAAAATAGGGGTTTGGGGCGATTGGTCAATGGGATCCCTCTAGATAATTGAGTAGTGGTGGGGTTGCTGTCGAAAAGTTGACTTTTACTTCGCGTATGTACATTTAGAATTTCAGCAGGAGGTCCCTGCACTTCAGCGACGTCGTTGAAAGGCATCAAGTGATTGGAATCCCATAACAGCATGGTTGTCTCTTCCGGTCGCTTTTGACTTTCTTAATAGATGGAATTTATTTTCGAGCTATTAGGTTGTTTGGTTAGAGAACATTCTTCTAGGAATCGATTTTCCATTAGATTCATAGCATGTATCCATTGGGGGAAGTCCCTTTCTAAATGGATTTCTTGGTGATATGTGCAAAAAGAGTCATATGTTGCGTTCCCTAAGTCGACGTTTAGGCTAGCTAGGAGAGGTTCTGTAGCTTTGAAGGGTGGATTTATTTTTAAAAAGGGTTTATAAGGTCTTTGATTTTGGTTTCCCTCCCCAACACTCCTTTTCATATCTACTATCTCGTTAGACAGTTTTTTGATCATTTGTTGCAGGTTTTCTAGATATCCTCCTTCTTTATCAGGACTTGGTTCAGTTTTTTTTTTCGGGGGTCTTGTTAACAAAATTCCTCTCTTAGGTAGAGGTTGGGTTTCTTTTTTATTTAGTGAGATCTGACCTTCTTTGCATCCTTTCTTTTGGAATTAAATCGTTTTAGCTTCTTCAAAATTTTCAGCTATGGTATGTTTGGCAGCCCTTTTTACGAACATGGAAATAGAAATTAGGAGAGCATTAGCATATACTTTAATTTGCAACTCCTGGGTAGGTTTAGCTTTTGGTTGAAATTTGTTCAAAATGGTGGTAAAGTTTTAGTTAAAATATTTAACCTTTTATTTTGGACTCATAGTGGTGGCAAAAATTTTAGCCATTAAAGCCCCTATGGTAGTTTCTTCCACAAATTTGTCCAGGAAATCCTTTTGAAACTTTGTCCAGATAGTTATAGAACCAACTAGAAGGTTAAAATACCAAGTCGAGGCTGAGTTTTCAAAGGTGTAAGGAAAACATATACACACTACGTCTTCATGTTGCACATTCATCAACCTTATATCCAATATGAACTTCTTAATATGGTCCTCGGGTAATCCGGATGATTCTGGGTCAAATTTAGGAAGTAATTTTTCTAGATGTTTGGGTAGTTTATGCAACTATTATGGGATTTCCAAATCATCTCTGGCCAACCATGGTTGATTTTCTTGAGGTTGATTTCCCCCTTCTCCATTATTATCGTTATTATCCTCCATGTCTTCTGATTTGGAACCTGAGCGATCTAAGTTAGACCCTTCCTCTTCAGATTCAAAGTCATTAGGTTCAGAGTAGTTACCAACTAGAATTTCGGGTATCAGATTAAGGGGTTGTTCGATCTCAGTAAGGGAAAAATCTATCAGGTATTCTACTGTGTGAACAAATACTTGGTCAGGGGTGTCAGAAACTGGTCTTCTTACTTGTTTTCTTCGAGGAAGTAAAGGATATAAAGGTAATGCTCTGATTTTCCGGGTGTAATATCTTGTGATTCTTCTGAACTTATTTAACTCCTCGTGGGGAAGGGTGTAAGGTATTTCAGGGTACAAGTGTTCTTCCTCTTCGTGTTGAGGTGAGTTACTCGTGTCGAGAGTACTCTTTGAATGCGGGTTACTCGTGTCGAGAGTACTCTTTGAATGTGAGTTACTCGTGTCGAGAGTACTCTTTGAATGTGAGTTACTCGTGTCGAGAGTACTCTTCCTCTTCGTGTTGAGGTGAGTTCATTCATCAGTCCCTCCTTCTAGCACCAACTCTGTTGAGGGGTCCGAGGTCCCTTTAACTCAACAATAGGAACCAAACCCACTTAAGAGGCCCAATTAGACTCGTAAGAGTTTGATGAGTGGTAAGGTTCTCCAGATTTGTGATCTGGTTGGAATTATCAATGGGCTTTAATCGTGATTGACAGATGTGTCTTTTCTATGAAATCTTTCCTCAGGCTGGGTAGTTCTCTTTTTGGTTATTTTCTAATATTTATAAGAACGAAAGATAAAACTTAATCTAAATGGCAGAGGGAAGTTAAATTGTGTGTTGGGAGAAGGATAAGTTTTTTTTAGGATAACCTCTATACCTTAGCATGCAGACGAAGAAGATCTAAACTACTTCAAACCAGCATTAATACCATTTTGATTAGTGGGCATTCAACATTGTCTGAGATAACAGTTACAGAAAAGAAAAACATACACGTGACAAGAAGCTATGCAAGAAAATTAATTTATGATGCTCCATTATCAATCACAGGTTAACACAACCAATTTCTATTCATCAACTAGAATAAAAGAACTGTTACAACATCATTAGATGACTTTAAATAACAGAAACAACAATTGTTACTCAATACAACAACAAATATTGAATCTGAAGACAAAGATAATCCCCCTCAGTCCAATCATATTCATGCCTTAGATGATAGAAGTGTCTTTGGTTCTAAACATAACATCTTAATTAAAATAGCTTGCACAGAAATAATTCTCTTACAAAATTTCAGAAAAGGTCTTTCTCTCCAAAACCATTAACCCTTTGTCCCAGGTCGATGCCATTATTTATAACAAAAAATAACTAAACTAAAAATAGCTACTAAAGTTGTGTTAAATCAAGAAAATGCCATGTGGTGGATTCATCTATCTATTCTCATTTTCTCATCTATTGGTTTCACTGAAGTGGATTGTTCTTCTTGTACTTTGACCACTTGATGAAGATATCTTCGCATGTATTTGCATATGAAAACTTGTGTTGATCCATCATAGTGGAGAGGACCTCTTTTATCTCTATTGCTCGTTCCTTGTACTTGATTACCTTGACACTTGAGCATTGTAGGATTGCTAGAGATTTAATCATGGGTTCCATGAACTTCTTCACTTGACCTGGGATCATGCTTCAAATCTGAGAAATATTTGTTTCCCATGCTAGGTCTTGCTCTTGATGTTTTTTAACTATGTCATGCAGATCTGTGAAATATTTCGGTGGACCAAACTCTGGTAGGTCAATGCTCCTCATTTCCCGATTGATTTTCTCCCAATATTTCTCAGACTCTCTCCATCTTTCCTGCATTTTCTGCTGAAGTTCATGGACCATGCTTACCCAGTGTTCAGTTGCCTCCTTTATTCATGTGACGTTGTTATCCATCAGCACTCAGATGCCATGCTCCTTTGTATCTCGACCCTTTTGCACTTCGTTGATGTAGTCTATCTGTTCTAAGGCTTGATGTGCCTTTTCATACCATCGTTACATGTCTTTATAGGTTTCCAGTCCCATGAGGGTATCTTCTTGGAAATCATCTATGCGAGCGGTGAATAGATCTCTTTCACTAGTGAATTGTGCATACATTTCTCGAAAATCACTCTTCGGGAGTACCACTGCCTATGTCGAATTCTAGTAATATTCCTCTTGATGTCGCAAATGGTCTAGGTCTTTCTTCATGGTGTCTACCTCCCTTTCATCCCTTCTTGCATTGTCCAAAGTAGCATCGGTTATAGCCATACTTGCCCCGATTAGCTCAGTCATCTTAGCATTTTCTGTGTCAATCAATGTTTCCTCTTTGGTTATGAGAAGTGTTCTATCGAGCGTGAACCTCCTTTCTTGGTAGTTATTCTCACTGCAACTTTCCTTTTCTTGTCATAATCAATTGCCTGTATATCAGTGATTTCATCCATTGGTTAAAGAATCTGTTGATCTCCCCAGGACAGAGTACTACCTAAGCTTCCTGTCGTATAGAGATGCTCCATGGCAGGTTCTCTTAGTTCCTTAGTAGGGGAAACTTATGTATGTTCTGGTGACTTGGCATCATTTTGGTGCTCGCCGGTTGGTGGATTCTTGGTCCTAGATGGGGAATTAGGCATAGGATAAACATTAGCTTGTGGTTCGGTCGTTTAGATATCGCTTTTTGGAAGTTTCCTTTCTTCTTCTGGTTCACCGGAACCCAAGTCATTCTTGGAGTTTTCATTTTGAGGTTGTATTCCCAATTGGTCGAGAAATTCAGTGTCCAAAGTTCTCCTAGCCTCATGGTTTCCTTCCTGGGGATTTGGCATCAAAGCATCGAAAGTTGGAGCAGATGTTTCTCTTGGTTCTTCCTCTTTTGTGATTGGTATCGGGGTTATGCGCAAAACCTATGAACTTTCCTAATCATCGTATATGGTAATTAAGTCTATTAGTATAGTACGCACACCCGTCCCACTTGATGATCTTGCAATCCACCACTGATCTGTAGCAGTCACCGACGATCCTGCCTGTGATGACATGGGGTTGGGGTTTTGTTGGTTGGCAATCTCCTTTGGTGGAATTGTCTCCGAGCCATTTAGCTCTTCTTCGCGATTGCTTGTGTCAGTCGGGGTAATCCTCAAGGGTTCTATCAAAGGGTTAAGTGGGGGATCTTCTTCTTACCTTTGTATAGCTCTTTGGGATTCTTCCAGTAACAACATCCCCCTTCTGCGTGCCTTTGTTGATTCTACTGCTTTGTTTTCTTCTCTTACCTTGAGGGCTTCTTGAGTTTTCTGATCTATTGTCTCAACTTGCTCATCCATAGACATCGCTTTGAATCTGGTCATATTGGGGTTAGCCCTTCTATGGAGCACCTCCTCCCAGTCTAGGGTGCCCTCTATAAATATTTAATCTTCAAAACTATCATGAGCATACGGCTAATAGAAGGATACCTGCGACGCGTGATGTGGAACTAAACCCTTTGGATCATGCTTGCGAAAGTGGCCTATGGGGAAATGATAATCAAGCTTATTTAACCCTTCTTGTTTCTCTTTTGCAGTGTCTTTGACCATATAAAATCCTATATGAAATCCATAGGGAATGAAATATCTCTTCTTATCCTTTAACAGGGAAGCACTATATCCTTGTAAAAAGTATGGTAACAAAACTCTCCCAATATGAGATGATCTAGAACATGAACGAGGAGTAGGTGGGGTGCACCAATAGCTCCAAACACCCTAATATAGGTGCTTGTCTCTTCGAAGTAGCGGTGGCCAAATTTAGCTATCATCTTCTTTGTTGTCACTGAAATCCTACGGAATTCCTTTCTAAAGATAATGAAGTATATATGGGCTATGAACCCATCATAGATCATGGAATATGATCCTTTGTACCTATTTTCTCATAAGATATTGAAATAAACATGTACAGGCAATTCGACAATATGTCAGCTTAAATTCATACCTTCGGAAACATTTCTTGTGCAGATTATGTCCAGCAAGTAGGAGGCCATGTAGAAGATTGGGACTTCTCCTTCTTTCGGTGTCTGGGCCTATAAGATATTAATACTTAGTTTCTTGTAGATAATGGCTCCTCAATTGAAACTACTCTCGGAAATCGCCATGGTATACACCAAGGGCATCCAAGCTTCTGAAAATTTTGAGTTGTCCTTTTCTCCATATAATCGACAAATTAAAGCCATTAGGTACATGTAGGGTTCTGTTAGATTTATCGTGTTGTACCATTCGATGTTTCTGTATGTGAATTTTTTGTCTTCTTTCCACCATGAGGCTAGTATACTGCTAGTGTCATGATACTCATAAAAATTTCCCATGAAATCTGTGTTTAACCTCTCCTCTGGGTCCATGAGTTTATAATACTTATGTACCTTAAATGGAAGGAAAACACCAACGCATTATCCATGTGCATTGTTGATAGTTCATTTCACTGTGTTGGCGTGGTTGATTATCCATCCTAAAGTCTCGATACAAGGAAAAATTGGGGTCCGACAAGCCACCCTGTGCAGGTATGATCTCCTGATGTTCGGGAACACTTGATCATCCAACATTTTGGCATCTCGGATGTTGTGTGGTGTGAACTTCGGGTAATCCTCCTGGATGATTTTTCTATACAAGTCTCCCCAATAAGGGAGCACCATTTTAGATCCAATGCTTCTCTCTGTGTCGTCGAACGCCGGATGTTGGGAAAAAACATTTTTGGTGGATGTGCAGATAACTGATTCTGTCTTTGAGACAAAATCAATTTCTCTTGCAGTGCCCAATGTAGACCCTTCATCGACCTCTGACTCCTTCTTTTTGTGCGTTCTAGGTGAGCACCTGGTTGTTGTATTTCTTGGAGGCATTTTCATACAGAAAATAAAAGAATTTTATAGTGAGCATCCAACCAACCTCGACAAGAGTCATTGACGCAATCGCAAGTGCAGAAATGATAAAGACAATGCTTACCTTATTGCTTCCAAGAAATTAACCTGGTCTTACTAGTAATCAAAGTCAGAGAGTTGGTTGTAATCTCCTCGATGCATTCTCTTGCTCCTTCGTCTACTTCGGGGAATAAGTTATTTGCAAATGAAATAGCATGTTTGGGTATGAACTTGTAAATTTAAACAAAATGTATACTTACCTTGTGATATGTGCAATCTATTACAGAATCTGCATCATGCTTAGGATTAAATGCAATGCAGGATGGCGGCGCAGGAGCATGTTACTCTGTAGTTCATCGATGAATTTAAATTTTGATTGTTAGTCGATGCGCGGGGTCGTGAAAAAGGTTATGCGATAATTTAACTTATCCCTCAAATCACAGATCTTGTCTTACCTCAGCTAGGGGTGTCCCATCAAATCACCAGGCCTTTTCATGTTCACAAGAAACTAGTATGATCGGCATCAGGAAAAAAAAACTAGGTCTTTTGAATGGAACAACAGCACGGATCGGCTAGGATTGTCGGTGTAGAATGATGAAGGCTCGATGAAAAACCCCGACAGTTGGTGACTTATCAGTCTACCGATAGTAAATAAGTGAGTCGGCGTTAGCAGGTTTCCTTAGACATGTTTCGTTGATACCTTTAGGAAAAAGTTTCGACATCGATTAAAACCACCGTACAACGTTGATGTGGAAAAGATGACATGGAAGTACAGATATTGTATAGGGGAACCAAGGAAGAGACTGAGTCATATGGTTTATTTGCGCAAAAAAGACACGTGGCTTATTGATTTTGACCTCTTCGTGAGAAACGTTTTTCGGCATCAGTGACTTTCTTTAAACATGCATCCTTGGCTACAACGTCCTATCCTTCCGATGCCGACGACGTATCGAAAATCAGCGATCGGCGATTTGTGTCGGTCAATGTTTCACCATTTCGACCCTCAAAGTTCGTCGATGCTGAAAATGTATCGATGATCGGCGATTTGTTATGGTTGTCCGCATTTTTTATTTACATCTCGAATTTCACCGATGTCGATAACGTATCAGCTGTGTTAAAGAACCGTATTATAGACCAGAAATTGTCAATCAACGACCATTGAAAAGTGTAAGCTGTGTACATTTTAGGCCTTTCATGCCATGTTACTAAAAAATATCAATCCGTCAATAACTTCAAGCCAAAAAAAATAACTGATAACAAGACTCAATAACAACATATAAATTCATCCATCCCACAATACTCACTCTGATTCAAAAAATGATAAGTGGTACCCAAAAAGAAAGAAATTTCGCAAAATCTTTTAGGGTGTGTTGAGTGCTAAACACAACGCTCCACTCCAATACTTCTCCAATCACCTACACATATAAAGAAATATAGTTGCAATGGAGGTAGTTACAAGGATAACTATTTTTCAAATGGTTGTGTGGCCTTCTCTTGTGTGGAACCTATATGAAACAACTCATTGTAAACCTCTCTATGGTGTATCCCTTAACACGCATAGTAGGATGGAATGCCTTTGTTAGTAAGGTAAAAAAATTGGCCAAGGAAATGAAATTGACTTAGAGAAAGAGAGAGAGAGGCAATGCTCAATGAACAATGGAAGGTCAATGTACATCTTGTGGGGAACGTTAAAGAAATAGTTGATGAGAAGGACACCCAGGTTGATCGTACAGTGAGTGGGGGACTGTAGAACACAAGCTAGCAACGAAAACGCGGTTATAAGGAGGGTGTGACCTCTGGGTTGTGAGAAATATGCCACCTAACAAGAGTTTAACATCTCGGGAGAGATTCAACTTGTGGAATGGGTAGAAAACTAGGTAGTGAAGAGTTGGCAGCCCAAAGAGGAGATACACTCAGACAACAATTCAAGTTCGCGTCAGGGGTGAGAGAAATCCCCCAAAAACTCTGAAAATGAATTTAGCAACCCTTGGTTAACAATAATAGGCACAAAATGAGAACCATTGATTTCCCCTATATCAAATCACCCAATGGTGGAAGATTGAGAGTTATTCAGAAATGTGACAACCATTAAATCTTTCTGCAAGATGAAACAAAAGCCTCCACACTACAAAGATCAATGTGTCCCCAACTCATTAACTACTCAACGCTAATAATCATCTATAGAGAAACCAACATAGTTACCAACTTAATGAGAATTGTGACCCCAAAATCAAAAAAATGGTGCTACCGGTAGCACTAGTTTTTTGGGAGGTGATTAAAATTGTAACTTGTTTGAAATCACGCCCTTGACATTGCGGAAAGAACCTTGAAATTGACCCTTGAATTGAAAAGTGATGCTACCAGTAGCCCCACTTTTTTTTGGAGTTAAAACTATCACCTAATTGAAACATGTCTTTGACCACTGACACCACCACAAATACAACACTGAAAATCGACTCCTAAATCTAAAAGTGTTTTTTTTTTCTATCTGGCGGAATTGGGAACTAGCGGGCTCGTACTCCTTTGACACTAGGTCAATTCTGACCGCTACCACTATAATCTCCAGGTGTACCCATGTGATCCCACACATGGTACACACGGCTTTGCAAGGTTCCAACCAACAATGTCACGAGTGTCTTGATAGTGCACTCTATCGCCAACTAATCTACACCTCCGAGACAAATCTAAAAGTGTCATTACTTGATAATTTATTTGTTAATTAATTTTATTTTTTTTAATAAAGTTACATGAAAAAAAAAATTAAATTGGAAAAAAAAAACACCCCTAAATAAATTCCTTTTTTTTTAA
>ML786922.1:349902-420975 GCA_009831015.1 Picea engelmannii | reverse complement strand
CCATGCTCTCAATGGGGGAGAGGCTTGTTTCTACGAGGAGGATGGGATAGGGCGTATTTCCTTTAATTTTGAGATTATAGGTTATAAAATTCTTTTGTATTTTCTCTATCTTTCTCCAGGATTCACGAGAGATACTACAACCTTCACATCCATAAAGAATAACAGGTGTGACAAGAGTCTCAAAGAGGAGTTTCTTCTTATCCCAACTCCAAAGTTCAGCTGATTTACAATTGTTTTCAAGCCCATAATAAGCTTTCCATCCCCCAATAATCCTTTTCTCAATGCTATAATTCCAATTAAGCTTGTGGTGAATATCAATTCCAAGATATTTGTATGAAGTCACTTCCTCCAAGTTGTTGTTGTCATATACCAAGGTATCATAAGGGATCTTATTGGATTTAATAATCATGACCTTAGTCTTATCAGTATTAACAGTCATACCCATATTGGATTTAATTGTGATTTTGTTTTATATATTTTTTTTAATTTCATTTTTTGGTTTTAATGTTTATTTTAAGTTGTTTTTAAATTTTTTTATAAAAAAAAAATGGTGTTTTCAGTTTTTTTGTGTGTGTGTGTGCACGTGTTTTTTAAATTTAGTGTTTTAAGGGTAATTTTTCTAAAAACAAATTCAAAAAATATATATTTAACTCTATTTTTAATTCGTTTTTTTGAATTTTTTTGACTAAAAAATTGTGATTTCCATTTTTTTTTCAACATTTTTTTTTCTTTTATAGTGATGATGATTAATGTCCATTGGAGCCAATTGGTCTATCGTAATTTAAGAAGGTAGGAGATTACATCTATTTCTTTAAAATTGTATTTCTATGCCAAAAAAGCATTGAAAGAAGTGTTCCAAGATCACCATAGTTTTGATGACTTAGGAGGTTAGGAAGGTCAATAATGTGGAAAATATTTTTAAATTGGGATCTAATATGGGTAAAGGAAGGGCAATCCAAGAGGAAGTGTTTTTCATCTTTTACCCGCTTAGTGTTATAAAGGTGATAGATCCTCTCATCCCATGGTGTTTTGGGAATTGTCCAATGCCCAGTTTCACTATGTAGCTCATGAGAGTTTGTTCTTATTTTAGCAATGTTAATTTTCTTCTTTGCGCTTCTCAAAACTTAGAGGTTATTTTGATCTTCTAAATTAGGGTTGACCACCTCCTTGTAGTATCTTAATTTATTTTATCCATTAATTCTTTATCACACCACATATTCTCCTTAAATTTAGAAGTGATAATATTTGTAATATTATCGATATTTTGCATGATGGTTTCTTCTTGTATTCCCCAATGATTTAGCCAAGATTCGGCATCTTTATGTCATCCCCCCTTGAGTCGTTGGTGGTTTTGGCTAGAGTTTGAAGCAATTTTGAGGAGCCTCTTGTCATCCATGTTTTTTATCTTGTTCTTGTACATTAGGTATCTAATCATAGCAATTCTCTCAATGGGGGGAAGGCTTGCTTCTAAANTTTTCGAAAAAAAAATTGTTTAGGGGTGTTTTTTTCCAATTTAATTATTTTTTAATGTGAATTATTAAAAAAATAAAATAAATTATCAAGTAATGACACTTTTGGATTTATGAGTCGATTTTTAGTGTTTTATTTACAGTGGTGTCAGTGGTCAAGGCCATAGTTTCACTTAGGTCATAGTTTCACTTAGGTCATAGTTTCACTTAGGTCATAGTTTTAACTTTGTTAACCATTAAATTCCTACAGTAACTCAATAAACCACAAATGTGGGTTAGCACAGTAAAATGCTCAACACAGAGAAGAAAACAATACACATTGAGACATGATTTACCTTGGAAACCCAAATGGGAAAACTAGCTTCGAATGGGCCTCATATTTTACTTGGCTATCTCTAGTTACAATGTTGTCCTTGTCCATCCTTCTTTGGACAAAAGACCCTTTGAGAGTGAAAACCATGGAGGAAAGAAGGAGAGTTGGGGGGGTAAGGGGAAGGCTATCAACCATGAACCTTCATTTCCCCTTCCTCAGCCTTCTCTCATCTGTTTTTTATATCTTTTTTAATAATCCACTTTTCCCTTTCATCTTCATCTGTCTTATTCAACTTTACATAGGCATTGGTTTACAATGTTTTACTAACCTTCATTAATTGTTGAATTGGCTTGCAGGTACCTAGTCTTACTCAGTCATTGGTTCGGATCCATTTCAAATCATTTATGTATTTCATTGACTCATTTATCATAGGTGTCATTCACTACCAAAAAAAACATGAAAAACCTATATTCATTTGACGTGAATGACATACATATTATACTATGTGGGGTGTTTTAGTGCAGAGTCATTGATCTTCCATGAGCATCATTCTCTTATGAACATTTTCTCATGAATTTAAATAGTCCACCTAACACTCATTACATTGAGGAGTACTCTTGAAGATTAAAAAATGTGATTGAAATTAACAAAATGAATTACATAATACTAATTCTCACCACTAAAACTTTTACTCAATAACATAAAAATAATTGTTCATTTAATATTTTTATATAATTTGTTATTTATCACTATGAAAACATAAAGATAATTATAACTTATAATATCATAATTCGTAATAATTATATTATATTAAAATAAAAATAAAAATCATAACTTTCGGACATAATATTAAAAAAATTACCAAATCTAAAACATGTATCACCTCTTATGACTTTTTAATTGCTTTTATACATTCTTTTCCACATTCACAAGTGCACCTAAAGCATAGATCGCCTCTTATGAGTTTTTAATTACTTTGATACATTTTTACCATATTCACAAGTGTACTATGTACAAAGTTGATTACACAATACATAAGAAACAAATATTGGCTATCTTTTCTTGGGCCTTTTGCTTTATATGGTAGAAGGGTGTGTATACACATTCGAATTTGTTTTTTCCTTGCTCCTTTCTTAGTTGTCAAAACTTACAAAGACATTTCGACTAGGACCAACATGGTTCTTTAAATGTCTAAGTTGTTGATTTTTCATGCTTCTTATGTTTTTTTAGCTAATAAAAAGAGTTTTAGTTTAATAGTGGGTTTTTTCTATGAATGTGTGTTTTTTTTTATGGAATACAATTTAATTCTTGATTTTTTGTTTTCGGTGATTGAGACTTTGTTTTCTAACTCCTTTGTTACATGATTTTTAGTGATTTGATCCTTGTACTCCTCATAGCTTATCCTTTTTAGTTCCTCAAAGTTGTTTTTTTGTGTTTCTTGCTTCTTATGTATTTTGAGTTAATAAAAAGAGTTTTAGTTTAATAGCGGGTTTTTTTTATGAACATGTGTTCTCTATGGAATACAATTTAATTATTGAGTTTTTATTTTCGGTGATTGAGACTTTGCTTTTTAACTCCTTTGTTACATGATTTTTAGTGCTTTGATCCTTGTCCTCTTCACATTTGATCCTTTATAATTCCTCAAGGTTGTTTCTTTGTGTCTCTTGCTTCTTACATTTTTTGAGCTAATAAAAAGAGTTTTAGTTTAATAATGGGTTTTCTCTACAAACATGTGTTCTCTACGGAATACAATTTAATTCTTGAGTTTCGGTGATTGAGACTTTGCTTTTTAACTCCTTTGTTATATGATTTTTAGTGCTTTGATCCTTGTCCTGCTCATATTTGATCCTTTCTAGTTCCTCAAAGTTGTTTACAGGATGGTTGGTCTCTTTTTCCTCTCCAATGAAAGCGGGGGAGAGGTTTCTTTTCTTATGCCAAGAGCATCCTCTCCTTGGAAGGTTTCCAATGTTTTGGGTTAGACTTGCAAGTGCATCATTTATGGGGTGGAGAGTGGTTTAGGATTGCCTCTTCTTTATGCTCAATGGTTTGGACACTAATTGGAAATATTTGTCTTTGTCCTATGTAGAGAGAGAGTTCTTCTTCAAGCAATTCTCATTAAAGTGTCCATGGTATCCATTGCACTTGAAAGGGAGTTTCTCATCATCCAATGTTCGTACATGGGTTTGATTGTTGATTTAGAAATCAATTGCTTTTGGAAGACCTTCTTCAAGATTTACTTATATGAGATCTAAATGTATGTAAAAATGGTCTATCTTTGTTCATCTTTCACTATAAATCTCCCCAATTTGTTCCTTATTACCTCTGGGGTTTCAACTTCCCAGAGGTTAAGAGGGAGATGGGATGGTCTTACCCAAATTGGGACTAAAGAAAAATTATCCTCCTCTGAATTGAAGCCTAGAGACCTTTGATTAAGATACAACCTAGGGGTTCCAGGAAACCACGAGCCACTATGAAATAGTAAATCTTCATCATCTTTGTATTGAAAATCAAAGTCGATGAAACCATCAACATAGATGCAAATTTGGATTCCACCTTTCATGCAAGGAATCTAATGGATTTATATTCAAGTTTAGAGACTCTTGTGGTTTGACCATGCTCCCACGAAATTTTGAAATAGACCTTGATTAGAATACATAAGAGCATTTTTGTCGTCTCTTTTCTTTTTGTATCTAGGAGAATCGACAACTAGGCGGGCTTGTACTCGCATGACACGGGGTCAATTCTGAACGCTACAACTATAACCTCCAAGAGTACCCTTGCGATCCCATGCGCGATACACACAATTTTGCAAGGTTCGAACCAACGATGTCACAAGGAGTGCCTTGATAGTGCACCGTGTCGCCAATTAATCTACACCTCCAAGACACTTTTTTATTTTCTTTTCTTTTTGGTCTCTTGCACTAGATGTTCAACATGGGATTATTTTTTTATTTTTTATAAATTTCAATTGTTATCTCTTAGTGATGTTTGCAACCATTCTTTTGAAAGACAAGAACTCGTCCAATTAGGAAGGAATATCGAACTTTCATTGTGGGTCCATGTTCATCAAGGGCATACACCCCCTGCAATGCCATGAAAATGAACAATGTTAGTGATCACTAATCTACATTAAAGAAGATATGGCTAAAAAAACCCCGAAAAATCAACTCCACAAACAGGTTTTAAGCCTCCCACACAACAAATTAAAGCATAATCATAAAAGCTTCCATGATAACTAAAACAAACCCTAATTGCAAGCAAAAATGAAAAACCCCTAATATCATCATTCCTCCTCCTCCCCTTCTTGTTATGTGAATTTTTTTTTATAATATCATTATTTATAATTTTAAATTAAAAGAATTCTACATAATAAGTCTTCATTATGTTTTGTATTTAAAGTTCTAAGTTTAGACCTTGTATACCTCTTATCGAACAATCTAGACCTTCTTACATATTGTGTTTTAAACTTTTGTTAAAGAGTTCCTATTTATTTAATTATTTCGACTATTGGTTTCTCGATCACAATCATGGTGTGTTTTAGTTGATTTGATTAATGTGACATGCACACTTGATGTGGGTTTCATTTGTCGCATTATGAGCCTACCCATGTGACGACCATATATCAAATTGCAGAGGGAGTCAATTTTGAAAAAGACATTCCTAACTAACCAAAGAATAATAGACTACGAATTGCCACACGGCAAGGCAGCCAAAGTTATCAAAGAAAAATAGTCAGAGAATTGCCACGCGTCCTCCCTTTATTCAAGACAAATGAGTACCTCGATGTGATTGTCAAATTTATATGACGTGGACCATGTTTATTTTCAGACCAAACATAAATAGTCACTGGAGGTCTGATTTTTTTCGTATTTCTCTGTCATATATATATTCACACGGTTTCTGAAACCGACTTGAAAAGATGACGAAAAAGTGGTGGAGATGACCTGTAAAATTAGTTGGTGATAGTTGTCAAGTAAGACGCGTTAGAATACGTATTGTGAGGTGCCACTCAATTTGAATTGAAAATAAAATAGAGTACATGTTTAAATGATGTAGGGTTTAAGAGGCCAAGTCATTTATAATCAATAGTCAGGGTAAAGGGTGAACAATAATCAATCTGTTGCATAGTATTTAATGTTGTGGTGGTTAGTGTATATACTGTCAGATTATCTTAGTATATATATCGAGAAATATTTAATGGTGTATATACCATTTGTCGGCATTGAATGTTGCACAATAAACTCGTTATTGTTCACCATAGTAAAAGGCATCAAGGACAGTGTATGGGTAATGAATTGTTGGTCGTGAATGTTGCGGTGGTTGGTGTATATACCATCAGATTATCTTGGTATATACGTCGAGATATATCCGACGGTGTATATACCACATGTCGGTATTGAATGTTGCACAACAGAAAAGGCATCAAGAACAATGTATGGGTAATGAATTTGTCAATGACATTGAATTGATTTTAATTTTTAGGTTGTAAATTTTCACGTTCATGTGGATGTGACATATCATTTATTCTTTGGGTGTTAATATTGAAGATGGTTTTAATGTCATGACTTGTTGTCATATTTGATTTGAATTTTTGTAGTTGTCATTTATGTGATATTATATGTGACATATTTTTATGTTGGAATTTTTCTTTACATTAATACTCTTCCTAAATTAACTTCAGTCTTCTTTATTGTGAAATTGTTAAGATATTGAAGATCATTTAATGTTTATGGGAGTTTAACAATGAGTTGGAGAAGATTCCTTGTGCTTTGAGTTGATTCGTCAAAATGAGAGGAGTCATTGAGTAGGGAGAGGTCCTTGCTAAGGGTTGTAGATTAGATTCATGAATTAGGAGAGTTGCATGAAAGGGGTTCTCATATGGCTCACTTTATGGTTTGTGTAGAGCTTGAAGAGAGGCTTAATATGAGAAAATTGTAGCTCAACACAACACAATTTATAAGGTAAGACACTCGTCACTAATCAAAAGTAAGATGAGGAATATTATAGGTATTATAGGTGCTAAGTTGAGAAAGGCTAGAGGTACAAGGAACAAGTTTTAGTTTTCTCACCCAAAGATCCAAGAGATACATTGAAGAAAAGAAAAATGCACTTATAGACACTTTATGGATTATAAAGGATGCAATCATTGAATTTGCGAGCAAAATGAGGAATCGATAGAGGATGTGAAAGAGAGGATCGGTATCTTGGGTGAGATTCTATAATAGAAGGATGATGAAGGATGACATGAGATGGCAACTATGATGAAGGAAATTTGAGGTATTGTATTAGAAAAATATGAATTGGGAAAGTTTTTTTCTCTTTCCATAGAAATGAGTATATCACCTATAATGGCACAATTTCAAACATATTATAATAAGTTGAAGGATCTCATCAAATCTCCTTTAAAAGCTTTACATTAGCACTCCTTTCTAACATCATTGTCCCCRACAATGGGTGGAGTGTTCGCTCGAAATGTTGAACGTTTCAAAACYCCTGACATAGTTTATATCTAGAAATATCAATAAACATTATGACAAACTATGAAAACCTACACACTTAGATCAAATTAATTAGAGAATTAAAAAWAATTAAAAATAATAAATAAAATAACTAATTAAGTGAATTAAATAAAGTTGAAAAATATAATTGAAAGTTMATATAGATTCAAATTATAATGAAAAGAATGTCAGGTTAAAATTAATAAATGTTCAATTAAAGGAAGGGATGGATACATAATAAACATAAAMGCAATGAAGGGGAAACAAAGATTATGAGAAAAATAGTTACAAAAGATATTAAGTTGAATTAATTTCTATTTAATTTCATTTAAATTAATTTTCAAGGTTGTAGTTTAAACATATTATTAATTGGTTATTTTATGAGAATAAAAAGGAAAATCATTTTTTGTTGATCTTAATCGGAAGAATCATTAGAAAAAGTAAAAACCTTAATGTGTTTAGTTTTTCATATGTAAAGGCCAAATACCTTCCTTCACACATACAAGTACAAGTTCTAAATTGACAATAATTTAACTTTCATTCAGTTTTCCATAATCACATTTGATTCTAATCACTAAACCATAACATCAAAATATAACTTTATCCAATTCACAATTTTATTTAACTAGTCCAATATCTCAATTTCAAAATAAACATAAAAATAATTTTGATACTTTTATTTACATTATCTGATAATTATTTTTAATTATAAAAATTATATATATATATATATATATATATATATATATATATGATTAGTTTTAAAAACAATAATCATCATCATCATTATAATTTAGAAAATATTCATTCCGTTAACATTAGATTAGATAGCCCCCAGAGTGTAAAATAGTTGATATATTCTGTTATATAAAATTACCAATTTGAAATCTTTAATCGAATAACATAACCCTGTATTACAAAAATACGTGTCCCACTAATTGTTGATTACGTGAATCATACTAAAAAAACATTAAATTAAATAAAAATATATATAACCACATATTACACTACTAACAAATCATCAATTAAAATATAAATATAACTTAAATATCGTGATTAAATTACAATGACTTAAATCCAATTGTCATAACATGCAACTTCTAACTATAAGTAAACCCACTATATCTAAACACAATGACTTAAATCCAATTGTCATAACATGTAACTTCTAACTCTAACTAAACCCACTATATCTAAATACATCCCAGTGTAATAACATGTAACTTCTAACTCTAACTAAACCCATTATATCTAAATACAAGAATTGAAGTATAAAGTGAAGCCAAAGGATGATTGATCAACATTGAAAAGATATGAGTATTTTGAACAATGTGTTATCATAAAGGAATGGAGGCTTTTTGGGTTACTATATTAGTAAAGGCCCGATTCATCTTCATAGTTCGAAATATTGATTAAAACAAGTATAAGTTGCTATGCAAGTCCCTATGGTCGTTTAAAAAATAATAATTAAAGAGGTATTTATTTCAAATATAAAAGTGAATCCCTATAAAGTATTATGAATTAGTCCACCAAAACTATACGTTTTATTCTTTAGGTATTCGAACATCTAATCTATTAAAGGAAGGTGGAAATGTGTAATTGTGAGACTTTATCATTTCTGCGAGTAAAGGAAAGTTTGGATACTTGTACAGGTTTAGCTTTCTTTTGATTTTGATATATCAATTAACTTCCTATCTTATTCACACTTGTTGGTTTCCATGCATTGTCCACTTCTTTAATTGACACTCATATTTCCTATGTCTTCACCAGCAAGGAAGTGTAGAAAGTAGAAAAAAGACACTTCAACAACAAATTGTAGAAGTAGTCGCTTCCCTTCACCCAAGGCCATTGCTTCACTTCACCCAAGCATAGCCTAATAAGCCTTTGCAATTGTTATCAGGTAAAGCCCAATATCATTTCTTCATTCAGTGATTTTATACCATTTTTCTTTGGTCTATTTGTGCTAAAGTCATAGGTCTTGTGCAGACCATATTTATTCATGTCCGCTCCCATTTGCTCTCACGGTCCCCTAAAAACATGCCATGCATTAGATATGCTCGATATACCTAAAGTAGGTAGCAGAGTATGAAATATGCATGTTATCAGAATTTCCTATCGATGAAGATTAAAATCACATCCTAAAAGTCAATTAGAGGTTACAAATACTTTTGATAGTTCTGTACTGATTCACAATTAAAATTCAACAAGATGTTTATTCAATCAACCATGTCAAATAAATAAAAATGTATCACAATTAAAAAAATCCCAGAAGATGACTTTAATGTCCATCCTAGAGTGGATCTAGAGATTGTTGAGGCTACTCCACACCACATAACCTAAAAACATGTTTTGGTTTATACCTTTTGCTTAGCCTTTGTAGTAGACCTCTACATCTAGGGTAGCGTGAAGGGAAGCCAAAACCTTAGATTTAGATTTACACACCTCCCTTTGTGAATCTTCTATTCGCAACCAAGCATACAATCCCCGGTAGGATGACTGCATCCCCTTATAAATCTAATGAACCCATTGATTCCATGTTTTTCATGAAAAACACTAGCTACCCAGTCTTCATCGTCAATTGGGGAAAGGTGTTTATAAGCATTCTCACATAAAAGAATCATCACCAGAGTTTGGATTAATATTCAATAACAGAACCACACGTCCTTCTTTGTTTGTCCTTTCTTTGTTCCCTGGTAACTCGTTCCTTTGCTTGTCATTATTGTAACCACAGGAACAACCTGTCAAAGTTGTCGGGTTGGTAGAGGTTCTTGTGAGCAATTGGTCGCATTTATCACAGTGGCTCTTTTGGCTCCACCATCCCCACTCTTCTAGTTTGGTTCAATAACCTATGGAAGCGACCTGAACAAGAACTCTGCCATGATCATTTTTTTTAGAAGTAGAAGCGCCATGCTATAGGAGGCATCAACAACATTAGGTATGGGTAGGCTTATAAAAGCAACATGGAGGAGTTAGTGGATTGTATGAAAGTTGTAGCAACGATAGATAATGTGGTGCGGAATGGAGGGGATATACAACGAATGGTTTTGGTTGAATAAATCTTGACAATGGGAAGTAATGGTCTAGTGCTTTTCCTATCACTCAAGTATATGGAGAAAAAATATATGATGGTCCTTGCATGTGCTATCAACGAAGCCTCACAAGAAAAATCGGCTCGTGAAATTTCTTGCTCTATGTTGAATGACTATCCTGTGAAAGCTCTTGCTCTAAACTGAATGGATCATGTAAAGTTGCAGACTAAAGGCGTCGTGCTTGAGAATAGAGGAAGTCGAACAAGCAACTTCAAATCTATTACAGGTATGGATTAATTTTTTTATTGTATGTGATGTATTAATTGTGCAATGATAGCGATGGTATTGTATGTGATGTATTAATTGTCTAGTGACAATGGTGGCGAGGGTAGATGAGGAGGTGTCCAGGGGGTGAGCGGTGGGTTCTGAGCCTATGCAACATGTTAACGCCTATACGATCATGTCAGAGCCTCAACTGCAACAATGAGTGCAGAACCTTTCGCTATAATTGCTTTACCACCTAGGAACAAACAAATTGGTGGTGATGGCCACTATTTATTAATATTCTATTATGAATTAAGACAAGTTTTCAAATTCCACTTTACCTATCCACTTCATAATTTTTTAAAATTTTATGTTTTTAAATCATTTCTTAATATCTGACAAATAGAAGAAAAAATTAACATACACCAGGGGCATTTAAGTCCCATAAAAAATTCTCCACCAATCAAAATTTTAAATTATCAACAAAATTCAAAAAATTATTTAGCATTTTCAAAATAATAAGAATAATTCATAATTTTTCAAAACTTTAGGATATGTTTTGCAAAACGACTGAAATAATTACAAGTCAAAATAGGTTGACTCGTAAACAAAAGCTAAAGTCCCTTGCTTGGCACGGACTAAAAATCGGAAGAACAGTCATACAATAATATTTATCACAAAATTCTAAAACTTGAAAAAGTTGTATAGTTTTATATATTCAATAGATAAGTTATTCACCTTAATTTGTATGTTTGCAGTTAAACCAAATAGAAGTTGATCAGTTTGAAACGGAGGAGATTAAATCCCAAGAGTGTAGTGTAACTTATATTCAAATGGCATTATGAGCGGGTGAAGCAAGAAGCGAGGATCAAAATAACTAAAGTCACAATGAAGGCAATTCAAACCGCAATGAATGAAACAATCTTTTGAGAATTATGTGTGTTCAATGTTTAAGTATTCTAGGGTTATCAAATTATTATAATTGTTACAATTTAAATGAAATACTAGTATATAATATTTTTTATTTTTCATATTATATAATATTTTTCATTTTTCATATTTTTGTGCAACATTTCATAACGTATTATTATTATTCATGTTTCACATATTTCGAATATTTGTGGAAGGCATCTTTAGTAAATCCATTGTCATAGACTAATAAGTTTCACTTTGGGGGATTCAAAATCTTGCACCTGCTAGCATAGAATTAGCCAAATGCCCAACAACATTGTCAATGACCACTTTAGCTAACCCGTTAGGATTAATTATATTATGTATTATATACAGATTAATACAGTGTAAAGTTATGCACAAATGCTTGAGGATAATTATATCACCAATGATCTTCCATTATTTTGCATTGGTTCTTTGGAATGTCTATTGTAGTCCATGCATTAGAAAATTTATCACACAAGTGTACTACCATATATTCCAAATCAATTCTCTTACTAGTGCACCTCACCTAGAGGGATTTGAATCTTTCACCTACTAGCACAGACCTAGCCAAATGTCCAACAACATTGGTGATAATCAGTTTAGCTAATCCCTTGGGATTAATTATATTACTTACTATATACACATTAATACAATGTAAAGTTATGCACATATGCTTGAGGAAAATTATAGCACCAAGGATCTTTCATAATTTTGCATTGGTGTTTTGGAATGTCTATAGCACCCATGCATTAGACAATTTATTGCACTAGTTCCCTACCATAGATTGTAAATATATTATCTTACTTGATATAGATGCATCGATGTTCAACCATGAACTTAGAGTATTGATGCTTTAATAGATGGTGGACATATCTATGCTACAATGTGGAATAGACACTGCTAATTGAGACTACACTAGTGTTGTTTGTCTCCATAGTTGCACTAGTGCTTCCTATAACACCCCATATTTTGGCTTTACGTAGTTAGAACTTCCATTTTACTCATCTTAGTAATTCATTGCTTAGTAACTATTTGGGCTCAGTTAGATTGACATGGACAATTGAGATGTGTATATCTGGACCTATTTAAATGTGTTTCATAATACTAGTTTTAGTATTATATGTTCATGATGATGATAGTTATGTGATTTCTTTAAACATGTAAATTTAAATGTGGAATTGCAATACATGGATACAAGTTCAAAATTGTGTTGTGAATTTATAACAGATGTGAGGCACAAAGTAAATAAGCATAAAGTTCTTAATTGAATGTCAATACAAATATGGATTATCATATGAAATTTGTGATGTGTCTACATGGATATGAGTATTGGTGAGCTAACCTACAGGTCGACGAGCTATGTAATAGCCAAATGATTGTAGTGATAAGGTAACTTGGATGTCGTAGACATCAAGAAGATAACATATGTTATAAGGTTTACTTATGATCTAATTTATGATTTCAAATATTGATATGATTTGTGGTAAGTGTGGTTTTCGCAAGACACGTAGCTTGCTTAGAGTGATTGTTCGGTGACGTGACTTTAAGAATAGTAGTTGCACAGTATGACTCGATATAGGGTGTTGACCCTAGTTCTATCAGAAAGGGTGGAGGAATTTCACATTGAGTATCATGTTGAACCTAGTTGTATCAGGAGGGGTGGAGGTATTTCCCACCATTTATCCTTCAAAACCTGGAGTCGTGGGAGGACTTTGTTAAGCCATGCTCCCCTAGACATGTGATGGCGACTACCAATTTCTTGTTGGGGAAGCTTGGTCAAGATATTTGACACTTTTGCTTATAAGTTCTATCTAGAGTTAGGTCAATATAGTTGACACTCCAGTTTAGTCCAATAGAGGAAAGGATAGGATGTGGAAAATGGAAGTGGTTAGAAAGGAAGTATGATTCTATGTTAGTTGAGAATATTACTTAGGGATTAGATGTGTCACTCGTGTTTCCTCACTTGGTTCCTACCATGTTTAAAACACTCATTTTGATTCCCTTTTGATATTTTAAGTGATGATCAATTATTGATGAGTTATTGTAACTTTGTTAGTTAAGATTATTGATGATGCAATTACTTGATTTGTTGTCCTACATGTCATGTTGTGATCATACATGAACTATGCACTAGAGGCAGTGATTGTTTATCGTTAGTACATGCACAAGTTATGTGTCAACTAGTTATGCATACATAGCCTGCACATGTACACTAGTATAATTAGTTCCAATGTATTACTTAATAAACTAGGTTATTAACTATTTGGTTTAATGATTGTATGACTTATATTGCATACATAAATATATATAGTAGCATTAGATACCTTCATTGACTTTGATTGTTAGTTGGTTTGATGAATTAAATAGGTATGATGAGTTCTCATAAACTTTGGGGACAATTGTCCAGTTGCATTTATAAGCTAACATAAGAAGAAAGACTTTGTATCCTATATATTATTATTTTATGTAAGTCATTTAATATTTTAGTTTTTTTAACTTTTCCCCAAAAATCTAGAAGAGAAATGTTGATGGCTATTAATGAGGGTGGTTGAGGAGACTTGGAGAAGGGGCTATGGAAACTTAATAAATAGGGAGAGGAAGTGGAGTTTAAGGGGGGGAGGAGATTGAGAGGTTGGAGCTTGTTGAGAGTTTGGATAATTCTTAGAAGAGATATTTCTTGTGATAATCATATTATAGCATATGTGCATTGTTGTTCTTGAAGTCATGGGCACAGAGGGCCAAGAGACTGAAAGGTTTATTGGAGCTAGAAATTCGGCTAGGCTCCTAGTTAGCTGGGAGGATAACTTTGTTTTACTCTAAGCAAGTGGTAAAATAACTCTTGGAGGCATCTTTCCTAGACTACATTACAACTGATCAACTTCAACAAGCCAAGGATGAGGTATTTTCCTTTTCCTTGGTATTTTGTTATGTTTAAATGTAGAAATATTAAAGTTAACATTTTACTTAACTCCTTTTGTTATTTAATTTCATCTTATTATTAATTAACTCTTGTTATTTAGATTCAGATTCATAAAATTGGGCAAATGTAAAAGAGAGAAATGGGTATGTTGTGAGTTATTCCATTTATAAAGCAAAAAATTATGGTAAAACAAAACTCTTATAACATAAATATTTTAATTAGTGAATATTATGTCATATCACTAGTGATAAGGTGTTACACCTCCTACATACTAGAAATAATTGTTTCTTTGATATTGGGTATAGCAACGGGGCATTTAGTGGCAATGCACCTAGTTTAATGAAGAACATTAGCATGTCATTCATTTAGATGTATTGTTTGGGTTGTGATAGGCAATGTGCTCATATCTATCTTGGTAAATTCATGCATCATATATATTTTAGTACATCAATCAGAAAACCTCCCCTAATTGGCCAACAAACTTCACAAAATATCCACAAATGCTTATGCTAAGACATTAAAAAAAAAACACATGTACATCCAAGTGCAAATGCTTTAATAGTTGTTTTTTGAAAATTTTGTCCATAACTATACATTAAAAACCTTTACTAAAAACATATTTTTAGTTATACATTAAAAACCTTTACTAAAAACATATTTTTTAATAGCAAAAACCTAAAAAAAACCATAATAATGAAATGTGGAATGGGGTAAAGGAGATAGCTACCAGAGTGCAATCACATATTCATCTCTTATAACATTCACAATTTATGATGGGACAATTGGAAAGTTAACAATTTAACAGTCTGAGTGAGTCTAATGGTTGAGAACATGTGTTTCCTCTTAAGAGGTCACAAGTTCAAATCCAGAGGGAGGTAGGGTATGTATACTTCTATAGACTTTATTAGTCAAATCGTTGGACGGATGAAGTCCCTTATCCCACAAACAAAAGAATCTCATACACCAATTTGATGTCTAACTTGATTGTAACCTTAAAATTATATTATTATTATTATTATTAAAAATATCTTACCTTTAATAAAATAAAGTTTGTAAAAAAAATACTTACAAACATGTTATGAAAGTGAAAGGTTACACATGTTACGAAAGGTTACATGAGAGAGAATACAAACTTATTTTTATTTAAATTCCAAATCATAAAAAATATTTATTTTATCAAATTTTCTAGGATAGGCTTTACTAGAACTAAATAAATATAAAATAACCTTAACAACTTAACATCCACAATGAACAACTTAACACTTTATAACCTTAAAAATTAACATTTTCAAAATAAGGTGATTAAAAAATTAGAAAATAATATTCTTATATGATTCACGAACCTTCTTAAACTAAAGGAAAAAAAGAATATTCTTATATGATTCATGGACTTAAAAAAGTAATAATAAGTAAACAAGGAGATTTTGATTTCATTTATACATATCTTGGAATTTGGGTTTCCAAATTTTTCATTTGATATTGGGATTTGAGCTTTAGTGTTTTTATCGATATAATTTTAATTTTAATTATCCAAATTAAAATTAAAATTATAGAGCCAGCT
Source organism: Picea engelmannii (assembly GCA_009831015.1). Lineage (NCBI taxonomy): Eukaryota > Viridiplantae > Streptophyta > Pinopsida > Pinales > Pinaceae > Picea > Picea engelmannii. The sequence goes on along the minus strand of ML786922.1, from coordinate 404,985 downwards.
TCATCTCCATCAATATATTTTACCTCTCGGGGATACCGTCATACATGTTCCTACACACCACCCACATACAGAACAATTCCCCTTTCTCTTTCTTTTATGCAGGTTTCATTTCAAGAGTTGTGCTCTAGACACTGGATTCTATCTCTAGTTAGTGCAAATGAGCTTCTAAAGGGAAGAGCCACTCACCTTAGTGTAAGAAGGGTTAAGAATTTATTGCTCACGCTAGTTTGGTCTCGGTGATGTACCCTTTGATTCACATTCAGGTGGGAACTATGTCTCACTATTAGAGAGACAAATTAGAAGTCATGGGGTGGGGGGAATTTAAGATAAAGAAAATTGAGAGTAGTATAAGCTAGCAAGTTATATTATGTAAAAGAAAGAATGGAGTGTTGGAAAAAAACTTATGAACTATATGTTGTGTGATGTAGACGTTGCTTTCATCATCTTCTCCATTAGTGGAAGACTCTACTAATTTGCAAATAAAAGGTATATAGTCTATTTTGTCATCGACTGTTATAGCATGTAGGCTTACTTAGTATTTTTCTAGACTGTAAATAAATGCAACAACAACATTACAATATATCACAATAAGAAAATGAATGTTTTTAACCCTGTTAATGAATGTTTTCAAAGTTGTTAATGACATATAAAAAAATTGAGACATTATCACTCTGCGCTTTTCAATCTTGTAGGTAGAAGAGGACTTGTTTGAGAAGACAGGTTCTAGTTGCAGAGGATACCCATTCCTCGGGGAACAGAGTTATGACACTGAGCAGAAGGGAAAACACTTCTATGTTGTTGATATGTTGCAATTCAGGGGTAGTCAACCACGAGGAAGAAGAGAAATAGGGAGGGAAATATCTTTAAGGAATGAAAAACATGTTGGGAAGCCACACACAAGTGGCCAAGTGGAAGTCTCACCCATTGCCACTATGAGACACCAGAGCCACTGCAGATATTGCAACAAGTTATGGATTATGCGTCCAAAAATATTAAACATTCAATGTTTGGAATTAATGCTAACTTGGAACTTAACATTAATCTACCTTGCATATTCTTACATACATTGTTACCTAAGTTTAAAGTATGAAACCAAATAAAACCTCAAACTAAAAAATAAAGATAAAAAATGAAATGTAAATTTGAAAATTATATAAATCTACTAAAACATTCATTAAAATGGTTTGTTTGCATTGGTTTATGTGCAGGGACTAATAAAACAACAACAAAACGATTACTAATAGTCCATGTAGCTAGAAGGGCAAGGACCAATAAAGGACTAGTCCCACTTAAACATAATTTCAAATTGAAATGCCATGAGAGATTTGGATAACTCAGTTTAGTTGGAGTCAAATTATTTTAATTTCAAATTGAAATGCCATGAGAGATTTGGACAACTCAGTTTAGTTGGAGTCCAATTATTTTTCTTAAATAACGATTTCATGTGGTTTGTGTTGTTATAAAAATTTATAGGAGGATTATCTTGCTAAAATATTGTTTTTATATGTGAAGTTTAAAATTCTACCTTTCGTGCTAAAGTGAATATTTGAATATTTATATTATATTAATGTATAATTAAGTTTTTTTAAATTAAAGAAAATATTATACATATTAAAAGAAGAGTGGTTTGTGTTGTTATAAAATTTTATAGGAGGATTATTTTGCTAAAATATTGTTTTTATATGTGAAGTTTAAAATTCTCCCTTTCCGGGTTAAAGTGAATATTTGAATATTTATATTATATTAATGTATAATTAAGTTTATTTTAAATTAAAGAAAATATTATATATTAAAAGAATTGAAAATTTTATAATTTAAATAAAAATATTTATTTAATGTTGTGAATATATATGTGTGGGGGTTTATGTAGGTAAATGACTAATTCCTTGTAGGTTTTATTCATTATCAAAAAAATATGAAATTCTTATATTCCTTTGAGGTGAATGAGATACATATTTTATACATATGAGGGGTGTTTTCACAATGTAGTCATTAATTTTGAGTATCATTCTATTATTAATATTTTTTTGAGTTTATATAGTTTACTTAACACTCATTGCATTGAGGACACTTACAAGATTTTAAAAATGTAATTGAAATTAGAAAAATGAATCATATAGCACCAATTCTCACTACTAAAACTTGCACCTACTAACATAGACTTCCTAGAAAGATCATCCAATCTCTTATAATTTTAACTCAAACATAATTAATCATGCATTAAATCTACTTAACTTAATACTCCATTTATAAAACTTTAATAAAATTTAAACTTATAACCCATCCATTAATAACTTCAATAATATATATATATATATATATATATATATATATATATATATATATATATATATATATACCCGTGAAAAAAAACATGTAATTTTATTCGTGTTGACAAAACTATAGTACTATATGTTGTAGCATTCCTTGGCTTGTTCATTACATTTGAAAAGACCAAGAGTTTTTTGCTCCTACCTAAAACTGGTCAGTTGGCCAAAAATCCCATTTTGATCCTTCACTTATGTTTTTGCCTAATGACAAATCATAAAATTCCACTTGTTTATCCTACTTTTATCAGTGCCTTCATATGTATATACAAAGAGGAGAAAAACCAAGCTCATGTAGCTTGCAATAAACAATATCATCTATGTCAGTATAACTTCAAGCACAGTGGATGAAATGTTTAGTCACATAAGGGATCAAGGGTGATGAAGAAATTATGAGGAGCCAAGCTGGCTCTTTTCCCATATTTTCCAGCGTTCTTGGTCCAGGTCTAGTCCAATTTTTATCTGCTTCCTAATTCCAGATACTGTAGACATGGGAAAAGGAGACATGAGTGAAGGATAAGAGGAGCCTCCCCATGTCATCCAATATTGGCTAAAGTGTGTATGTGTGTATAGTTTGCTTCCATTCAACCATTTTATCACAAGCAATGAGTCCCCAAAAATCTGTATATGTGTGATTCATTTTTCAATTGCTAGCGTTAAGAGGAGTTTAACTGTCATAAAATCATTGTAGTTGTTGGTTGCTTCCCCCAGATTTGTTGCAAATGAAATTGCGGTGAAAGCATCCAAATGTAGGATACCTTTTGTTTCTCCCGAAGCAGGGGAGCCCTGTGTTGCACCATCAAAAAATGCCCAGGGGGAGAAAAGGTCTATATTGGGGGGAATGGGAAAAGGGGAAAATATTTGGGGGAAAGGATTGGAGGATATTCAAGGAAGATATGGAAAAACGGGAGGGGGAGGGCTGAGGCTCTTGATCAGCAAAAATTGTATGATTCAAGGAAAGACATAATTAGAGGGAGGGCTTTGTGGGGAGATGTGGTAGGGGAGGAGAGACAAGATTGTAGGGTTTGCTTAATTGTGGTACCTTCCCAGTAGGTTGTGGTCTCGAGCGAAGTGTATTTTTTTCCCAAACTTCTTTAGTGAAGGGGTAGTGTAGAAAAAGGTGAGAAATATTTCCATTGTCCTGCTTGTAGAGGGCACAACGACTAGGTCTGAAAAAACTTCATTTTTTCATATTTTTCCAAGTGGGAGATTTATTTGTGAGAAGAATCCACATGAACATTTTGGATTTTGATGGGCATTTCAGTTTCCAGAGTGTTGTCCCCCACCATGGGGATGTGTCATCAATATGATCCAGAGTTAAACCATTGTACATCTGTGCTTTGGACAATAGTTCCCAGAGGGATTGAATGATCAAATGAGGGAGTCCTTTTGATCTGTGAGGTTTCCCAAGGACATGTATAGGGCATCGGTGTAGTTCCTCCAAATAGGTGCATGTGCTTCATCAAACACTATTTCTTGTCAACTTAACCAATGGGTTGTGACAATCACAAAATCCATTATGGGGATTTGTTGTAGATTGTAGAAACTTGCATTATTGATGGCTTTATAAGAGGAATTGGGAGGATGTGTTTTCCTTTGCATTCAATCCATGGGTATTTTCCTATAAGAATGTCAACACCATCTGCAACCTTCCATATAAGTCAGTTTCCAATCAGGAGAAACACATTTACCATGGCTTTCCATATAACAGAACCAGACGATGATGGCGTTCAACGGAAAGCGTTTTTCGTTAACAATGCAAGCCCACAACCCTATGTTGGATATTATCCCCCCCAACATCGTTTGCATCTAGTGATTTTTCAAATAGATGGATGTTTTTAAGCCCCATCTCCCAAAATATTTTGGAGTTGATATCCTTTTTTTTTAAGCCAGAACTAAGGGTATTTTTTCATCAGTTCTTGACCAGAGGAAGCGAAAGGAGAGTTGTTTGATTCTCTCAAGAATATCCTTTGGGACCCAGGTGAGAGAGGTCCAAAAAAACAGGATTACCTCTAAAACCGATTTTACTAAAACATGTCTTCGAGCATGAGACAACTATATGTTATGCCATGAGAGCATGCACTTTTCCACCTTTGCACAGAGCCATTGCCAATCTATTTTGTTGTATTTGTTTTCTTTTAAAGAGAATCCTAGGTATCTCATCCCTTCTAGTTTTCCCAATGTTAGAGTTCCAAGAACTCTGGAGGTATGCTAATTTTCATTTTCAGTCATTCCCCGAAAATAGAGGGAGGATTTCTCCATGTTCATTTGCATATCCATGGCTAAGAAGAAAGTATGGAGAATCTCTTTGAGAGGGGATATTTATTAGATATCTCCATCACAAAATATTAAGATATCATCTACAAAGAGAAGATGTGTTAAAGAGAAGTTTAAACTGATTTTTATACCTTTCGGGTTTGTTGAGTTGACTTCACTGTGGATAATCATGTTGAGACTTTCAGCCACCAACAATAACAACAACGGGGAGAGAGGGAATCCTTGACAAAGTCTGCATCCAGCTCTAAAGAAGGAGGTGGTTGAACCATTTATGAGAAGAATAAAGGAGGTGGTAGAGATGTAGTTCATCACCTAAGTGACAAATGAGTGTCCAAAACCCAAATGTATCAAAAGAAGTCTGGTATATAGCCAACTGACCTTGTCAAAGGCGTTTAAGAGATCCACTTTGTATGTAATTTATTTCATCTTTTGGGTGTGGATTGAGTGGAGATCTTCATGTGCTATTCCAATTTCCTAGTGGAGTTTTCTTCCTTGGAGGAACCTGAATTGCTCTTCAGAGATTTTTTCACTTAGTATATCTTTTGGTCTATAAGTGATGATCTTTGAGATGATTTTGTATACACTATTGTAGAGAGAGATGGGTCGAAATTGGTCGAAATTTGTTGGGTTGTACACTTTTGGAATGAGAGCTATGAAGGTAGCATTAAAGGGAGTGTGGATCTGGCCAGTTCTTATTGAAAATTCAATCAAACTTAAAAGGTCCTCCCCAATGATATCAAAGCATCCTTTGTAAAATTCAATTGGAAAACCATCTGAACTTGGGATTTTGTCCTTCTAAAAGCTATGAAGGATTTTCTCCAACTCTTCCTTTGTAATATCCTCCATAAGTTTTTGATTGTCTTCTAGGTTGATGAATATAGGAAAGAGACTCACCACATTTATGATAGTGTATATATTAACCCTGGAGTATGCTTTGAAGAGATATTTAAGGTGTGATGTGCCTTCTTGCATTATGTCTTCAAAGGAAGATGATTTTGAGCCGTCCTTTCTATCTATAGACAAAATAATGTTGGAGAGTTTCCTGCCATTCACAAAGTGATGAAATAATTTTGTGTTTTCATCCCCAAATTGTAACCAAAGTGCCTTGCTTCTCATTCACCACTCCTGCTCCTTTTTTTGTAGGATTTTCCTCTTGAGAATGTCTAGGTTTTTGTATTATACCTTCATCTATATCGACATAGGGCCCATTGTTTCTTTCTCTTGCCAGGATTTCATCTTATCTTTAATTTCAGAAAGGGATTTTTTTTCTACATGCTTTCTCTTTTTGTTCTAGGAGATGGAGGACTCCTTTTCCCTTTTTAATTTTGTCATGAATTGTATAGATGGGGATTCTGGAAAGAGGGGATTGTAGGGAACCCAACATTCCTTTATGGCTTGTAGATATTATTTGGATTCTATCCATATACGATTGAATTTGAAAGGATTGGGGGGCTTCTTCCCTTCTCTGGCTAGTTCTAGCAGAATAGGATTATGGTAAGAGATGTCGCTCGTTTCCACCCACTGCCTAAAGTGCATGGATCCCTGAAGAAAATTCTCTGACAAAATGAATCTGTCAAGCCTTTTTTCCATCCTCTCATATCTTGATTGCAAGTTTCTCCAAGTAGGTTTGTATTTGATGGGATGAATGTCAAATAGGCTAGCCTCATCCAATTTATGAATGAAAAAATCGGAGAGAGGATCTTTCTGAGAAAAGGGACCCCAAATTTCATGGGCACCCAGGGTAAAGTTTAGATCCCATCCAATGAAAACAAAATTCTGATTCGAAAATTTTGAGTTGAATAATTTTTTCCAAAACTCTTTTCTATTTGAATACAACCCATAGATGTTGATGCAGAGAAAGTCAAAATTTATCTCTCTAGAGAAGAAATGAGTGCCCAGAAAAGACAAAGAGGCCCGAGAGTTGAGGAGCTTCAAGGAAGATTTCCTCCAACTAGTAAGTATCCCTCCAAATTTCCCAAGAGCATATAGTCCTAGGAATTCCCAATCATGGAAGGAGGTGGTGAAAGAATCCATTGCTTTGCTTCCGGAAATCATAATCTCTTGGAGAAAAAGAATGGATGGAGAAAGTTTCTCTAAGGGCCCCAAGAATACTTTTTTGTTTTCTAGAATAGACTTGAGTGCTAGCTAGTTTTTGAGCTTGTGAAAATAAGGAAGTTCTTCCCCATGAACGAGTTTCTGTTCTGGGGGAAGAGAAGATGGGGACAGAGGAAGCGGAGGTTCGACCAAGTTCGGGGAAGGTGGGGTAGTTGAGGGTCAAACGAATAATAAGGGAATAAGTGGGGTAGTGTGGGTGCCCAAGAGGCTCAAAAGAAAAGTGGTTTCTAAAAATCCTCCATCAACAGAAGTTGTATCTCTACCACTAGAAGCACCAAAAGTAGAAAAATGATTAAAAACGAGAGGAGAACGAGAGACTTTACCAGAATTTTCATCCATGGGCTTGCAACATGGGGGAAGAACAACATCACTTGCAACTGCTTGGGGAGCTAGGGGAACATCCACTACTTGGGGCTTCTTCGGAGAAACCGATTGTTTCTCTGTCAGAGGGCGCCTCTTGGAAGAAAATTCAACACCAGTGACCTTTTTTTTTCATCGAAGTCTTTGATCCCCTTTAATGCAATCCCTGGTGATATGTCCATATCAATGGCACTGACCACATTTGAATGGTATACCCTTGTAATCTATGGATATCTTTATGGATGTTCCTTTGAAACATATAGTAGTGTCATTTGCTAATCCTTCAAACAACTTGACACCTACCAAAATGCAGGTCATTCCCATATAGACAGAGGTGATGTAGGAGTGATTACCTTCATAGTAATAACTGATGGTATTCCTAATCTCTTTGAATACCTCATCCAACCAAAATATCATCGGAAGGCCCCGGAGATGAACCCACACAGTGGAGATTTCAACTCTCTCTGAGGCTGCATCAAAATCAATAGATCATTTCTTCATAAATAAGGTATGTGCTCCAAAAGACCATGTGCCTACGAGTATTTTGTGGGTATCTGGGGCCAAATGAAATTCCAACGCCATCCAACCCTTGTCTAGGACCAGGCTCTTTGGGACATACCCTAGAATAAGAATGAAGGTTTGTGTAGTCTAATGGTGGAGGGAATTTGGAGAGAGTCTCTTATTGACGAATCATCCAATGAGAGTCTCTTGTTGCATCGCTATGATTTTGTTGAGTTGTATATTTTCTCCAAGAACTAGGTTTTTGACTCTCGTCTTACACTTTAGGAAGCGTTTTTCTTTCCTTCAATTTTCCATGTCAGTAGCACTAGGGTTTGATCCAGATAATGTCATAGGTATCAAGAGGTCCTCACGAAGAACTTCTTTTGAGAGAAACTTCCATATAAATCCATATGTTTGTTGGTGAGGCTATGTCAATAAATTTTATGAGGACGTATGCAAGTACATACATCTGTCAACGACATCAACATTATGATAGCAGATGGACTGAGCAGAATGATCTATCCCTGAGGTGTGTGAGGTAGTTGGATTTGCGGCCTCACATGGAGAAGCTTGGTGATGTGTATGTTCCACTCTGAAGGATGATTTGGGAAGGGTCTTGTCATTGAAAGAGTGTGAGGATTCACACAAGTTGGAGGTAGGGAAAGGACCAAGCTCAGGGTGTGGCTGGATATGGAGACAATAAGTGGCGTCCCCAGTGGGGACTACAGATCCATGTGTGACATCTGAGGAGGATGATGTGACCTGGGTGGAACAGATATCAACGCCAAGTAGTGGATCCTCTGAATAGTCCAAAATCTCCTCATCGTCATAGGCCATCATGGCTTGACTTGGTACAAAAATCGCTCACCCCATGGGACGTTAGTCATTTATGTCGTGTGCAGGCCTGTGAAAATCCTAGCTACCCAAAAATGGCATACCAAAACCCCCCCAACATAATTAGTCTCATTGTTGTTCTCAAGTGTGACCCTTCAAGTTATCATGAGACTATCTTTAAAAATTTGAAGGACATGGGGTAGGATTTGATCCACTTATGTGTACACAGATCATTAGATAATTTAATATAATATCTTTGAGTGCAACCACACATTCAACCACTACCTCAAGGTACCCCATGGCTCCAAAAAAATCCCTCGTGAAATTTGAACCTTTCCCTCTAATATGAATATGTGTGTCTAATGTAACTAAACAATATGGCCCAGGTATTATTTTGGTACCACGGCCTAGCATTATAACAACACTTTACACATCGATATTATAAAAAACAATTCTTTGTTTTGTCTTATAGTTTTTTTTTTTTTTTTTTTTAATCCACGTTGGAGATTTCGCGTTGGAAACCCACCCCAGATACTTCTCCACATAGTGGCTGGTATGGGAGTGATAAAGCTTCGCAGCCCCAAGGGACACAGGTTTCGAACTCATGACCTCTCCCCAAACTGAAAGAGTGTGCGCATGTCTTAACCAATTGTGCTATCCCATGGGACTATCTTATAGTTTTTGTTACAAAACAATTCTTTGTTTTGTTTAATTTATAAACACTTAACTAAACAATTTAAAAACATTACAAAATGTTCCTTTAATCTCTTCGTATAATTTATTATTTGTTGCCATGGCACCGAATGTAAAGATAATTAAAAAGTGTCGTATCATAATTGTAGTTATATTGTATTAAAAATAAAATAAAAAAGTCGTGACTTTCTCAATATGACATAATTTTGAGAAAATTAAAAAACCTATAACATCTAAAGCATAGATCACCTCTTATGACCTTTTAATTATGTCTATACATTCTCTTCCATATTCACAAGTGCATTATGGGACAAAGTTGATTACACAATACATAGACGACAAATATTAGCTATCTTTTCTTCGGCATTTTGCTTTCTATGCTTACAAGGGTGTGCATTAACACTTGAATTCGTTTTTTCCTTATTACTTTCTTAGTGGTCTAACTTTCAAATATATTTAGACTAAGACCATGGGAGTTTTGGTGGTCTTCAAATGTCTAAGTCGTCGTTTTTTCTTCTTATACTATATGTATTTCCCTAACTTCCAATTCTAGGTTTTGGAATGGGCTATGTTAGTCTTTCTCTATGTCTCTCATATGGAATGGGCTATGTTAGTCTTTCTCTATGTCTCTCATCTGTGATACCTTGGTAGCTAATAAAGAGAGTATGAGTTCAATAGTGAACTTTCCCTTCAAACATATGTTTTCCATAGAATACAATTTAGCTCTTAAGTCTTTGGCTTCAGTGTTCAAGAATTTTCTTTTTAACTCCTTTTTTACATTATTTTTAGTGCTTTGATCCTTATTCTCCTCATCTTTGATTATTTCTAGTTCTTCAAAGTTGTTTGCATGATGTTTGGTTTCTTTTTCCGCCCTAGAAGCAGGGGGATGGGGGTTTCTTTTCTTGGTCCAAGAGAATCCTCTCCTTGGAAGGTATCCATTTTGGGGGTTTGGTCCTGCATATGCATCATTTTTGGGGTGGAGAGGTAGTTGAGGATTTCCCTTTATTTATGTTAAATGGTTTGGAAACTATCTATAAATATTTGTCTTTCTCCTAAGTAGAGGAGGAGTTATTTTTTAGGTAATTCTTGTTGAAGTGTCCATATGCATGGTATCCATTGCACTTGAAAGGGAGTTTCTCATTATCCAACGTTCATACATGGGTCCAATGATTGATTTAAAAATCAATTGCTTATGGAAGACCTTCTTCAATATTTACTTATATGAGATCTAAATGTCGTAAGCATGCCCTATCTTAGCTAATTTTTCTCTATAAATCTCCCCAATTTATTCCTTGTTACCTCTAGTGTTTCAACTTCCCAAAGGTTAAGAGGAAGATGGAATAGTATTACCCAAATAGGGACTGAAGACAAATTCTCCTCCTTGGGACTGAAGCCTAGAGACCATTGATTAAGATACAACCTAGTGGTTCCAAGAATCCACAGGCCACTACAAAATATCAAATCTTCACCATCTTTGAATTGAAAATAAAATTGATGAAACCCTTATCATAGACACAGATTTGGATTCCACCTTTCATGTAGGGGATCTAATGGATTTAGATTCAAGTTTAGAGACTCTTTAGGTTTGACAACACTCCCATGAACTTCCCAAATAGACCTCGATTAGAATACACAAGAGCCTTTTTTTTGGTCTCATGCACTGAATGTTTAAAGTGGAATTATTTTATGATTTTTTTTTATAAATTTCCATTGTTGGCTCTTAGTGATATTTGCAACCATTCTTTTAAAAGACAAGAACTCATCCAATAAGGTAGGAACATATGATTTTCATTGTGGATCCATATTGATTGGGGGAATACACCCCCTACAATGCTAGAAAAATGGACAACGTTAGTGATCACTAGTCTACATAAGAAGAGGCATGTCTAAGGTGTAACATCCACAGCTTTAATTCCCACAAATTATAATGTAATTGTATAAATGGAATTCAGGCTGGTGAGCCAATATGTTGGGGAAAATAACTCGTACTGATTAATATGGTTGAGGGCCAAAGTATGTATTATGTACATTGAAATGATTAATAAAAGTAGTGGTTGTTGGTTGTGATACATGAGGGATTAAGACAATGGGGGGCTATGATTCCACAAGAGAGAGGAGTCCAAGGGGGGGATTTATTCATGGGTATTAATCCAACCCACATTCATGAATTATTATATTTGTGTAAACCTTCTATTTGTTGTTGATTGTTCTCAAATCCAATCATTTATTTCATGTAAGAGGGTGGGTGTGAGGAGTCACATCCCATAGTTATTGGGGAGAATAGGGATAAAGTACAATAAACATTGGGCAGAGTGAGTAGTCAATTGGCTTGAGGAAAAGGAAATTTGTATGCAGAAAGTAGAGAGTTTTTTTACATGTAGGTTTTGGACAGCCTTAGGGGAGCTGAGTGTTGTGAAGAGAACCAGCCATGTTATGCTTGAAGGCAGCCATGGTTTGGTTGTGTATTATGCTGAGAAATGGGCATGTGTGCATGTAAAATAGGTTGTAATCTTGTAGTGCATTTTTCGTTGAGGAAATGGCTCAAGAGCCTTGTGAATGTTATTGTGAGCACTCTTGAAGCAGTTGAGAGTTCCTGAAGTCCCCAACTAATATATTCCTATCCAATCAAGTGCACTGGAAGCCCTGATAAATTAATGGTATAACCCGAGGGACTGTGAGTAGGGGGTACATTCCTTAGGTTGTGCAGGTTGTGGGGGAAGAGAGAGTTGATGGATTGAAACAATTGTAGGAGTAAAACCTAGGTTTTGGGTTGTTGAGTTTGTAGAGTGGACAATCAGAGGAAACGATCTTCTTATGGACTCATAGTCTCAGCTTGGGGGTGGCCTATTGTTGAGCGAGAATGAACAACAGTGACTATGGTTGGGAGGTTCAACGTGTGTATGCATCTAGTTGGTTACTTTATTAAAAGATAAGTGCTATGTTGTTTTTATTATGATTATTTCGTTGTGTAAATGAATATTTGAATGTTGTGTGTGTTCGTTAGTTTAATTGAACAATTGCATTCATGTTTTAATATATGTTGTTATGTGCATGTTAAACTATGGGCATGTTGACCCTTGGGTTATTTTATATGTATGGGGGTGGTTTTAAATTCATTTTTAACAAGCTAAGTCTTTTTCCACAGTGATAGACTCAGATGGGATGGATGGGTACATTACATTATGGTATCAAAGCCACAGGTTCAATACTTAGCCTGTATGGAGCCATTTGTTAGCACATAGAAGTTGAATTGCAAAAATTAAAGTTTGAAGGATGTCTGCAACTTGTTTGTCAAAATTACTCCCGTGAAATTGGGGGGGAATTCATGAGGAATTTGAGGGAATTGAACCTAGGGGTTAAAATCCCCAATTTTTAATCTCAGTTTGAGCAGTTTTGGGCATGTAATTGGTCAAATATTGGAGCTACATGAAAGCCATGGAGAAATTGGGTAAAAAAACCCCAATTCATGAAAGAATTTGAGTGTTATTTGTGCATAGAAAGGTCAGTCAGTCATGCGTGGAGGTAATCGATTGGTTGCAAGTCCAGAATTGGTCACAAAGAGATTAATTTCATAGTTTCATGGTGGCTCGAGTAGAAATTTTGGAATTATGCAATTTGGAAAAAAAATTAATTCAAAAAAAAAATGGGTATTTTTCCGTACATGACGTCAGCATGAAATGGAGGCCATGTGGAGGTGACATGGAAGAGGTGATGTGGAATTTGGTGGCACGGTGGCAAGTGACATGGGAGCCACATGAGGTGGTAGTATAGCCAATACAATAAACCATTGTCGCATCGGAGGCAAAGCGGTTTTGGCTCGGGACCTTGTACCATGCGACACGATTAAGATTGTGGCATGTAGTAAGCGGTTTGTAATGTCAAAACCCTAGGGTTTGTTAACCCTCGTGCACTTTTTGGATGTAACATGGCTTCTCCACTGTCTATCTTCTCCAATCTCCACCATTGGATCTGCAAGATGTACAAGTTTGTGCACCAAGGTAAAGGTGTGTGATGGGACATGCCCATCCTCACAGCCAATGAAGGGGCGACATGTGGAGTATTTCAATAAGGGTGGGACCCTTGCCCCATCCGAGGTCATAGGTGTGCTATTTGGGTAGGTGTAGCTCGTGAAATATTAATATTTTATTAATGTTTAAGGCCAACTTAAAGGGAAAAGAGGAGAGAGGTAAGGAAAGTAAGAGAGAGAAGGCTGGAGAGGAAGGTTAGGCAGGCCAAGAGGACGACATGGCATCACCTCAGGGTGTCATGTGGACCCAGAATGCCACATCAATGATCACGTCAGCAAAGATGCCACATAGGAAAAATTGCATTTTAGTCTAAAAGCAAAACAAAGTCTAGAGCCAAAATCATATTTTGGCCATAAATGGAGCAGATTAATTCTGATTGAGATACAAATTATATGTTTTTTTCCCAAAACGAAGATATCTACAAAAGTGTCAGAGAGGGCTACTATCCATTTTTGCTTAGATTGGTCAAAAATTGCAAAATAGTGTTTTTTAAAGATATAGGTCCAAATCATTGGCAGAGATCCAAATTAGGATGAAATTCATGAAGAGTGTCTAGAAAGCAGACATGGAAATAACCCATGAAGGAATTGAATAAATTCTAAGGGGGTTGGAACAGGGATGCTAAAATAGGCCAAAATCCACTATTTTGGACCACTTTTGGGGGACTTTTAGGATTTTCAAAGAAGGAAAAGAGTCCCCAGATAGAAAAACTAAAAACATTTATTTACTCAACATTTATATACTCATCAAGCAGAAAATTTTAGTTTCGTGAAATTTTTCTAGAAGCACACATTTTGGAAGATAGTTAATTTGGCTAAATACATCTCGAAAAAAAGGGTGAAAAAGGGAAAAGTTGTCATTTCCATATTGTTTTCATTTTCGAATGGAGCCTCATATTGACAATATGAGAGTTGTTATGAATTTATTGTCATGATTATTATCTATGTCTCATACAAATGTTTCTCTGGTTCATGACAGATTTACTTCTATAAGTGGCAGAAGTTAGTCTTTGGGATTAATTGCACAAGAATGAAAAATGTATTGAATTAACAATATTCAGATGATTAAAACTTTTTTCTCATAGCTCAAATTTGGGAAGGAAAGCAGTCATTAGAAATCTCTTGGATTGAAGAATCCATATATGTTTCCAAAAGTGTAAATTATAGTTTTTAGCTAACAAATGTTGTTGTACACACATTGATCAGAATAACAAGGTTACTTATGGAACATAAAAGGTTTAGAATGAGGTGTGTGTGTGTGTGTGTGTGTGTGTGTGTGTGTGTGTGTGTGTGTGTGTGTGTGTGTGTGTTTGTTCATGTGGAAAATGCAAGAGAAATATGAAGATATGAGGAATAGCCAAGTATATTTCTTCAAAATAAGCATGTGATTTCTTTAGGAAGTTGCAAGAACAAGACATATAGACTCAGTGAGAAATATGGAAGACCTCAAATGAAATTTTAATGTGGGAAAATAATTATATATGACAGATGTGCAAATCAAATGTGGATGATCAGTAAGAAATACCATCTAGAATTCATGATATTGCATGTGTAGTAGGTACACATGGAGGTGCAAAGCATGGAAATATGAAAAGTGGTCTAAATAATAGGTAAAAGGGTTTGAACCTTGGTATCAAGGATGAGAAGAGACACTCAAATAAATATTTTTATGTCAAGGCTTCTTCACATGATGATCAAATTCCAGGAAAGAAGAATGTTAAGATACGATTCAGGTTCAACTAGGTAAATTGAGAATCCAAGAAGTTAGTGTTCTAATAAAGAGGGTCGTAATGCATATATGAAGGTAAGTTACAGTGCCTCCAGGAATTATTCTATGAATAATTATAGTAGTACATTCCTTTTGTTATAATTCTTAATGGAAACATGGTGCAAGAGTAAATCACTCGGTGGATGAGAGAGTGAAAATTTCACTATGTGTAGTTTTCTTCTATATGGATGCAATTAAACTTCAATGAGAGGTGAATCATAAAAATTAATTGGATTCCAGAATTGGACAAAGCCTATGAATAGTTTAGGTAAGTGGAAAAAGGTATCATAGGTGGATGTCAAGCTAGTTGGAGCATCTTGTAGCACTTAAAGAACTATGAAAGCAGTGAAAGGGAATTGTTAATGCATATAGAGAATGTTGAGTACATTTCAAGGGTACCAAGTGTATTTTCAATGTAGAATGGTATGGAAAGTCAAGAAGAACAAAAATAGGGAAGTGGTCTTTAGAAAGGAATTCCTAAGAAGACACATGAGGAAGAAAATGGTTTTATGCTCATGGAGATGACGTGTGACTCATGGAGTGGATGATTCATCTCTATATGTAAGCATAGGAATGCAAGAAAAGGGATTTGTTAATCTATGACTTAGATACTTGTGCCTAAAAGTATTTAGAGCAAGAAAGTTTCCTCTATTATCAAAGTGCGTAGTGGAGAAGGGTACAGGTGAAAATGGAGGAGTGTAGCATTCCATTTTGAGTAGAGTGGTCTTGAGTGGCCAAGCAATGAATCACTCAATAAAGTGAAGAGAGGTATTTAAGTTGAGCAAAGTCATGGATATAAAAGGGTATTGGAAAAGAGTACATAAAAGAAACATTTCAGAATCTTGAAATGTCAATAAATGAGAATGGTATTTCAAGATTGATTGGGTCAAGGAAATGGGGACTGGTTAATTAGATTGCAGTGTTAATATTCAGCTAGAGTAGTTCATGTTACAACACTATGAATATTGAGAATTTTAGCCAAAGATGTTGGGACATGATTCTATGCAAAAAGGAAGCAGTTTTGAGATGACAACATTGGTGGTTCTAGTGGTTGTAAATGCAGAATGGCCAAGTGGGACATGGCTAGAAGGTTAAGAATATGGATCGGTGATGCACATATGAGAGGAATGGTAGAGCACAGAGAAACAAGGATCTATAGGAATTCAAGGAAAACCATCTACAACAACAACAAAATAAATAAATAAAGCTAAACTAAATATGCATTGGAGTGCATGATAGAAGTGATGCATGATGCATATGATAAGCATAGAACGCATGTGCATGAAGTAGGCATGATCAGATTGAATAATTAATGCATATTGATATTTGAATAAGACTAATGATGGATTGTGTATCTAGGAAATTGTGTATAGCATGGTTGAATATTTTGATGATGCTTTTGCATATGAAAACCATTTGTGTGAAGAAAAATGAGGATGGTAAGATGTTGATAAAGAGGTTAATAAAAGGGAGCCTGCAAGTTGCCACAAAAATATCAGCTAGTCAGTTAGCATCAATTAAATTGATAACATCCATGCAGGTATGCATTTGGGGTTGTTATGATGCATAAATTCTTAAGAGAATTGAGGTAATAATTCCCTCGGTCAAATTTTAATATTTGAAATTGATGTAAAGGAAGAAGGCCTTGAGTACACGCATGCTATGTAATGCTTGAATGCATTTTTGATAAATTTAATTGCATATTGTGTTATGTTGGTTATGAAAACATAACCAAGATTAAGTCAAGAGACACTATTCATGTTGTAGCAATGAATGCCATTATAAATGGTCATTTGTGAGGCCATGATGTGGTTGGAAATGGAAGGGATATAGCGTCATACAAGTGCATGATGGTTTTCCCCCTACATAATTTATTTTTGGGCTGCAACCTCTTTTCCAACACGAGAGAGAACTAAGAGAATTATACTTCCTAGTGTTGTGTGTGGGTTGAAGAGGAAGGTATCCAAATGATCGAATAAGTAATTGGGGAAGAGTTTGGATGATGTGTTGAGGCATGGGTTATACCTTCCAACTCACGATGATGGAATACATGACATGGATATATGGTGTTCTGGAGTCAATGCAAGGATGGATTGTGTAGATGTGGCCATGATTATTGACACATTGGTTTTATTTGTGAGTAGTGTTTGATTGCAGCATGAAAACCTTGGTGTGTTGATAATGCATGTACAGTGAATTATAGTTTTATTCCAGATGATATGATTAATGGTTGAATTCTATTTTTAAATAAAAAAAGGATAAAAATGATTGAATTGTTGGGAAATCAATTGAAAATCATTTCATGAACTGTTGAAAATGTGCATGAATGCTAACAATTTATTTGGCTACATGATGAGCATAAAAATTGTGCTTGGGAAAATATGTTTTCCTGTGTATAACAGATTTGAAAATTTATAAATGAAAAATTTATGATGATGTCTCATATTGACTGTATGCATATGATGCAAATGGGATGATTTCCACAGGTTACAGATTTCTAGTGGAAGTCTAGCAGCAAGTAGACATTATGATGGCCAAACATAATGAGCAAAAAAATCATGCTTGGAAAACTATGTTTTCCTATGTATAACAGATTTGAAAATTTATAAATGAAAATTTTATGATGATGTCTCATATTGACTGCATGCATATGATGCAAATGGGATGATTTCCAAAGGTTACATATTTCTAGTGGAAGTCTAGCAGCAAGTAGACATTATGATGGCCAAAGATAATGAGCAAAAAAATCATGCTTGGGAAACTATGTTTTCCTGTGTATAACAGATTTGAAAATTTATAAATGAAAATTTTATGATGATGTCTCATATTGACTGCATGCATATAATGCAAATGGGATGATTTCCATAGGTTACGTATTTCTAGTGGAATTCTAGCAGCAAGTAGACATTTGTCTGCAAAAGAGCACCCTGGGAAAATGATGGATTTCCTAAGGAACTGTATAACAGTGAAAGAGATGCATGAGCCTAGAGGGTGAGTACATCATGAAGAAACAACTTGTCGGGCTTGTAGAAAAATCACGTTGTCAGGATTGCAGAAGAACTAGGTTTTCAATCTTGAAGAGTGAACTCTAGTGTGAGTTACATTGAAAGAACTAGGTTGTCAAGCTTGAAGAGTGAATTCTAATGTGAATTACATTGTTGAAGAACTAGGTTTCCAGGCCTGAAGAGTTAACTCTTGTGTGAGTTTCACTGCAACAACAAGGTTTTTATTGGTTATTTCTTGGTATTTCTTCCTAGCAACGAGTTTTCCCTTGAATTCCCATTAGTGAGATTCTTGGTTATATGTTCTAAAGAGACCCCGATAAATAAATGGTGCAACCTGATGGATTGAAGACAATGAAGGGGACACAATCCTTAGGTCATCCTTGATAAAAGAATGGTGCAACCCAATGGACTAAGAGAAATGAAGGGGGTACATTCCTTGGGTTGGGAAGATCAAGAGGAATAGAGCTGGTGGAAATCAAGATATTTTTAGGAGAATGTCAGTGGGTTATCTATATATTTTTTGAGGCAGTAGTGCCTATGTATCTATGTTTTGGGGCAAGAGTGCCTATGTATTTATGGTTTTGGGGTCAAAATGCCTATATATTTATATTTGGGTTGGAATTCTTGTGTGATATTAGGACGAAGAGCCTATATGTTGATTACGGGTTGGAGAGTCTAGGATTGTAATTGTATATACACCTGTGTGATGTTGTGCACTAAGGACAATGAAAAAGTAAGGGAGAGGGGAATGTAACATCCCTAGTTTTAGTTCCTTCAAATTATAATGTCATTTAGGATGGTGAGCCAATATGTTGGGGCAAAGAGCATGTATTCATTAATATGGATGAGGGACAAACTATGCATTATGTACATTGAAATGATTAATAAAAGTAGTGATCGTTGGTTGCGATACGGGAGGGATGAAAATGATGGGGGCCTATGATTCCACGAGAGAGAGGGGTCCAAGGGGAGATTTATTCATGGGTATTAATCCAACCCACATTCATGAATTATTATCTTTTTGTAAACCTTATATTTTTTGTTCAGTGTTCTGTTGAGCACACACTTATTCTCAGAGGAGGGGGTGTTGAATCTGCATAAGTCTATATTTTTCTTTTTAACATTCATAAGCCATAATGAAGAAATCACATAAATGAAACAATAAGAAGACACAATATTTAACGTGGAAAACCTTTCGGGAGAAAACTACAAAAACTTATTTTTATAAATTTGTAGGCACCAACCTACGGTTATAAATGTTTGCAGGAACCAACCAACTGGAGACACCAATCCCCACTTCTTTTTGTAGGCACCGACCTACATGAGACATCGATCCCCTCTAGTGTTTGTAGTCATTGAACTATAGGAGACACCAATCCCCTATGTTACTTGTATGCACTGACCTACATGATATATTGATCCCCTTTGTTGTTTGTAGGCACTGACCTATAGGAGACACCAATCCCTACAATTGTTTGTTTTGTAGGCACCAACCTACTTACAAGTTCATGGGTTCTTCATTTTCACTTCCTTCACTAGCCTGCTTGATCCTTCTATCTTCACCAAATATGCTCTACACTCATTACTTATTCCTTCACCAAATCAGCTTCGCGCTCACTCTTTCTTCTTTCATCAGATCAAATCGGTGCTTTCTCCTTCTGCTTTCATCAGATCTGCTCGACGCTTGCTCCTTCTGTTGTCGATCTTCCTTCACAATATATTATTGCTTCTACTTTTTCCTTAGATATACCTTTTCAAGTTTTGCTTGCTAGAATGCCAGATTTATTT
This sequence comes from Picea engelmannii, assembly GCA_009831015.1. NCBI lineage: Eukaryota > Viridiplantae > Streptophyta > Pinopsida > Pinales > Pinaceae > Picea > Picea engelmannii. The sequence continues at coordinate 385,290 of ML786922.1, read as the reverse complement.
GCTAGAACTCCATATTTATTTGCTAGAACACCAAATCTGATCTTCGCTAATATTTAATCGTCACTCCTTGAATGATATTCAATCGTCACACCTCAAATGATATGCATAAGAATATTACATTTTCACTCACACAGACATTTTTTCTCATAACCATCTTCTCCATTTATGCTTTACCATAAGCTTTACATGAAAAGTCATGTTCATTTGAAAAGTCACGACTTTTATTAAATAATAATTAATTTTCCCTCTTTTTTTAATTTTTAATTCACTTTTTAGCATACCATGGGTAAAATAGCACCATGGTTTTTAAATCCATGTGAAAATACCATGTGCACTTTCACTTTCACCTTTTTTAATCCATTTTCATGTTTACACCACTTTCACTTTTACCTTTTTTTTAATCCACTTTCATGTTTAGTCCACTTTTATGTAAAATCCACTTCCACTTAAATTTTCCCCTTTTGTATTTATTAAAGTCACGTTTATATTACTAAAAGTGGAGTAAACATGAACACTTACTTACGTTTGAGATCAATGACAATAATGTATTCAACAATCTCCCCATTTGTCATTGATGGCAACCCTGTACTAAAAAACACATGATCTTCCAGAAATAGAAAGAATTATTCCTTGTCTGCAACTCTCCCTATCTATAATTATCCTCCCCCCGTATGCAACTCTCACCCTGTATGTAATTCTCCCCCTTTGAAATCAATGGAAAATGTATGATCCCCCTATTTTGTGCTTCTTTGCTGACAAGATGAGAGGGATATCACTCCCATATTTTGTCTGGGATATTCAGATGTTTCTCTCGGAAGGGGTTTGGTAAAAGTATTTGCAACTTGTTCCTTGGTGGAAATGTATTCTATATTGACATGTATTTCAGCTACTTGTTCTTCTTAGGAAGAGGTACTTGATGGGAATAAGTTTTGTTGTTTTTTGCATAGTTCCTTTTGTTGTGTTTCTCCCCCTTAGACTGTTATTTCTCTTATAGTTTTTTGAAGTATCTCCTCCTATGAATATACTATATTTTCTTGTTGTAATTGTTGAGTCTTCTCTATTTTATCATCACTCTCTCGAACTTCTCCTTTTACTACTTATCAAAAAGTTGTCAAAGACTTGCTAGATGCTTCACTATCAAAATACCATTAGTTATTCACAACTGATTGAATTGGTTGCTTTCGAAATTTTCTCACAATATACTCCTCAAAAATGAATGGTATGTTGTTGTTCAAAAACTGTTCATCTACAACTTATCACATCTCCATGTGCTTTGAATCTTCAAGTTGTTATGTTCCTTCATAGATTCTAATGGATCTTCCATTGTCATGGGTATGTTGTTGGTTTGGTATTGCTTGAATGCCATCAAACCACCATCCAGTTGTCCTTTAAAAAAACTTTCATTAACATGGTCAATGTTGGTCACAATGTATAGAATATCCATTCAGACTTGTATTTTATTTTTCACAGTAGATACCTCAAACCATGCCAACTCCCAAAGTTCCATACACCACTCACAAAGTCTTATGAGTTTTCCTTGGACAAATGTGTAGAGTTGTCGTCAAATTTCATTCCCAGCTGTCAAAAATCCTTCAAGGTCTGAAGAAGGAATGTCTAGAATATTGAATGAAAAATATATAGATGTTGCATAGAATATAATGACCTCCACTTGCAATTTTTATGTCATAAACATTTCCTCCCTCTATGGTAAAAATCATTGGAACATGATACTAGAACACTCCTAAAGAAGTCTGAACATTTTCACCAACAATGCAATATATTCAGTCTCTGTCATTACAGACACTCTTTGTATCCAACATAAGTAGTAGTACATCTCCAACAACAGTCGAACATGGTTAGGTTGGTCTCAGAAAATCCAAGTCGATTCAACAAGAAATAGTTGAGTCAACAAGAAGACATCAATTGGGTTCACATATAGACAACTTCAAGTATTTCCCCTATAAGGGATAAATAAGTAGCAACAATAGTTCTTGTCAAAACTTCCAATTGACATATAACCCAGTCGAAACTTAAGTCGACTATCATATCGGTTCGATTCCCAGTCAAACACTTCCAAGGAAATCATCAATAAGTAAGAGAAATGTTGCATGACTATACAGTCAATGATACACAACGATATGAATTCCTCAAGAATCCGTTCAAATGATTCCACGACCATCCATTAATCCAACCACAATCTATCTCGATAGTCGGCACTGGTCCACAATTCTGACTTTCACGTCTCTTTTGCAATGATCTGAAAGCTTGATTGTCATTCCTTCAATTTTATGGTGAGGATGATGATAGGGCGCATATTGTTTTGTTGGTTGATCAAAGGAACTAGGATCGAGGTTAGGTTTACTTACAGGAGTATGAAAACCCACCTTATCAACAACAATGGAATGTATAACAACATGCTCAAATGCTCTCATGTGAGGAGCATGAAACTCTTCAATATATTTGACACAATAAATAGTAGGTTGTTCTTCTAGAAAATCAGTTTGAACTCCTCCTGAAAAAAATAGAACTTCCTTGGTTATAGCAAATCTAGGTGTGGGTAGGGAGGCAACAACAATATCATATCCAAGACTAGTCTTAATGAATGGATCTCTTTCACAGTTGATGATAACATCTAATATTTCACTACTCTTTTCAAATTTCAAGCTTTTGTTCAATTGATCAGTTGAATTTTCCACATCCTTTCTTAAGGAAACAATTTCATATTCTATATCTTCGCAATTTTCTTCCTTCTTCTTCAGCTGGATTCTCACCACTTCTTCCATCCTTCTTGCCTCTTCTAATTGAACTTTTAGGATTATAATAATATTTTATGATTCTTCAAGGTTTTGTGACATTTTGGATTTTGAATCATGATCCTCTTCTTCATATTTTTGTAGTTACTCTTAAGGCACATATGATTTCTTCTTCAAGATTTACTTCTCCATCTGTTTCAACATTTTCCTCTTCTTTTGATTTGAACATTTTTTCCCTTTGTCTTCATCAATATTTGTTTCAATTGCCATAAAAAGAGTTTCTTCTCTACCACTATCAAAACTACTTTCACTGCTTTCTTCAAGCAAGTCACTGACCCCTTTTGAGTAGAGGCTCTTCTTCTACTTATAATAGTTCTTGTTCTTTTCATGCTTGTCTCGTTTGTGGTTAATTTTGTGTTGATGATGTTTTCTCTTTACTTTATAGTCTTATATCACTACTTTCATTTTTCGCATATGGACACTTACCAGCAAAATGTCCTACTTTTCCACAATTGAAACATTTGAAGATTAACTTACCTTTGTATTTTCCAAATCCCTTTTTTATTTTTCTCACAAAATTTGTTTCCTATGCGTCTGATTCAGGACTGGAACAACTGCTTGATTTTTGCTCTTTGTTCTGAATCTTCTTTGAGGCTTTGAAATATGGTTCCCTTTTTAATGCCTTTTCCTTTTCAGTCCTATTTCATATGCAGTGAGGATCCCATGCAATTCATCCATTTTTAGTTGATCAAGATCCTTCATTTCCTCAATGGCGAAAACTTTGGCATCAAATATTAAGGGAGTGACCTCAACACCTTTTGCACAATCATTGGTTCTACAATTGTTTCACCGAGTTTTGTAATGGTGTTGACAATTTCTTCCACATGGAGGAGATAGGCTGCAAAATTTTCTTCTTCTTTCATATTCAGACTCTCGAGTTGTCTTCTATGAGTTTGGAGCTTATCCTTCTTGACCTTATCATTGCCTTCATGGATGTTTTAAATTTTGTCCCAAACTTCTTTCATTGATTTACAATGCATTACTTTGACAAAATCATATTCTAATTGTCTACACAAGATGGCATTCATGGATTTTGCATCATTTTACTAGCATTTTTCTTGGTCGTATATGTTGATGGAGTTTTTGGGGCTATATAACCAGTCATGACCAATTGCCAAATATCAAAACCAAGGGCCATTAGATATGTTTGCATCCTTATACTCTAGAAGGCACAACTTTTTTCGTCGAACAACGAAGCCCTATTTGTAGAGAAACCTTCCTGACTGGACATGTGTGCTCCCAAGATCTACCTTCCAGTGGTTATACTATTTTTGAAGGAACCGAATTCGATACCAATTGTTGAGCACACACTTATAGTGAGGGGGGGGTGAATCAATATAAGGCTATATTTTTCTTTTTAACATTCATAAACCATAATGAAGCAATCACATAAGTGCAAAAACAAGGAGACACAATATTTAATGTGGAAACCCTTTCGGGAGAAAACCACAAAAACTTATTTTTATAAATTTGTAGGCACCAACCTACGGTTACAAATATCTGTAGGAACCAACCTACTGGAGACACCAATCCCCACTGCTTTTTGTAGGAACCAACCTACAAGAGACATTGATCCCCTCTATTTTATGTAGGCACCAACCTATAGGAGACACCAATCTCCTCTAATATTTGTAGCCATTGACCTACAAGAGACATCGATCCCCTCTGTTGTTTGTAGGCACCGACCTATAGGAGACGTTGAAAACTCTGTTATTTATAGGAATCGACCTACAGGAGACAACAATCCCCACAAATGTGTGTTTTTAGGCACTAACCTACTTACAAGTTCACAGGTTCTTCATGTGCACTTCCTTTACTGGTATGCTTGATTATTTTGTCTTCACCAAATCTTATCTACACTCGTTACTTATTCTTTCTCTAGATCAACTATGTGCTCACTCCTTCTTTCATCATATCAACTCGGTTCTTGCTCCTTCTTTTGTCAAATCTACTCTATGCTTTCTCCTTCTGCTTTCTCTTTTCCTTCACCATATCTTCTTGCTTCTACTTTTTCCTTAGATCTGGGTTTTCAAGTTTTGCTTCCTAGAACACCAGATTTATTTGCTAGAACACTAGATATGATCTTCACTAATATTTAATCGTTTCTCTTTGAATGATATTCAATCGTCACACCTAAAATGATATGCATAAGAATATTACATTTTTCACCCACACACACAATATTTTCTCATAACCCTCTTCTCCATTTATATTTTACCATAAGATTTACATGAAAAGTCATGTTCATTTGAAAAGTTATGACTTTTATTAAATAATGATTAATTTTCCCCCTTTTTTATTTTTAATTCTCTTTTTAACATACCATGGGTAAAATACCACCATGGTTTTTAAATCCATTTGCAAATACCATATGCACTTTTACTTTTACCTTTTTAATCTATTTTCATGTTTACTCCACTTTTACGTAAACTCCACTTTTACTTTTACCTTTTTCTTGTTAATCCACTTTCATGTTTACTCCACTTATACGTAAACTCCAGTTCCACTTAACTTTCCCCCTTTTGTATTTATTAAAGTCGCATTTATATTTTAATACTTACTTACCTTTGACATTGATGACAATAATTTATTCAACATGTTTCCAAAGCCAATCATTTATTTCATGTAAGAGGGTGGGTGTGAAGAGTCACATCCCATGGTTATTGGGGAGCATAGGGATAAATTACAATCAACATTGGGAAGAGAGAGCATTCAATTGGATTTAGTAAAAGGAAATCCATATGCAAAAAGTAGAGAGTTTGTCCATACATGTTTTGGGCAGCTTGTGTAATGTACCTTGTTACCAACAAACTCAGAAATTTGATCTGATAACACATTGTAGCATCCCCAGCCTCAAGTTGCGCCATGCCAGACAAAAAATCCTCTCTTATACCATTTAATTAATAGCATGCTCTGCATATGCTCAGAATTAGGCAATCTAACAACATAGATTTCATGCATAAACAAGTATAATAAAACATGCAAAATTTTATATAAGTATTCACACAGTAAATAGCATAAAAAACACTAATAAAATAACATTTATCTTTTTAATAATTCACCAACTGCGTGTATACCTCAGACTTTCCTCCTATCCTTCAAATTTGTTGCTCATAAACTCTTGGCAACAGGTCACCCTCGAGAAGACACTAGAAACTCTACCAAGGAAGGGTTTATAAGTCAGACAAAGATCCAACCAACACAATAACACTCAGGTCAAGGTTTTTTTGAAGCTTAGATATGTTAAGTTCGAAACACTAACCTCACAAGAATATAAATATCCCCCTGCAATTTTATAGAAGTGGTACTCATCTGTAAATTCTTTAAAGATTTGTCTTGAATATTGTGGAACTGAAATATGAAAAATAAGAGAATACTAAATAGAAAAATTCAAATCTTTATCACTCAATAAAATAAAAATATTGTTGATTGAAAATAATATACATACACCAAAAAATTCCTGAGAAAGGGACCAAGAATATTCACTCATAAAAATATAATATTTGCGTAAATATTATACATAAATAAATAATAGTTACAGAAAAGATAAAATAACTCTCACATCCATCACGGTATTCAATATTTTTTATCAAATTCAATGAAAGAAAGATAAAAGGCCCACATATGAGAGATGTTTAAAGAGTATTTTCATTCAAAACAAGATAAAATATGATAGGAAAACTTTAAATATCTTATGCTCAAAACTTAAAGTTCAAAAGATATTATTAAAGTTTATCCCTGAAGTAGTTCTCTGGGATTTTTTCAAAAAATAATATAGTCTTTGATAGTATTAAAAATAAAATTCATCCATCCAAATTTGGACTGGGATTGGGCTCCCATGGAACATAAAATGAAGGATCGGAACATGGATGGACCTAAAAGGAAGACAAAGAGAAACGATCATAAATAGGTTATGTTTTTCTTGGGACAGATAAAACACAATTGAATGACTTTTGAATAGGAAGAGAAAATAACCGAAAAGAATGTGATGGTGTTCTCTTTCTCTCATTATTTTCCTGCCAATTATCCTTTTGTATTATTTTGAATTGCGGTTTTTGGGTCGGTTGTAACTGCCACTTCTTGATTTTCTTCAGTTATGTTGATTAAGGGTTTCTTTAACCAATTCTCAACATAATCCCTCATGGGAGTAACAGATACTTCTTGTATCACTCTTATATCAAACAATGAATATTCAATGTCTCAATAGTCAATTGAAACATGATGTAATGTGTCTTATATATGCTCGTTCTTATTCACATAATTGACTAACCATCTCTCGACCTCAAATTCTGTGTATTCCATTAGACAATTGAACCTTTCCACCGATGCATATTTTAATGTTTCCAATTTTTCCTCAAATTGTTCCTTAGTCATAAACATTGAATTTAAAATGATTTTTGCATCATCAACCTCTCCTGTAGTTCCAGCTAAGTCCAAATCAATTAATTTTAAATAAAATTCACCCCTTTTGACACTTAAAGTATCAAGGTCATCTAATATTTATTTTAAGCATTTTATTATTTTTCTCCAACAAGCCTTTAATTTTTTAATGCTAGCCAGGGAGGGTAAGTCTTCTTCTTTTATTTTATGCTCGTTCATATTTGAAACTTTAATCACAAAAGTAGTTATTGCCTCTTTATAAAATCCTTCATCATTTTGCACATCAGCTTCCAGGTATTGTTTCAAAATTGACATTTTTCATGCCAAAGAAACAAAATTATTTGTTACTTCCCATTTCTCGAGAATTAGAGACATTCTCTTATGAATATTCTTTTCAATACATTTTCTGGCAGCTGCAAGTAAACTTGATGTTCCTTTCAATTTCAAACTAAACTCTGGTGTGCCATCCATAATAGTCCATGGCTTCATAGTGGTGATTGGACTTTCAAATATTGGAGGTGGCATCAATGTGTTTTCCAATTCTTTGATTCTTTCTTTCAAACTGGTGTTTTTGCTTTCCATTTCATCGACTGATAACTCAAGTGCTTCCCTTGTATCCTTGTGAATGCGATCAATTTTGGAAGCTGGTACACCGTTGAGATCTACCTCAGAATTGGATTTTCCTTTAATCCTTTTATTCTTTGAATGGAGTCTTTCAAAAATTAATTTTTTAGAGCTTTCATCAAATATAGCATTATGTACTGTAAAAGATTCTTCTTCTGAAAAGGCTTGTTATTGAGTTGCAATTTCAGCTGCAACTTCCCTGCTCTCTTGAAGTCTCTACTCAACGTTAGAAAATTATATATTTTTAATATCAACATCTATATCCATGTCTTCAAGGACAACCTCGTCTTCAGGTACGAGCTCTTCTACCTCTCATTGGGTACTTTTTCTTTTTATTTTAACCTAAAGTTTATAAGATCGCTCCAATTTTCCCTTCGGACGGTTTTGGTTGCCTCCATCATCAAAATTATTATCCGAAGACTTATTTTGCTCTGGTGCCACTAACTAAAAACTTTCTATTGGTAGCACGCTTCTCTGTGAAACATTGGGAGAATGATTACTTCTTTCATTAACCACTATTCATGTATGTTTGTGTTGATATGTAGTACTAACAACAATCTCAATATCTTATGTTTTCTTTTCAACAATTATTGTTGGTGGGTCATGACTATCGCCATCCTCCTCTCCAAATAAAAATATATTAGCAAGTGAAATACTGAAACCAACAAATGTCATATGGTCCATGAAAAAATGATTGGGGTCAAACTCCTTGATTTATTCTGCAAACTTTAAACTGTATCGATCCAACTGCATTGCAAATTCATCAATTTTTTAAATACTCATTAACTGAATTTATCCAACTTTCCATGGTAAAGGAATGAATTGTTTCTTTCTTTTATCATGAAATAAATGTACCCAACATCTGTATTGTTTGGCAACCTTTGTAACAAACATTTTATCAGGAACATAATACGAACAATAGATTCTAATAACACTATAGTGTTCCATACTTTTGAAGCTCCCATTTTTGTCCAGGAAGGTTGATGCTTCCAAGGACAGTCTAGATGTTCTTGACCCAAATATAAGTTTCTTAAAAGAATATACAAATGCATTATAGACTTCATAAAAATGATAAGTAACCTTTCGTTTCCATAAGGCTTGGTACTACATTGGTACTGGGTCGATTTCGCAGTCAACTCTTCTTCCCACACTCAAACCATTAAATACATAACAATAAGTAATAGCAAATATCAAATATCGGGACATAGAAAATATCATGTTTTTCTTGAAATTTGATAATTGTGAAGAGATTTCTCTAGAAAAAATATTTTCCTAGTCGAAGATTGTGTGTTTGTGAACTATGAAATATAAAATATAAAGAGTCAACCAAGGAATAGTTGTTGTAGAATCTCGACCTATCACTCTAGTGAAAATCCATGCTATCTCTTGATAAGGGTTTTTAAGTAAACTGACCTGAATATTGGATAGGTCTTCAGGCATCGTTGCAGGATCTTCAAGGTGTTATTGTAAAAGTTCAAGTCCATTATTTCTTTCCTTCAGTAAACTTATGGATTCATCTCCTTTGAACATGATTGTTGGCTTGGGAATTTTTAACATTATTTTGAAAATTGATAGTGATAAAGAAACAGGAGATTCTCCTTGGAGTTGGATTATCCTCTGATTTTGATCAAATTTGTCAACACACCAGTAAACTATCTCTCTAGAATTGAAAAATTCAGGTACACATCCTACCAAGGCAATGCCTGATGTCCAAATTTTGTTTCCATTCCTTTCTAGCAATGGAAGCAATGAATAATACTAGTATGAACTCGACCATTGGAATCTTCGATCCTCCCGCCCAAACAAGTTTAGAGTATCCCCGCAGAATTGTTCTCTTCTTCTCATTGTCATTTTGATGAATTTGGTGGACTCTTGTACAATCACTTTGAGACATTAATTTCAAAGTAAACATTTTTTGATAATAGAACTTGAAGCTCTTCTTTCAAAGGAAGGCTTAATGTAAATTAAATTCGATTTACTGGAGAATTTCCTTGAGAAGTATGCCATTAATAACAACTTTTCAATATTTTAATTAGTTGTTATCCTCCATAGAATTAGCATTAAATATATCTTGGGGAAAGTAACAAGATAATACATATATTATAGTGGAGGATCATATGTACATGACAATAGATATTAGAAACAAGACGAATCTGCGGGTCCGCCAACCTGCGGTGGAAACTCAAGAAATGGTTAAGTATAGGGATGCATCGGTCGGATGTAAGGAGAAAAGGATTTTGAAAAGTTATGACCCATGAATTATTGATTAATTGGGTTGTTTTTCATTGATGTCAACCCTTGAAGAAAGTATGGTAGCACAAAGGTTTGGGTAATGGACCCAAGTTTGTTTGATGTATAATGGTATGATTTTTGATATATTTGCAGGTAAGACTATTCTAGATGGATAGTACATGTCATGACATTTCCAGTGGCATGTGGAACGTCACATAACTCCTCTCGGTTTGAGAGTTATGGCCTTACGAAGTTGAAGGACCCTCATATGATTATTTTAATAAAGTGAAGTGACAAAATCAAAGAGGATTATTTAAATAATAAAGTGAAGTGACAAAGTCAAGGAGGATTATTTAAATAATAAAGTAAATGGAGAACTTTCTAATTATGGAAAGTGGTTATAAGAAGGTTAACCCTAAAATGAGGAAAATGGTTTAAGTGGTCAAGTGGCTATTGGATACATGGACAAGTGGAAATTTGGGCAAAGTTGGACATAGGTGACTATGTGGACAAAGTGGCCTAGAAGATACTTCTAAGAAGGCTACTTGGAGAGTATAAATAAGAGGCAAGGCTCTCTCATGTTAATGACACTTTAGCATATTGAATATCTACATGTGACTAAGGTAACCAAAGGATTTCTAAGTCGAATGTCAGAGGGAAGGTGAAGTAAAGAAGGCCGAAATTCAAGGGAGGATAAATTATTTTGATGATGTTTTCTAAGGTATGTTATTTACAGGTTATCTCACCATTTTTGCAATAATTTTTTTTATAGAATGATTCAGACCGTGAAATTGGGAGGTCATTGAGGAAACATATCCAAGTAGTTGTGGTACAAATTTTAGCTTGTGGGTTGTTGTATTTTTGGAGTTACACTCCATGGAAAATAAGGTTTGTGGCTAGTCCTAAAACTAGTCTAAAACAGGTGTTTTAGGTAAAAATGTCATAACTTCTTCATAACAGATCCAAATTCAGTAAGACCAAATGTGTTGGTTAGAGTAAAGTCTGTAGTATTCATTGTAAAATTTTTAGATCCATACAACAAATATTCTGTGTGGGGCATGCTCTATAAGTTCTCTCTCTAGAATAAGCCAGAATTCAACAAGGTATGCCATTTTTGCTATAACTCCTTTTCTAAGAGGTTCCAAGTAGTGACACCTGGAGGAATTGCATAAAACACATTGAAGAACATTGTGTACTATTTTTATATCTTTATTCATTGCATGTACATAGTTATGATTATTTCAAGTTAGGGTTGTTGACTAATCCAAAATTAGTCATGTGAGACTAAAGTAAAGTTTGATGAAAATGCTAGTCTCTTGTTGTTAAAGTTAAGGAATGTTTGCAGGTATGTGATCATATACACCAGGTCTATTACAAAGTTACAAATCAGAATTGGATGATTAAATTGATGAGGACTTTTGGTTGAGGTACATGTTGGGTACATGGTTGAGACAAGTAGTTGATGAGTTGGAACATACATGAGGTGTATAGTTGATGATGTTGGTACATCTTGATGAGTCATAGTTGATGAGTATTTGATACATGATTGGTACATACTTGGTACATGGTTGGAGGCACTTGTTAGTAGTATTGTTGACACATGGTTTATGGATGATGCAACATACTTGTATGGGTATATTATTAGAAGCATATATTGATATTGGTGATGATTATGAGTTGTTGTGGTATGCTTGGTTGATGCACATCTTTGAGAGTTGTCTTGGTGATTGATATTGGTGAGTGGATCTTATTTGGTTGATAATATTGATGAGACAGATTGTTGTGATAGGTTGTTTGGACAGGTTTTTGTGACAGATTATTTGTACAGGTTTGGTGCATGGTTGATGCACTTATTCATGGTACAGGTTGAGGTACATGTTGGTGCATGGTTGATGCACTTGTTTATGGCACAGGTTGATTACAGGTTGACATACAGGTTGGTGCATGGTTGATGCACTTGTTTATGATACAGGTTGATTACAGGTTGTTTGGTATAGGTTGGTGCATGATTGATGCACTTGTTTATGGTACAGGTTGATTACAGGTTGAGATACAGGTTGATGCATGGTTCAGGTTATTGGTACAAGTTATTGGTACAGGTTGTTTGGTGCAGGTTGATTGGTACAAGTTTACATTAGTATATCTCACAGTGATAGTGTGACAGTGGTTCCATCATTCTACTTATATACCAGGGCGGTTGTACGGAGCAAGGACAGGTGGTTGTAGCCACCTTCCGGTTGTAGTTGGAGAACATAGGGGGTTGTAGCCTCCTTCTGGTTGTAGCTAGAGAATTGGGGAGTTGGAGCTTCCCTCGAGTTGTAGCCTGAGAAACTAGGGGGTTGGAGCCTCCTTCTAGTTGCAGTTGGAAAACAAAGGAAGTTGGTGCTTCCAATGAATGTAATTCTTAAAGACATATAGGAAAAATCATTCTGTGTTTTTCTCCCACTTTGGGTTTCCACGTAAAACACTGGTGTATTGTGTATGTGTGTGATTTCTCATTTGTTCATTGTTTATTTACACTGCAACTATTGGATGATAATGCTACATTGATATAACACTTGCATTTTATGGTGAAAAGGGATTAAATTTCTCTATTACTGATTCACCCCCCTCTCAGTAATCCAATATGAACCTGCGGTGAAATAAAAATCGGCTAAGTGTTGAGTTATAAGAGAGTAAATAAAATTTCGAGAAAATGACTAAGTGCCATAAGTCGGTCGGTCGAACATGTAATGATAATCAAGTCAATCGGGGAAGTGGTTCATACCCGCCAACCCATGGTGAAAAACTCAACAAGTTTCTAAGTATAGTGCAATATGAGGATTACAGAACACGGTATGCATTTTGATGATGGCATAGTTTTGGACTTTAACAAGACAATGCAACGAATTTGCGAGAAACACAAAATGAACCAAGTGTTGGTACAAAATATATACGACGAAAGATTGTAGTGTGTTCCTTTGATGACAAAACATTAAAATTACAAGAGAATACGTGTAAAGCCATGAAATATTCAAGAATACTCTAAGTATTGGTGCATTTTTGTGAGAGCGGAGTAGAAAGGTGCACTTTGAGGGAAACAAAATTTACAACAGGACTCATGAACCCACCATAAATTTGAGAATTTGTTTAAGTATAGGAACACGATATACAAGAGAGAGAGAGAGAGAGAGAGAGAGAGAGAGAGAGAGAGAGAGAGACTTAAGGCTTAACATATTTTAGGATCAACAGGTGCCAACTGTTGAAACTAGCATATAGCCTCTCATTTCCCACAGCCTGTACCACCCCAGGAAGTGTGCCCTTTCTCTACTCAACAGTCCTTTGGCTTCCCCACTTCCCTTACGGGGCTTCAACAATAGGCCAAAAATAAAGTCTTAGAGCTCTGTATCTATTTCCCAGCACACAGGGAAAACAATTCCCATAAGTTATCCCACCCAGAGAGAATGTTGATGAGCCTGAAAACCCACTTCTTCAACATGCACACAAGCCTGACAACCTACTTCTTCAGGTCAAACTACCCAAGTTGAATGGATACGAACAGCTCCCAAAATATCCCAAGTATCGGTATGAATGGTGATGGTAGGCATGTACAAATGGCCAGAGGAATAGTCAGAATGATGAGTGAATAATGAGAGAGCAATCGAATGATGGGATGATGGGAAAATACACTAAGTTCCCACAATATAATTGCATGTTCCCTACATGACACTTCTCATGATGGGAACTACATGGTCAGAACTTGGTGATATGTTCCCCATCCTAAGAACTTAGGATAAAATATCACATAACTTAGAATTCAGGAAATATTAATATAATATTCCCTTGGGCTTAATCCCCCTTGGCTTAGCCCCTCTTCCTAGAATTTTAGCCCCCCTTTCCCTTCTAGTGGATTTCTATTGTCCCATACTCATTTTGTTTGATAGGTCTGCAGTAATGATGTATTTTACTAATCAATCTAAGTGTGATTATATATTACAATGATAGGCTCACTAGCCTTTTAGTATCTATGTTCTCTAGCCTAAGAATCACATAGGCACTCTGGCCTCAAAATATCTTGGCTCACGAGTCTATATGTACATTTAAAATTGGGGCTCGCCCTAGGGGTATTAAATTCCCTCCCCCTTATTTATGCATTGTCCTCAGTGAATCATATACATATCTATAATAAAACAATCTTCAAAAATCTTCAAAAAGATGTGGGTAATCCTCCTGCATGGCATCTTCATGTTCCCAGGTTGCATCTTCGGGACCGTAACAGGTCCATTGAACCTTTACCAGTCTTATTACTTGATCCTGGAGTAGGTTGACTTTCTGATCCAATATGCACACCGGTTGAAATCGAAAGTCTCCTTCTTTCTCCACCTGAATTGCATTCCAATATATTACATGATTAGAATCAAGTACATAATTTTTAAGCAAAGACACATGGAATACATTATGAATGCACATGGATTCAACTAGTGCAAGCATGTATGTAACGGGTCCAATCCTCTCCAGGATTTCAAAGGGTCCACAATATCTTACTACTAATTTTGAAAAGTTCCCCAGCTTCAGGGAACCTCTCTTGGCCTTCACTTTTAAGAACACACAATCACCCACTTTAAACTCTCAGTGAGTTCTACCTTTATCTGCATAACTTTTCTGCTTGTCTTGTGCGACCTTTAAATTTTTCTTTATAGTCACTATTTTTTCTTCCATTTCCCTAATAAATTCTAGCCCAACCACTGCTATGTCTTTTGGGTTGTCCCATCTCACTGGTGTATTGCACTTTCTTTCATATAATGCTTCAAATGGGCTCATCTTCAAAGATTCCTAATACCCATTATTATAAGAAAACTCAACTAAGTGTAGGAAATCTTCCCATTTTTATGGTTTATCCATTACATGTATCCTTAGAACATATTCAATCACTTGATTGACCCTCTCTGTTTTCCCATCTAACTCTGGATGATATATTGTGCTAAAGTTCATATTTATCCCAAATCCTTTGAATAATCATTTCCAAAATTTTGATGTAAAATTGGTATCTTTGTCAGAAACAATTGTCTTAGTTACACCATGAATCTTGACAATTTCCCTCATATATGTATTTGCAATGGTGGTTGCCTTGTGAGTTATCTTCACTAGAATAAAATGAGTAGTTTTAGTGAGCTTATCATCCACCACCATGATGGAGTCATGTTGTTTCACTGTTAAGGGAAGCTTGGTGATAAAATCAATTGTCACCACTTCCCATTTCAACTAACGAATGGGAAATGGTTGTAACAAACCAATTGGGTGTCTATGCTCAACATTTACCTTCTAACAGTCAAGACATATAGCTATATAATCAACCACCTCTTTCTTCATGCCTAGCCAAATATATTGTCTCTTGACAGCTACAATTGTTTTATGGTAACCTGGGTGCCCAGCATAAGGCACATTATGCATCTCTCTCGGCACCCCTTTTTCCAGCTCCTAAGAATTAGGAACATAATTGTGCCTCTGTACATGATAATTTCATTATCTCCCAACTCATAATCGTCAATTTTTTGTTGCAATTTTTCCTTTGTCTCCATATAGTGTTGATCTGATTTTGCAGCTTTCAAAATTCTATCTTTTAAATCAGATTTGTACATGTTAATGGTTGTAGCATGCATCTCATACACTCTGTTGAGTGCATCGGCCACCTTGTTCTCTTTTCTTTGATATTATTTATCTCAAAGTCATATTCGCTAAGGAATTCCATCCATTTACTTTGTCTGTCATTCAAGGTTGGTTGTCCAAACAAATATTTCATACCACTATGGTTTGTCCTCGGTTCAAATATTTTTCCCATGAGATAGTGCCTCCACATATTTAAGGCATGCACTATGTCTTCCAATTCAAAGTCATGAGTAGCATAGTGTCTCTCTTGCTCCTCTATATTTCTTGATTAGTAGTGTATCACATGCCCATTTTCACTAAGGACTCCCCCAATTCCTTCCTTGCATGCATTAGTGCACACCACAAAATATTCATTTGGATTAGAATTCTTTAATATTTGCGCATTTGTCGATAAATTCTTCAAGTGTTGGAAACTTCTTTCACAATCAGAGGTCCATTCAAATGTCACACCCTTCTTTTGCAAAGAAGTGATTGGGTGAGAAATCTTTGAAAAACCTTCAATAAATCTTCTATGGTACCCTGCAAGCCCCATGAATAATCTCACCTATGAGACATTCTTTGGTACTAGACATCCCTCAGTGGCTCTTATTTTCTCAGGATCCACTACTATCCCTTCCTCTAAAATGATATGGCCCAAATAGTGTATCTGCCTTTGGTAGAATGAGCACTTGATCAACTTTGCATATAGTTGATGCTCCCTCAATACTTGTAGCACCATCCTCAAGTGTACTTGGAGTAAATAAGTATGTCGTCCGAGAAGACAATGAAAAAATTATCCAAGTAATTTTTGAAAATAATATTCATTAAACACATGAAGACCACTGAGGAATTTGACAACCCAAATGGCACCATTGTAAACTCATAATGGCCATACCTCTTCATGAAAGCAGTCTTGTTGATATATTCTTCTTTGATTCTCACCTAATGATAGTCTGATCTGATGTCAATCTTGGAGAATACCTCTACATCCTTCAACTGAACAAAAAGATCATATATCCTTGGCAAAGAATAATTGTTTTTCACAGTCACCTTATTCAGTTTCCTGAAGTCAATGAATAACCTCAAAGTACCATCTTTCTTCTTAACAAATAATACTAGGGCACCCCAAGGTGATACACATGGGCATATATACCCCTTCCTCAAAATCTCTTCACGTTGCATTTGCAATTCCTTTAACTATGGTGTACTCATCCTATAAGGATTCTTGGACACTAGGGTTGCTCGAAGCATCAAATTAATGGAGAAATCAATATTTTTTTTCAGTGGCAACCCCAGTATCTCTTTAAATACATCATCAAACTCTTTTAGGACTACATATTCTTCAATGTTTGGCACATTATCCTTAGTTGCCTCTTCCATATGCAGTGCAAATATTTCTCAACCTTTCCTGAAGATTTTCTTCAGCTACAAGGCTAAGATTTCTCTTATGGTTAATGGCCTTGGAATACCTTGAACTGTTCTCAAATTACCTTCCTCATACAAGCAAGTAAATTCCTTCTTACAATATTCTAGGATAGCATGATGCCTGTCCAACCAATCCATACCAATCAGGCAATCATATGAACCCAAAGGTATGATATTCATATCTGCCTTTGTGCTCAGTGCATTCATGTCTATTGGACATTCCTTAGCCAACTCATTAGTTCTTCTTTTAGCTCTTGTAGCTAGTTGAACCAACCAAGATTTCCCAAGTTTTCTCTTTGGCAAATGAAATATTTCCATTGTTGGATCATGTTGTCATTGATGTCAAAGGATTGATATCAAAGGAACAATGTCTTGTCATAGTATATTGATGTAGTGCTTGATGGATCATGTATTGACCTTGATTGATGGATCATGTATTGACCTTGATGTCAATGGATTGATGTCAAGAGGAGTCATAGTCGTATGCATAGATGAAGATGGATCAATGAGTTGTAGTTGGATTGATGTAAATATGACTCATTATTGTCTTGTCATGGTTGTACAAATGGGTGAACTCCAAAGTGGTCCCCTTATGGTGAAAGCCTTCACGGGAAGACGCTTTGCGGTGAACTCCAAAGGTCATGGTTGTACAAATGGATGAACTCCAAAGTAGTCCCCTTATGGTGAAAGCCCTCACGGGAAGACGCTTTGCGGTGAACTCCAAATTGGTCCCCTTATGGTGAAATCCCTCACGGGAAGACGCTTTGCGGTTGAGTTATCCCAGTAGTATGGTTAGAGATAGCATGCTTAATTGTGGAATAATGAGATGAAGATCATTGAATTTGTCAGTGAAACTATCCTAGATGGATAGTGTTTGTCAAGCCATTTCCGGTGGTATGTGGAACTTCACATAACTCCTCACGGTTTGAGAGTTATAGCCTTACAAAGTTGGAGGACCCTCATATGTTGGCTTGAAGCCCCAAAAGGTCAAAGAAGTCAAAGTGTTTGCAAAGAAAATATTTTTTAAATAATAAAGTGAAGTGACAAGATCAAAGAGAATTATTTAAATAATAAAGTGAAGTGACAAAGTCAAAGAGTATTATTTAAATAATAAAGTGAAGTGACAAAGTCAAAGAGGATTATTTAAATAATAAAGTGAAGTGACAAAATCAAAGAGGATTATTTAAATAATAAAGTGAAGTGACAAAATCAAAGAGGATTATTTAAATAATAAAGTGACAAAGTCAAAGATGATTATTTAAATATTAAAGTGAAGTGACAAAATCAAAGAGGATTATTTAAATAATAAAGTGAAGTGACAAAGTTAAAGATGATTATTTAATTAATAAAGTGAAGTGACAAAATCAAAGAGGATTATTTAATTAATAAAGTGAAGTGACAAAGTCAAAGATGATTATTTAAATAATAAAGTGGAGTAACAAAGTCAAGGAGGATTATTTAAATAATAAAGTTGCAAAGTTAAAGAGGATTATTTAAATATTAAAGTGAAGTGACAAAATCAAAGAGGATTATTTAAATAATAAAGTGAAGTGACAAAGTCAAGGAGGATTATTTAAATAATAAAGTAAATGGAGAAATTTCTAATTATGGAAAGTGGTTATAAGAAGGTTAACCCTAAAATGAGGAAAATGGATTAAGATATCAAGTGGTTATTGGATACATGGACAAGTGGCAAATTGGGCAAAGTTGGACATAAGTGACTATGTGGACAAAGTGGCCTAGAAGATGCTTCTAAGGAAGCTACTTGGAGAGTATAAATAAGAAGCGAAGGTATCTTGTGAAAATCATTTCTTGAGCATAGTTTGAAGAGCATAGCAAGGGACTGAAGGAAGGCAGAGTGTGTACAGTTGGGTGAAGTCATGGAGACTTGAATGTGAGTTGATGTCAGGTTCTTGAAGTCTGAAGCAAGTTCCAGATCTGCATTCCATGGGCTCAGATCTGCCATAGAAACTATGGTATGGTTACATAGTTGTCTTGATGGATATTATTGCTTATTGTATGGTGAATGCTTAAGGAATTATTGGTATGACTGTTGTGATATGGTTATGTTGTTTGATTGATAGAGTGAGCATCACTCTTATGATTCAGTATTGATATGATTGTCATAGTATATTGCTTTCTTATACATGACTAAGTAGCATTCATATTGTATGGTTGAGGAGCATGAGTAAGATGTGGGAGAGCATAGATGTGTTGTGATTGGTTATGGTTCAGATGTGACAATGAAAGACATAAGTAGATGTGACTGAAGGCTGCAAAGGATCTGAGTTTGTCATAGAGAGAAAACCTAAGTCATATGCAGGTTGTAGTACATACGCGTGTTGCACTATTGCTAGGTTGTGTACCTATTGACAGATTGGTATTTGTTGAGGATCGATTCCTCTTCTCAGTTGGTGTTGAGTTGTGTAAGTTGAGTCTTGCATTATAGAGTTGGTGCTCTCGTGGAATTGTAACTCTATTTAGTTGTTGTTGATAACCCAAGGATTGTAGTCTGTAATAAAAAGAAAATTGTACATACATCTTGTGTTCTTTGTGTTCCTTGTGGTGATGACTTATTGATGATATATGTTGTTGTTATATGTTGTTGATATATGTTCACATACAACTGATTATAAATGACAGTAATGAGTGTTGAGTAATTGGTGATTGCTAGCTAATAAGTTTTGTGAAGGGAAGTTTGAAAAAGAGCCCTACATTGATTCACCCCTCCCCTCTCAGTGTGATCAGTGTGTCCAACATCCACCAACTTAGGATTGTTCCACCAACTTGAGGATTGTTCACTTTTTCACCTCTATGAGGGCAATCTCTGTACATGTGATCTCTCTCACAACCCCAACATTTAATAGGTTGTTGCCTTGTTCTTTTCCCTAAAGTTTATGCCATTTTGGGCTCATTTGGAGTTGGTTGTCCCTGGGGATTATTTATGAAGAATGGTGGCCTATTCCCCTTCTTCCTCTGTTCCATCTTACCTTTCTTCTTATCTTCCCAAGCCATTTGGAAATTTGGTCTTCCTCTATGTTGATCATAGAGACATTTAGCTCTCTTTATTGCTTCATCCAATGTCTTGGGATCATTATATTGTATCTTGTCATTGAATATTGATGGAAACCCACTCATAAACCTTTGAATCTTGACATGTTCATCCTTGATGAATTCAACATATTTCAACAATTCTAAAAATATCCTTTCATACTCGTCCATGGTCATACTCCCAAGATTGAGTTCAAATAACTCCTTCATCTTCCTATCATAATAACGCTTGGTCAAGTATTTATTTTGAAAGTATTTGTTGAACTACCTCTAAGTGATATTCTTCGCATCAATGCATTGTACTTTCACAAGTTGGTCCCACCACATTGATGCTTTTCCCTTCAACAGGTAAATGGAAATTCTTCTTTTTTCCTGTGAGGATTAATTGTACAACTGAAAGTATCTCCTCATCCCCAACAACCAAATCTTTGCATATTCATCTTTCTTATGCTCACCATCAAAGGTAGGAGGTTTAATCTTATTCATTTCTCCTTGTAGTTCATCCACCCCATACCTCCTCTTATGCTTTCTAAAAGGAGATATACTTGGATTGTTTTATGCCCTTCTAGTTCAATGCTTTGGTGAGTGATGATCATGTCTACCTGCACCCCTAGATTCTTCCCATATGGTTGGAGATCTATGACTCATGGACTTTCTTGATTCTATCTTCTTATCCATTTTATTTTCTATTATGTCCAAGCACTGTAACAGATTGATGTTGAAACCATCTTACTGCTCCTTAGCCTTCATAACATTCTCATTATCGGCCTTATAGCTTTGCACATCTCTTTCTAGACTCTTTATAGTCTCCATCAAATTCATGCTCTCCTCTTTGCCTTCTCCATGCCCATTGGATTATGTACCTGCATTACCCATGATCACACCCAACCCCCTGACTTCATCTTCATAGTTGTAAGTTCAATGTGCATATTCCATGCATTTGGTCTATTGTAATGTCCCTTTCCAAATAGGACCTCTAGAGAGGAGGCTTAATGGTCTAAATCGCCCCATTAGACGATAGCCAGGGCCAAAGAGGGGTAAACAAGGTTACTAGAGGTCACTCCAGTCATAGGTGTTATATTTGGAAAGTGACATTGAGCTAAAAAGGGTTAAAAGCGTTTTTAAGTCATTATGAGCTAAAAATAGAAGTCAATAGTGAATTAGGGTTTCACCAGTGATTTAGGGTTTTGGAAGTCAACAATGAATTAGGGTTTCAACATGATTTAGGGTTTTGGAAAGCTATAAAGGAAGGTTCGGCGACCTAATTCATCATTATGCAGATTATGACTTGTCATTGAGGAGAAGAGGCACATCTCAGGAGAGATAGTTCAGTGTATTCCAGGAGGAAGACACCAATTGGCCGATTTCGGTGTTGAAAGACACACCCTAGTCACTGGGAAGATCATCCAGGTCTTCCATCATTCTTCATTGATTTCACAGTGCTCCCATATTCTAGGTATTATCTTTTAGTTGCTTCTTTGTATTCCAGTTAAGATCCTTTTGTCTTTTGATCTAGCCGAGTGTTGTTATTTTATTCAGCCGCGGTTTCTTATTTGTATTCTGACTAAGATCCTTTGTCTATTGATCTAGTCGAGTATTGTCAGTTTATTTAACCACATTCAACCATTTTGTAATCCACAGAGATATCATAATACAAACTTTGCAGTCCTTTGTCGCGTTTATTATTTGTATGATCATTTATATGATGTAAACCTTTGATCCTACACACACATTAGCAGTGTTTCCTAGACTAGCCAAGTCAGGAACATTACATCTATGATCTCTCTGTTGAATTCTTCTTGGTTCTATATGTGCCCTTAGTTCTACAAAATTTGCATGCAATAATATTTGTTAGACTACGATAATTTAACAAATTTATCTTTTTATGCACCATTATGCCCTTTAAATGCACCAGAAATATCATTTATGATTTCTTTTGAATTTTAATGTCCCATTTACATTTATGGGTGAATACATGGACTCATATATCCAAAACCTTTCCAAAAACTAATCTCTTGCTCAATTATTAGTCTTGAGAAAGAAGTTATTGATGGCAAGGACAAGGAAAGGAGTATCATTTAGGAAAGGATTTTCATTAGCACATGCAACATAGCTTCAATGCTCAATGACAGTCTGATCGTTCCCTTGGATTTAATCTTTACCATTTTTTTGTTATCATTGGCCACCAGAATGCTTGACACAACCCTGATACTCAGAAATTGTCTGATCTGGAATCTGATTCAATATCAACCATCAAAACATCTCACTGCGGGTCTAAAACATTTGCATTCAAACTTCTGTGGCCTCCAAAATACACCTTCATGTCTCGTCGCGCTTATTTTTCACCCATACTTAGAATCTTTTCAAAGCATTTCATCGTGGTTTAAGGAATTTTCCCAATTTACTTGTTTATATCCATAGCCCCGTTTGTTCGACCAATTCCCCATACTTAGACAATTTCATATAATTCTTCGTGCTCCACTATGTCTTGATACTTAGTCAAATTTGTAAACTTCACCACGGACTACGATAATTTAACGTGTCCTCCATACATACCCCCAATCCTCTACATCCGACCGATTCATTCTTTTACTTAATTAATTCTTCAAATCTCACCACAATTCTTGAGTCAAGGTTCCACAATACATGAAGGTGCCCCGCCACTGTGGCTCCACATCACCTGCCACCTGCCACACCAGCCACCATGTACTTGCCACCGTGGTATTACACGTCACCACTGCCACATCATCGCCATGTGGCCTCCATGTCACCATTGATGCCATGTATAGAAAAATACCCAAATTTTGAATTTTCCCAAAAGGCATAATTTTAAATATTCGCACAAGCCACCATGGAAGCTATGAATTTAAGATTCCTATGGCCAATTTAATCCCCTGGTATGTCAATTTGACTATTGCACTTGAAATTCGACACCTTCGTGTCAATTTCTCAATGAATTCCACTTCAAAAATTGGGGCTTTTGCCCAATTTCGCCCCATTTCACTCCAATTGTTTTGTAACACCCGAAATTTGGCTGATTCTAGGCTTTAAAATGCCTCAACAGAGGTTAAACTTGAGTATTTTAACCCCTGAATACAATTCTCCCAAAAAATTTTGGTAATTTCCAAACCTTTGTGTGAAGCATTTTGTCAAACAAGTTGCAGACATTCTCTGAGCTTAATTTCTATAATTTCGGCTTTTGTGTGCCAACCAATGGCCCATGCAGGCTCAAAGTTGAATCTATTGCTCTAGTACCACTTTGTAATGTACCTCGTTACCAACAAACTCAGAAATTTGCTCTCATACCACAATGTAGCATCCCCAACCTTGAATTGGGCCATGCCACACAAAAATTCCTCTTTGATGCCATTTAATTAATAGAATACTTTGCATATGCTCGGAATTAGGCAATCTAACAACATACATTTCATGTATAAACAAGTATAATAAAACATGCAGAATTTTGTATAAGCATTCACACAGTAAATAGAATAAAAAACACTAATAAAATAACACTTGTCTTTTTAATAATTCACCAACTATGTGTAGACCTCGAACTTTCCTCCAAGCCATAGACTTTGTTGCTCATAAAGTCTCAAGAACAGGTCACCCTCGAGTTGAGATTAGAAACTCCACTAGGGAAGGCTTCCTAAGCCATACTAAGGTCTAACCAACACAATAACACTCTAGTGAAGGTGTCAACTGTTGCAACTAGCCTACAACCTCTCATTTCCCACAACCCATCCCACCCCAGGAAGTGTGCCCCTTCTTTGCTCAAAATTCCTTTGGTTTCCCCATTTCCCTTCCTGAGCTTCAATAACAGGTTGGACATAAAGTCTTAGAGATCTGTAACTATTGCCTAGCACACAGGGAAAACAATTCCAAGCAATTCTCGCACCCAGAGAGAATACTCACGGGCCTTACAACCCGCTTCTTCAACATGCACATAGGCCTAACAACCTACTTCTTCAGCTCAAAATACCCAGGTTGAATGGATACCAAACGCTCCAAGTACTAGTACGAATGGTGATGGAAAGAAGGTACGAATGGCCAAAGGAATAGTGAGAATGATGAGTGAATAATGAGAGAGAAATCAAATGATGGGATGATGGGAAAATACACTAAGTTCCCACAATATAATTGCATGTTCCCAACTTGACACTTGTCATGATGGGAGCTACATGGTCCCCACTTGGTGATGTGTTCCCCATCCTAAGAACTTAGGATAAAATATCACATAACTTAGACTTCATAAAATATTAATATAATATTCCCTTGGGATTAATCCTCCTTGGCTTAGCTCCTCTTCCTAGACTCTTAGCCCCCCTTTCCCTTCTAGTGGAGTTATATCCCCCCATACTCATTTTGTCCGATAGGTCTGTAGCAGTGATTTATTTTATTAATCAATTTGAGTGTGATTACATATTACAATGATAGGCTCGCTGACCTTTTAGTATCTAGGCTCTCCGACTTGAGAATCACACAGACACTCTAGCCTCAAAATCTTTTGGCTCCTTGCCTATATGTACATTTACAATTGGGGCTCAGCCTAGGGGTATTATAGCTTGAAGGGAGTTGAGTGGTGGGAATATCATTGGCCATGTTATGCTTGAAGGCAGTCATGGTTTGGCTATGTATTATGTTGAGAAAGAGGTATGTGTGCCTGTAAAATAGACTGTAAGCCTGTAATGTATTTTTCGTTGAGGAAATGGCTCAGAGCCTTGTGAAGGCTATTGTGAGCACTCATGAAGTATTTGAGAGTTCTTGAAGTCCCCAACTGAGAGATTCTTGGCCAACAGAGTGCACTGAAAGCCCTGATAAAAAAATGGTACAGCCCAAGGGACTGTGAGCAGTGAAAGGGGTACATTCCTTGGGTTGTGCAAGTTGTGGGGGAAGAGAGAGATGGTGGATTGGAATTGGTGCAGGAGTAGAACCTGGGTTTTGGGTTGTTGAGTGTGTTGAGTGGACAGCCAGAGGGCCAAATCTCCTTGTGGACTCATAGCCTCAGTTCGAGGGTGGCTTGTTGTTGAGGGAAAATGAACAACAGTGCCTATGACTGGGAGGTTCATCTTCCATATGCAACCAATTGATTACTTTATTAACATATAAGTGTTATGTTGTTTTTATTATGATTATTCTGCTGCGTAAATGAATATTTAAATGTTGTGTGTGTTTGTTGGTTTAATTGAACAATTGTGTTCATGTTTTAATATATGTTGTTAGATGCATGTTAAAGTATGGGTTTGTTACCCCTTGGGTTATTTTATATGTATGTGGGTGTTTTTAAATTCAATTTTAGCAGGCTTAATTGCTTTCCACAATAATGGACTTAACTAGGATGGTTGGGTACATTACATAAGAAAATCCTCTTTAAAAAAAAGATGAATCAACTCCGCAATCAAGTTTTAAGCTTCTCACATAACAAATTAAAGCATAGTTGTGAAAGCTTCCATGGTAACTAAAACAAACTTATAAATTGAGAACAACACATAATATCATCAATCCTCATCCTCTTAATATTATGTAAATATTTTTAGAATATCATTATTTATGATTTTAAAAAATAAGTTTTCAATATGTTTTGTATTTAAAATTTTAAATTAGATAATCTATACTTTCCCTAGTATCACCAATCCTCGTCCTCTTTTATTATGTAGATATTTTTTTATATAATATCGTTATTTATGATTTTAAAAAAGAATTCTTCATTATGTTTTGTTTTTCTAATTCTAAGACTAGATGATGTATACTTTCACCTAGTATCACCAATTCTCATCCTCTTATTATTATGTAAATATTTTTATATAATATCATTATTTATAATTAAAAAAAAAAAAAATCTTCATTATGTTTTGTATTTAAAATTCTATTATGTTTTGTGTTTAAAATTCTAAGATTAGATGATGTATACATTTTGTTGAATAATATAGACCTTCTTACATGTTGTATTTTGAACTTTTGTTGAAGTGCTCCTATTTATTTATTTTGACTATTAATCTCTTCATCACAATCCTGATGTGTTTTAGTTGATTAGATTAATGGTGGTAGAATGTGACTTGCACTCTTCATTTGTCGCATATATCAAATCGGAGAGAGAGCGAGTCTACCCATGTGACGACCATAAAACAAAAGAGATATAATTCAAACTAACCAAAGAATAGTAGACTACGAATTACCACACGTCAAGCCAAGACAAAGAGAAATAGAGTGCAAATTGCCACGTGTCCTCTTTTTACTCAAGGCAAATGAATACCTCAATGTGATTGTCAAATTAATATGACGTGGACAATGTTTATTTTGCGACCAAATATAAATATCTGGAACCGACTTGAAAAGATGCAGAAAAAGTGGGGAGGAGATGACGTGTAAGATGAGTTGGTGATCGTTGTCAAGTAAGACCCGTTACAATAGGTTTTGGAATTCAAAACAAAGTTGACTACATGCTTAGATGATTGGAGGGTTTAACAGCTCTAATCACGGGTGCCTCTCAATAGCCAGCGTAAAGCGCACGATGGGTAGTTGTTGTGTAATGAATTGTGGTTCACTGACATTGAATTGGTTTTAATTTTTAGGGTTTAAATATTCGATGTCGATGTCGATGTCGATGTTGATGTTGATGTCGATGTCGATGTGATATTATCATTTTTTATTTGGGTGTAAATGTTGAAGGTAGTTTTAATGTCCACGCGTAGTTGTTATTAATGTGATATTATATGTGATATATTTATGTTGGAATTTTGTTTTATATTAATAATTGATATTATTAATGTAAAATTGGTTATATTACTGTTATTCTGTTATTTCTAGTATTTTATTTTTGTTCTGCATACTTTTTATATCTAATATATTACATAATATGAGGTAATTGTAGCTCAACACAACACGATTTATAAGACAAGATACTTGTCACAAATCTAAAGAAAGATTAAGAAGTTTATGGGTGCAACCTTGCAAGTTGAGAAAGCCTAAAGGTATAGGGAATGACCTTTAGTTTTCTCACCCTAAGATTCAAGAGATACACAAGCTAGAAATAAAATGCAACTATAGACATTCTATGGACGAGAAATGATGCAATCATTGAATTTGTTAGCAAAATGGAGATCCATAGAGGATATTAAAGAGAGTATCACTATCCTGAGTGAGATTCTTCAATAGAAGGATAATGAATATACCATGAGATGGTAACTATGATGAAGGAAATTTGAGATATTTTATGAGAGAAATATGAATTGGGAAAGTTGTTTTCTCTTTACATAGAAAAGAGAATGCCACTTGCAATGGCACAATTTCAAACATTTGAATTTAATTTGAAGGATATAGAGGAAACCATTGTCGATTAAAAATTGATCACTAATCACATCCTTTACTAAAATGGAATCATACACATATGTGGGAGAGGAGACGCCAAGTGATGATTAGTAGTTTTATTGAGGATGCTTGAGAGAAGCTTGCTATTATTATTCGATTGGTTTGAGATGAAGTGTGGGATCAATTATGAAAACTCTTTACTTATGAAAGGGCAATATACCTCGAAATAGTGACAAGTAGATACATGTTGGTATGGTATTAAAAGCAAATTGAGAAAAGATAAAATGTTGAAAGCAAGAATTTATAACCAACGTTGTCGTGAAATAACACATTGAATTCACTATTTAGTACCATGCCAAGTCTACAATCATGAAATCCTCTCATGCTTCATTACATCAAGAGAAGTTAGTTTAATGCTTTTATAATTCAATTTGATATGTATTGCCTATCCATCACACTAATAAAATAGAATAGAAATAATTTAGCTTTCAATATTAAAAGTTAAAAAGAAAAAGAAAAAGAAAATATAAATTACAATAATTCATTTCTATCTCCAACATTTTATTTCAATAACTCTGAAATAAGATGAATTTATGTTAATTATTGTAATAAAACATACTTTTATGAAAATAGTGAAAATTGATTATTCGTACTTTTGTTTTAGTGAAAGCTTCATATTATTATATTGAAAAAAAAAGTGAGAAATTAAGTTAATTATATATTTAATAATAGTTAACATTAATTTATATATATATATATATATACCAAAAACTCCTTAAATATTTTCTCTTATTAGTCCCTGTCGTATATATATATATTCCAAAAACTCTTCAAATATCTTTTTTTATTAGTCTTTGCTATGGGATTATAACAATGAGTTTGTTTTTGATATGATATTAATTTGCCTTTTACCATAAATTTGTGTATGCAATGTAATGTTTAACATAGGAAAACAAATATATATTTTTGGATATAATAAAATTATTTGTGTTTCTCATTTCTAATTGGTTGATAAAATTGAAGTGTTATTGCTCCCTTACGTCTTTCAATATGTAGAATTAATTACATAATCAATGAATTTCACCAATCACTACATCTAAATATAAAAAGTTGTATTATGTATTTATTATTATGCATTATTATATTTATTATCTAATATATTATTTATTATTATGCATTATTATATTTATTATCTAATATATTATTTATTATTATATTTATATTATATTTATGAATATTATAGTTCCATTTAGCTTACGGTTCATTATACATTTTGAATAACAAACAACCCTCAATTATTATCTTTTAACAAAAAATATTCATTACTTGTGTATTTAGTTATATTAAGTTTCATTGTTCAACATGTATTTCCCAACTAACTCGATAGAGACTGAGTTGCCATGCAACCCTTGTTTCATTATGAGTCCATTATATCAATTATGTAAATAGAATCTAGATAGTTGGGGAGGATAACACTCCATCCCAAAACTACTCTAACTAAACTTAATTGTAAACCTCCATTAAAAATATACAAACATTCATATAACTTTTACTTTAAAAATATATATATCATATAACCCAAAAGTCATACATATTACATTATATCAAACTAAAATGTTCTTAAAGAAGTCCTTTTACTTTGCTCTAACATTAATCAAAAAATAAAAAACAAAACTTATAAGAAAACAAATATTGGAGTTGAGGATATAGTTTCTTTTATATTTTGTTCCAATACCTCTACCATATTAACTTGACCAAAAAGACCTTATTATACCTGCTGATAGGCATGGTATATAGCGTTGAGTTACGCTTGACTTTCTATTAGTTCATGGTTGACCAAAAAAATTACACACCTTTATCTAAAGTTTTAAAAAATAATGATTTATTTTAAATTTCAAATCTCATTTATCTGAGATCTCATTGGCCAAAGACTTTGAAGTCTTATTGTTGCCTTTGCTCCCCCCAATGTCATTGTAATAAATATTTATGTCGTCTAGTCATTTCATCAATGAACTAAACCCTTTGTCTGCTTCCTTACCGGTCAACCTCATCTGACTCATCAGTGGATAGAATGCAATAAATCAATGCCTTTGCCATCGTCATGTTTGTTGCCTGCCCTCTTGTGTTTGTCGTTGTTGGCAGGTGCGGATCTAAATGAGGTGTGTCATCCTGGGATGAGTCTAGTATCGGGGTTTTTTTAGGGTCCCTGTGATTAGGCAGGTGTGGCTTGAACAAAAAGTGGGTATGGAGGGCTTACTGAATGTGTACACTCAATTTAATTCAGCTGTCAGCTACCCATTAAATAATTTTATTGTTGTGTTCGCTCCCCTAATGTTATTGTAATAAATATTTATGTCGTCTAGTCATTTCATCGATGAACTAAACCAATACTCAATTTAATTCAGTTGTCAACTAACCAGTACTCCTCGTGCGTACGCACCTGCTCCTTCTCTCCCTATCTCCTTAAACAATACTTTCATTATTATATACGGCATGTATATGCTACCTAGTAGCCATGTTTACATAGATCATATTCAATTATCTTGTGTTATATATGTGTATGTGTGAGTGAGAGAAAAAAGTTTGTTTGAGTTTGTCTTGATTTCATAATAAGATTTTGAAAGAATTGTCTAATTATTTTTATTTTTATATTTATTTTGATTGTATATTAATTTTTAATGTGATTTAAGTGATTTTAGTTATTGTGATTTTAGTTATATAAACGCCTAAAAAGGAGAACAATTAATCTACTTTGATTTTAAAATCTAAAAAACCATTTACTAAATCAATAGAAAAAGTCAATATCATATTTCCTTTCATTACTAAAACTTTAAAAAACACACAATTAAGCATAACAAATATATTTTTAAAATTAAAATGTAGATTCTCCACTTTATTAATATAATTTTTTTTAAATGATCAAAATTCAAATCCATGGAATTGACCAACTCAATTTTTTAAAATCATTTTCCCTCTCGTTACTAAAGCTTTGAAAAACACACAATTAAACATAATAAATAATTTTTTTTAATTAAAATATAGATTCTCTACTTTATCAATATACTCATTTTTTTTCCTCAGATGGGGTGCTTTCGAGCTCAATTTGTGATCAAACCACGGGGAGGCCACCTAGCCAGGCAGCTAGCCACCTGGCCTCCAACCTATCATGTCCCCCCACTTCAGTCACCTCATGATTTTAAATCCTCCGTCGCCACCTTCCAAACTTTAGTCGAAACCAGCCTCCCGCACGTTTTGGAAGCTCTGTTGCATGAGAGTCTTCATGGCATCGTGCGAGATTCTTCCTCTGTCCAATATGCTCCTCCATTCTGGTTTTCCTAAAGCCAATTTCGGGCGCACATACCCTCATTCGCCCCCTCCTCGTTTGCATGACCAGATTTCCCTGGCTCTATTTTTCTCCATGCCCGTGCTTCTCCTCTGGCGCAACCTCCACTCGGACACCAGGCTTTCAAGCTCGCGCTTCTCCTCTCCAGGTTTGCAGATCCTCTTTTTCTTCTCTCCCAAACCGATGTTTGCTTTCGACATGCCTTGCCTTAGAGGCAAGGCCAAACGAGGCATTGTCTGGTATGCGGATAGGGGCGGGGAGTCGCCCACCCACGAACCTCCTCTTGAAGCCGAAGACCTCCCCGTCTTGGCTCCTGTCGCTGCACCTGTCCCCGCTCAACCACTCCATGAGACCACCCCTAATCTCTCCCCTCTCTCGAATCCCTATGCCTGTAGAATCAACTGGTTTGAAACCCTCGACAACTCGTTGGGTTTCACACCTCTCCCTCCCTCCCCACCTCGACGGCCTCCACCTCCTCCCTCCCCCGTTCACCACCCCCCCACCACCTTAGTTCCCGCTTTCTCTCCCTCCTCCTCTTCTGATTCTTCGTTGTCCCCCCTTCTCCGCCCCGTTTGTGACAGGTGCAATGACCGAGTAGCGGTCATGGACACACTGAGAGACCTCAAAAGGGACTTGGGGGATGTCAAGTCAATAATGCTTGACATGAAGAATAAGGAAGCTGAGCACTGGAGCCGTGTGGACACTCTGATGTCCTTCCTTCAGGACCTCCAACAAGCTATAGCGAACCGTGATAAGGGAAAATCCTAGGCGCGTCAGGTCTTCGTCGAGCCAAGGCTCGGACCAGGTTTTTAAGTGTTTCCATGTTTTAGGGTCTATTTTCTTTCGTTTCTCGGCATCCATGGAAGGTTGGCCTGGGTATTTCCTTAGGTATAATTCTAGCTATCAACATCTAGCCCTACGTGGAAACGATGCCTCTTTTTCATGGCACAATATCATTTTTTGGACAAATGGCAGCGGTGGTTTCCCAAAAGGGCACTGCTACCACATATGATTAGGACCAACAATATTTTTTGGGCAAATGGTAGTGGGGGTTTCTCAGAAGGACACCGATGCCATGTATGATTAGCATCAACAAACAGTTGTAATTTTTTAAACAGGTTTCAATACAAACTCTAACTTATAAAAATATATATATATAGTCATTTTTTTTAAATGATCAATTCCAATCCATGGAATTGACAATCTCAACTTTTTTAAATGGTTTTTCACGTTCTTTTTAAGACTTAAAAAAAAAAAAAAAAATTATTGAAAGTTTTGTAAAAAAAAAATTGATAATAAAGAATAAATCATTTTATTCTTAGTTTTGTAAAAATTTTAGATTTTTAAATTATGTTAGATTTGTGAAATATTCTTAATATTTTCAACATTTTAAATAGACATTACATTCATTATTAAAAAATCAAATTATAGGTTGACAAAGAATTCGATTAGGGTTATGGTGAGCCCAACCGAGAAGGCACAACAACAACATGCGGAGAAGGCTCCTAAGACGGAAACTCAGCCAAACTCCATCGAAGAAGCCTCTGTCGAGCTTCCAGCACCCCCAGGAGGGAAGAAACAGAGTATCTCGTCAATCAGGCTAGTGTACATCACAGTAGCAACAACAACAACATCAGGGGAAACCCTAACGCGAGAAACAACCATTTGGGCCCAGATAAGAGCTGAGAAGGGACTGCAAGTGCGGCAAGTGATAAACCCTAGCCGTCGACGTCACCTTGATCTAGAGCACGAGA
Source organism: Picea engelmannii (assembly GCA_009831015.1). Classification (NCBI taxonomy): domain Eukaryota; kingdom Viridiplantae; phylum Streptophyta; class Pinopsida; order Pinales; family Pinaceae; genus Picea; species Picea engelmannii. Next base: position 352,735 of record ML786922.1, on the reverse strand, counting down.
GTCATTATGCTATCAGAGACTTCAGGGATCTTCAGCACTTGGGGGATTCTCAGCCCTCGCTTGGTCACAGGAACCGAGCTAAGGGTGATACAAGATCGAGGCTGCATTCTCAATATCCCGCCGAGACTAGCTCCGTGATTGAGGCAAGCTTCCCTCTTTTTGTAAATACCATCATCGGATATTCTCTCTGTTTGCAGGCCCAAGATTCAGATTCTGTTTTTTAGCTCAAAACCCAAGTTCACCAGGCTACAGGCATTCTGCCTGGTTTTCAACGACTAATATTTGAAGGACGACAGCTAGTGGATGGCCCTATGCTACGGGACTATGGGAATATAAAAAATGCAACAATTTCTCTCGCTTCTCGTCTGTGTGGAGGAGTGCCTTCCTTCACTCATCCAAGCTCTTACAAGCATGCTGTGAAAACTGGGATCTCCGCTCCTTCAGGATCCAAGGCTGAAACTTCAGGAGCAAAGGAGCTTTTTGGCTCTGCCTTCATTATGGAGCAGTCCGCAGAACCCCCAAAAGCAAAAGTCGAAGATCCCCACATCTATGGTTGTGCCTTTATCTACCAGGCAAAATCCCTCATTTGTCGCTTCAACAGACTTTGGCCCTCAGCGCCTACGCTACAAGAATGGATTAACAAGACTTGGGCATCAGATCATGAGTTGTTCCTTTGCTCCAAAGGGTTCTTCATTGTCAACTTTTCCACAGAATCCGAACACCAACGCGTGCTAGAGCAAGGTCCTTGGTTTTGGGGAAAATCTGGTCTTTCCATGCAGAGATGGTTCCTCGACTTCAATCCACTGAGCATGACAACCATGACTACACCGATCTGGGTAAGGCTACCCAATCTACCCCTGATTTTTATACTCCATCTTTTTTATCTACCCTGGGCAATACGTTGGGAAGATTTATCAAGGCAGACACAGATCGGATATCAAAAGGCTTCATCACTTCCGCCCTTATATGTGTTGAAATTGACCTGAGTCAAGGGCTTCCAGATAGGATTCTTATTGATTGGACTAAGGGAGATCCTTACACGTAGATGGTCGATTATGAGAACATCGCTTTAAGATGTTGCTCTTGTCAGCAACAGGGCACCTCCAGGCAACGTGTCCTCTATCCCCAACCCCTTCCTCGACCCTTGGAGAACGGAAAAGAGCTAATGTCTGGCAAGTCCCAAAACTTCGCAAAAGCCACCCAAACTCTTCCTCTCACAACGAGAAGCATCACAAAGATGCACCAACCCCTCTTCCTTCTACAACGCCTTCACAGCCTCCAACATTTGCTCAAAAACCAACTGCAGACCCAAAACACCAGCCCTCGGATTCCACACAAACTCTTGAAGCTTCAAAAGTCCTAATTCCATTTCCAACAGCTAAGCCTGTGCACCCACCCCTCGAAAAGGAGGAAACAAATGACACAATCATGGCCACAGCTCTCCCCCCAGGGACTCAGAAGCATCCCCATGAATCAGACAATTCAGACAGCAACAAAGAAGCACCCTCTGCTTCAGCAGCTCAAGATTATGGCATTTCCTCAGACAATCTGGCTTTGGTGGCGAAAGTGGCTGAGCTTATCGGCTTCTCTAGTTGGATTGATGTTTGTAAGAAAAAAGGCAGAAAGGAACCTTCACAATGATCCGACCCTTTCTCTCTTTCTTGTAATGTTTCTTCTCGCTTTGCCCACGCACTCCTCGTGGCTCTCTTTTAGCAGTTCTCTCTGTGGGGGGTCTTTTCCCTTCAACAAATCGATGTATCACTTTGTACTTTTTACTGGATTGAATAGAAGGATTCTCATCTAACTTATAAAAAACAAACAAACAAACAAACAAATTATAATTTTTAAATAATATAGAAGATTGACGAATGAGACTAAATAAATTAAAAATGAGATTGATAACCATAAATTAATAATAATATCATATTATTATGCATTAGAATGGGTTAAATAAATTAAAAATATTATTAAAAAAAATTAAACTAATTAAAGAAAAAATCAAAAATGGTTTTATAATAATTAAAAATATCATTAATAATAAAAAAATAAATTTTGTTTTTAAATAAAATAAAATAAATATTTATATTATCCAAAAAGAAATAGATTAAATCAATTAAAGAATTAATAAAAATAAAAGAAGATCAAAAATAAAGTTGAAAATAAGTATAATTGAAAGTTAATCTAATTTCAAATTTTAATAAAAAGAATGTTAGGTTAAATTTAATAAATGGAGAAATTAAAAATATGAAAGCAATTAAGGAGAAATAAAGATTATGAAAAAATTAATTAGAAAAGATATTAAGTTGAATTAATTTCTATTTAATTTTTTTTAATTTAATTTGTAAAATTGTAATTTAAACATGTTATTAATTAGTTATTTTCTAAAATTTGAAGGCAAATTAGTGTTTTGTTTAAAAGGGAAGAATCATTTTGAATTTATAAAATTGGAAATATTAAATATTAACATTATTAAAAACCTAGTAGAGATAAAAAAAAAGTCGAAAACTTAGTGTGTTCAATTCTTCATTTGTAAATGTTAAATACCTTCCTTCACACATATCACACATATATAAGTTCTAAATCCACTAGAATTTAACTTTCATTCAAATGTCCATAGTCACATTTGATCCTCATTTGTAAATGTTAAATACCTTCCTTCACACATATATAAGTTCTAAATCCACTAGAATTTAACTTTCATTCAAATGTCCATAGTCACATTTGATCCTAATCACTAAACCATAAAGGTAAAATATAACTTTATCTAATTCACAATTTAATTATTCCAATATCTAAATTCACAATTTAATTATTTTAATATTTAAATTTCAAA
>ML786922.1:305408-349789 GCA_009831015.1 Picea engelmannii | reverse complement strand
TACATTATTTTTAATTATAAAAATGTATTTTTTTTTTAATTATAAAAATTATATCTTTTTTTAACACAAACTTCACTTTAATTATATTAAAAGGGTTTTGTCGAAGTAAATAGCGTCAAAACCGTCTACATAGTAGGGCATAAAGACGAAGAATTTAAAAACTAGTAAAAAAAACAAATTCTATCATCCTTGTAGGGTCTTTCCCATGATCTTCAAGACTGATAACATCTTTACAAAATTGCCCTAGGCACCACAAAATTTAAAAAAAAAACATAGACTACATATTAGAGGCAACATCGTGCACATCAGAGGCCCTTGAGAGGTGTAGAGGCTTGTCTTTTGTATCCATTGGAGTTGTACCATGGTTTATATCTCCTGAATCATTCCCAACAACAACATAAGATGAGAGAGTCTACCAGGGTTGACGGAGTTTGAAACTAAATGCTAGGGAAGGGCCTGGGCTCTGAGCTGATGAATGGTAGCTTCCATTTCTTCCATTTGTCGAGACAAAGCAGTGAGAGCTTCCTCAAACAAACCATATTTTTCTTCCATTCTTCAAGTTAACCCTGCCATTATTTCTTCAAATTCTATGAATTTGACCATTAACCGTTGAAGGGTCGAATTATTGGTTTGGCTAAACTCTTCATGGCATCTAAGAATTTTCTTGAAATCACTCACACATGGCTCCATAGAGATTCCCTATGGCCAAACCCTAAAACTACTCTAGCCAATAGTAAAAACTCCCTCCACTACCACGGAATCCAATACATAACACAATGCAATGAGAGCAAAGGATGCAAAAAATAAACAGAACAACACCACAACCATAAGGCATTAAATAGAAAATAAGGGAGAACATGAGAGTCGACCGAAGATGCCAAGGAATGATTCCAAGGATGACCACAACCAGAAGCCCCAAGTTCCAACTACGTTGAACAACAACTGATATAAATGTGGACTATAGCTTCTTCCCAAACCAGGAGAAAGTGAACGCCTAACAACGCTTAGATTGAACCCATCCAAATCAAAATCAAACTTGTGCGAAAATGTAGGCAAATGATCCATAGCTCTACCCTGACAATCACCTAAAAAACCAAGAGCACTCAAGCTCATTTTGTAATACCCATGTTTCCCCTAGCTTGTAATTAATTCTAATTTATAATTGCCATGCAATGGCTTGGAAAATATTGTAAATGTATTATTGTTTAATTGTAAACATCAACAGTTCACTGATGGGTGAAGCCTTAAAGTATTGGCCATGATATCACTAGAGGAATGAGGGGAAGTTCTATTAAGTTAAAGGACCCCAAGCCACCTTACAGAAATATTAATTGGAAACATTCATATTATGATCCAGGTGGATATCGGTGGCCACCCATCTTTTCCAACTGGCTCAAAATAGTTTTCTGGCAATTTTGGAAATTTACTATTTTTAGCAGTTTTAACTTATGGGGCCATTTTGAGGGCCTAAATGAAATATTTTCGGGATCGAGCTTCTCAATAATATCCAAAGGCATGATTGAACCCCTGAAATGAATCTCCTCGATGATACCTTTCCAACGGGCTATCATACGCCTAAAACGAAGATCGTATGCAAAAGTTACGACCGCGGGAAGTTGATGTACTAACTTGCCCAAACGGGGCCCACATGACTTTTAGCGCTTCATCTCCTAAGGTTGGGTTTTTGGATGTATAGGGTTTTTGGCATTCCTGTTTATTGTAAAAAGGCCTTTAGAGCCTCATTTTTAATCATCTTCTTGCGAATGCGAGTAGCCATCACATCTCTTCTCAGAGATAAGCTGCCGCCATTCTAGCGAGTCTTTCACTCTGTATTTTTACAGTCTCTGTACATTTCTTTCATTAATATAAATCGTGTATTACTGTATATCTGTGTTTATGGTTGCATCTCTGATACATTTCTATTATATTATAGGATATCTGCGATATCTTTGTGCATTTCTTTATTATATCTCCACTCTCAGTTTGTGCCGAAAATAATCTGGATCATATTATTTACCCTTAGCCTGGAGAACAAGACAATTCAATTAATGAGGAGGGGTTGGTAGTTGAACAACCAACCACCCAAATGAATGAAAGTATGGAAGGTTTTCAGAAGGGATAGGAAACAACCAGCTAGAGGAAAATAGGAAAGATCACCACGGGTCCCCAGGATTGACCCACGAGTTGCCTTTTGATAGAAGAAACAAAAGGACAGGTCAAGAATTGACCTAAGTCATGCATGCAATAAAAGCACATGGGAAGGGGTGTGTGATGGAGAGATGCACAGAGGGAGACTGGAAGAGGAATTCGGTCTCTGAGGAAGAGAATTGTTGAAATGAATGCACTAGAGCGTGCAATAGGAGGATTAGAAAACCCGTAGAAGGGTTTCGAGCTAGAAGATGGAAGACATGAAACCCAACCTGAGCTAAGAGGGTCGCGAGCTTGATGCTGGGAAGGCATATGATAAACCTCAAAGGGGCTTGGGCTAGGTGGGCGTAAGGAAAATCTTTACCTAGAGTAGAGTGAAGGAGAGTAACCTTCAAACCTTACTAAGAACCTGAGAGAGATTCCCTAGTGATATCATGACTTGGCACATGGGTGGCTAGAATGATGAAAGTGAATGCATATGAGCCTATGGTTGGGTGGAAATGCGAACAACCACAGTCAATTGGTCGGCCATCAACTGTAATAGATAATTATTTCATAGACTATGTGTAATTGAATTGAAATGCATGATTGAATGCTTGTACTTGCGCTATACATATACATCGTTGATATATAGGGATGATGGTATAACATTTTACCTTATTCGGATGATAGATAATTGTGATTTGGACGACTTGGTTGACTGGAAATTTGAAGTAAAGTTAGAATATCAATCCCATCAGTGGATTTCTGTTTTAAATCATGTTAGCTAGGGAACAATGTTACTAATAGGTTTTAAATGAAGTTGGGGCATAAGGATTTGGCCTCTGTGCTGGTTAGAAAATCCTCGAAGGGATTGTTCAAGGATCAATTTTGTAAATACAGAATTGGGACAGACTCTACAGGACTATTTAGGTCATGTCGATCCCTCGAGTTTCTTTTTCTTGTTATAGAATTCGAGTTATGTGAATGGAAGGTGCTTCCTTCAAACTATTTTCTTGTCCAAGTGACCTCAGGTTCAAGTCCATAGACTTAACCAAATCATGTGTAATATTTAAGAGTGTAACCCTCTGGGGATTATCAAAACCCCATATGACCAGGACCCTAGAACCCAGTGCTACACTCAAAGGGAGCTAAGTCTTTTGAGGTTCAGGACTTCAGAGGTCCGGAGCTCCGGGATGTTAGAGCTTCACAACACTCTAATCCTGCTGAAGATAACTTGTCGAAACGGTGACCGGACAGTTGACCAACAACTAGCAGTTTCCCATCTGTTGTTGTGGGATCTACTTTGTCATTAAACCCTGACCAACTTTTCAATGGTGAAGTAATGTGAGCCGTTGATCCAAGAAACATCGGGATATTTCATGATTGTTGGATATAAGCTACAGTCAATTCGGCATTGACTCACTCTAGGAGTAAAAAGGTGTTAGACGGTCGAAATCCATGAAAGTCAAAGTCACGAAGTAACGTGGGTCGTAGATCTAAAGATCCTTCGGGACCCTTCTCGACAATTAGATCGATCCTAGTGGAAGAATAAGGTAAGCGATAATGTTGAACAACAGTAAGCAGTCAGATCCCCTTTATGACATATTTTGTAGGTAAACCTTCAGGACTTAAATGGGTTAAGAACAAGAAATGTCGCGAGCTCACGAAATCATGAAGTGGGGAAATTCTGCAAACCGTCAGATCGAGGGGAGGAATTTGGGAGCAATGGGAGTTTTTGATATGAGGGTTCGTTGGGATCCTTTCTCAACCATTCGATCTACTAGTGGAAGGATAGCGTAAACACTTCGGCGAAGCCTTACTACGAGAAATGTAAGGTACAAGGGGTAAGAATATCCTGAAGGTCGAAGGCCAAAATACATGGTGAGGGATTCTGTAACTAAAATACTTCGGTAGATTTGACATGTCTGTGCATAGGCCAAACGTCGAAGCTCTGAAGGCCAGAGTACATGACAAGATTTATAGAACTTTGGAATTTCGGAACTCCGGGACTTCGGGAAATTTGAGGATATAGGAGAGTGTGTTAAGCGCCAAAGTTCCTTTGTTGTAGTGTCAAGTTCCAATTGGATGGGCCCACATACACCATGATGATATGGTGTTCCTGGATAATTCCATGTGGCGTCGTGGGATTGGTAAGATTGAAATTCTTGCAAAACTGTGGGAAACCTTGTTATAGTCGGGAGATATGTCAATTGTCGATTGTTGACCGAACGCACAGTTCAACGATTGTGTTTCAATTGAATCCAGGTGTAAAGTAGAAGGATTTGAGGAAGAATCGCATCCATTGACAAAGTATTTGGGAACAATCGTGACCATTGAATTAAGGATCCCTTAGACGTTGACGAGAGGAGGGACAAAATCATGCTAACATTATGTTGATATCACAAACCTATGTGTACAAGGAAGCCACGTGGAGGCCTGAAATTGGTCAAAGTGATAGGGAGTGGGCCCCTGTCCAGTTTAAGGATTGGAAAAGTGGCTAAGTGTTGAGAATATTCAAATAGACTTATGAAGGGAATAATTATGTTTTGTGAGTCCGAGAGTTCGTCGGTTCGTGAGTCCGCCTAGATAGAAAAGTAATCTAAGTATTGAGACTCTTCGGGCAGACTTATGAAGGGAAGAATTAGGAATTTGTGAGTCCACGGGTCCATGAGTCTGTGAGTCCTCCTAGATAGAAAACTAATCTAAATATTGAGACTATTCGGACAGACTTATGAAGGGAAGAGTTATACATTCGTGAGTCCGCGAGTCCCCGTAGATAGAAAAATAATCTAAGTGTTCAGATTTTTCATGCGGACTTATGAAAGGAAGAATTATGCATTCGTGAGTCCAAAACTCCGCGTAGATGGAAAAATAATCTAAGTCTTGAGACTTTCAGAGGGACTTATGAAGGAAAGAATTATGAATCTGTGAGTTCGTGAATCTGCCACCCGAGAGAGTGTGTGTGAAGAAGGTATGTGTGACGATGGTTGTGGGCCTGCAGGGACTGAAGTTCCACCATGGAAGGTTAGGCTAGTGCCACATCATGACCAGGGTGTCGCCACATCAATTGGCATGTTCAATGACACGTCACGTGGATGCCACATGGAAGTAAGTGAGATGTTTCCTATGTAAACCTAAGAACTTTGGAAGGTCGTACCTTTTGTTCTAGAGCTCAATCCTGAGTCAATTTACCTTCTTTAGAAATATCTTGACGAGCAAAAGAGGATGGACTTGTGATAGAGAAGATTTAAGAAGCGAAAATTTAATACCCCATCCCTTAAAAAGGTATTTACGGGCCGGGTCTGTTACAAATTTGTATCAGAGCAAGAAACAACACTTGGCCTGCTTGGGCTCATGGAAGAGTCTATTAAAAATTTTATTAGAAAAAAAAAACTTTAAGGGGGAGGGCACCTTGCCCTACCCTATCTATGAGAACAATATTCAAACACTAGGCCTATATGGGCCATAAATCAGTCATAGGACTGGTATAACAAGGCAAAGACAAGCCTGTTAGAAAATTTCCCCTGCGTTGGAAAATTTTAGTTGTTATCTACACCAGCTCCTTGATTTAGGTTTTGTTCCCAAATTTCCTGCAACAAAAAAGTTACATGTTGATCTGTGGCATAGGGAGCATATTGTTGCTTTGGTAGAATGATACTACTCCTACAGGAGTGGGATTATGTTAATGGGCACCAAATAGCAAGCCTTGGATGTGAATGGTAAAGAAACTTGTTATAGGGATGCTTGAGTCCAGGGGGAGAATGGATTGAATATGTTGCAAGGTTGCATGCAAATATGGGCTAGTAAAGCCTCTGGAAATTACAATCACTACTTAAATAAGAGATTGTACCTTGTGAGTATAATTCCCCATGTTTAGAGGCCTTATGGAAATATGTGAGGTCAACTTACTTGACATGTCATGACTGCCAACTTGCTATTGGGATAATTCCCTTTTTGCAAAGTAAAAGAGAGCCTTATGGACTGAGAATAACCTTCATGAAAGAAGTAAAGTGACATGAGAAATTTTAGGAGCTTATGGTTGTGCTAAGGGATTGTACATCCCTAATAACTTAAGGGCATGTCTATGCAAGAGGTAACCAAGTGGAATATGTCTACACTGTAGGCATAGGTGAAATGCTTGGTGCACAAGGATATGATAGAATGCATATGGAAAAGGATTGAACATGAAAATTAGACATATTATAACCTATGGTGGGTTGTAAGGTATGGTCTATTGATGGACCTTTTAGATGAGAATGACTTGATGTCAGCAGGAGTTAACAACAAGAATGAAATGTTGATAATGTTGGGGCCTATTACCTTATTAATATAGGACTGTAAGGATTAATGAGAAACTAATACAAGGTTTGATTAAGGAGGTGTCAGAACACCTTTAGATGACCAATGGGTCGTAATTGACATCTAGAGGTGGATGGTAGTCATATGGATATGGCTTGGTATACTCAGATAGTAATAAGAGGGATTTTAGGAAAGGATTCCCTTGTAGAGATCTGTTGAACAAGAATGAATGGAGGCATGAAGAAGAGAATAGAAGTGGTTATCTTACTGCCTTGGGTAATGCAATGACTACCCATCTGAATTATGATTTATGGAAGGTTTTTATAGTAGAAAGGGAAAAAGTGGCCCTTGTTGGTTGTTGCCATGTAGAGAGGGCAGCATCGGTATGAATCATGACTGTGAGACTAGTCATATGATTGACCATAAGCTTTCACTAAAGAACACTAATATTAATACTAAAATATAAATGTGAATGAATGAGGTAAAAAGGTGCAAGCGATACACCTACATATATCCAAATATATGTATACATGCTTAAAAGTATAATATGACTGCCTGATCAAGTAAGTTGTGAGGAAATATGTGTACTTTCCATATCTGAGAAATGCCATGTATACATGGTTAAACCTATGTTGGAGGGTCTAATTATATCGACGAAATAATAACTTGAGGAGGAATTGTCCCATTTCCTCAAGGAAAAACTAAAGTAAATTGTTGAAAGAATAAATGAGAAGGAATGCTCTATTGTCATGATAGGAGGCCACGTGATTATGCCTTTGAGGACTAAATGAGAGTGATTGTGAACACCCATGGGTTAGAATAATTCAAATTAAGTGTTCCTATAGTAGACGCAACAACATGTCGATGCATGTGGATAAATGCATAAAAAGAACATCTCGGAAGAGAGTTCATGACATAAAGATACATGTTTGAATGTATACTAGGAATGCGTTAGGAGAATGATTGTTTATATTCCCTATGGAATATTGGGTAGACCTCTGAGATAATGAAGCTGAGGCCACTCCATATAGTGATGGGTGGTCAACATAAGAGTTGCATGTTGAAGGAGTTCCATGAGGAGGAACTGTGTAAGGACTCTGTTAGGAGAACATAGTCACAACCTTAATGATTTCTAAGAACTAGACAGTGGGTTGCAAGCTTATCTGTATAAGAATCCTGGATTACATTCTAAAACATAATGCATTATTGGAAGACTAACAAATGAACATTGACCATTATGATGTCTAAATGGTAATGTGCATAAAGCACAGGTTCATAATTCATTATGAACAAAAATCTTGTTGTTGTAGCATGTTGATTTATCCAATAAGGTTAAGGTGAACCTAACCAACACTGCTCAAGGAATAGAACAAACAAATCCCAAGAGGGAAAATTGCTTAAGCAAAGGAGGAGGAAAGAGGAAACACGTCCCTTGCTCCAAAAAATCTGATTTGTGTAACAAAGTTATAAATCTCAAAAAGGAATAGTTGGGAAAGCAAAAGAAAATAAATAAATAAGTATGTTTGAATTAATATGCTTGTTTGGGTTGTGTTAAGTAAAGGCAATGAGGCCTTGGAGATAACTCAGCTAAATTGAAAATTTCCAGATTGTGTAGGAGGAGTTGGAAAAGAGGGAAGAGCCCCTTAACTATTTTCCCTGTTGTGTATTGTGTTTCTCTGGGGTGAGAAGTTGATACGTTGTTGCAGAAAGAAATTGGAGTTGTTGGGAAAGACAACTTCCAATGATGGACAACCTCAAGCAGAGGACGAATACGAGAAGGTTGTTGTTGAAATTTGTTGAAGGGACTTTAAAAGTCCCCATAAAGCACCACTGATGAGGTAATATTAGAGAGGGTATTGGCAGCCAAAACAGGTATAAAAGTGTTCATTCCTGTGTGGCATAAGGTAGGAATGGATTTGGTAAGAGTCCCCTCTGAAGTATTTTATTATATAAATGGTATGCAGATAATTTTGAGTGGTTGTTGTATGTTATTGATACCCAGGCAGGGTATGATTCAATAAAGAAGATAGCCTAAATGATAGAGGTATAAACCTCTAGCAAGCAAGTGTGATTTAGAATCCTTGCGAGAAAATTCATGAATAAGTAGTGTCATGGGTACATTGACCCATTGATCTGAAATTATCTTTTAAAGACTATGGTTGAGTTTTAAAACATGAGTTCTTTAACCAATTAGGAATTGCTGAAAGAAGCATAAACTAATGAGATATCATAGCAGCCATAATAAGAAATGCAGATCAGAAAGAAAACATAAGGAGCATCAAACCATAATAGCAAGCTTGATAACGAAGTTCGGTAAGGTTGCCTATGTCTCTGGGCCTTTGTCTCAGTGGGGGAGGCTTCTTTATTAATTCTTCAATGCTCTAAAATTACATCAAAAGTACATAAAATAGATCTCTGACTGGCTCAGTTATGTTCTACTCTGCCTCAAAAACCCAATACAATAGACGGCACTGAAAAATGTTGAGTGTAGCTCCTGGAATAAGCCTCCAAAGATTGCTTGGCTCACTGGTTTTTCCTCCATAAAGTAAATTTTCTTGCTCCAATCTTCATAAATTCGACCTGTAGGAGAGTTGGTAAAAGTTTTGGTTTAAAAAGAAGTGGTTGTGGGATCAAATCCCAACAAACCCACTCTTTATGGCTCAAAATCTCACCAAATCTCATGAAATATGAGCAAAATACCATAATATATGGTTAAAAATAACCATTTTTAAAGTTTTAAAACCCACTTTGCTATATATATATGGAGCGTGCCTTTTAATAAGCTCTTAACCTGCATTTGTATTGGAATATAACCACGGAAATTTGAACTCTGCAACTAGGCGGGAACCGAGGATGGGTAAACACCAACAATGGAGGCTTCTGCTACTAAGCAGACGTAGGTTGAGGTTGGTGTATCATGTTGATGCAGGAGCATCGCCAATGTCAAGCGAGTGTGGGGAAAGTGCCAACACATTTTAGGCACATGATAAATTGTTTAAAAACTTTTGAAGATAGATGCGCCAAATATAAATGTAACAGTTAAGGGAGGTGTACTTATATATTGTAAAGGACCTTGAGCAATCCGCTCTCGTCCATAGTAGGTAGAAGGCATTTATGTTAGTAGGTAGCTTTGAATTCTCAGAGTTGACAGTTTTAGGAGTGGAGGGAAAACGGATATAGACACCTTCATTGTGTATTGTAACATAGAAGGAGGATGCCAATTGAGAGCAGAGTAGTGAAGAACATTACCAAGAAGGAGAAGAGAGCATACAAAGCTGGAACAGAGAAACTGTAATTGAGAAACACCCATGTACAGAGATTAAGTTAATAGAAGAAGTCTTAATTCAGATTCATGGTGTTGTAGTTGTTTCTTGTATGTGTATGTTGAATGGTATATCCATAATTTTACTCTTTCTGTTATACATTTGCTTTTCTATGTTGTGTATGGATGATTTCTTGTTAAATGCTTGAAGTCTGAGAGAGAAAGAGTTAGGAAATGAGTTTCAATTGTTTCTCTATCTGAGTGAGGGTTCCTGCAAGGAGTGCAGTTGAATTGTCTGCAAGGAGTGCGTTGACAAAAGGGGTTCAGAGGTCTTGTCTCTGAAAACTAGGATAGGTTAGCTTTTGTTCTCATTTCTTCAAAGGTGTAGTTAGGCACAGGAGTCGTGTAATGTGTGTACAGACCAAGCTTGAATCCAGGGTTTGAAACCTGAGAAGCTATTGAACGAATTGTCGCTGCAAGGAGTGCGCAGAGTTAAAGGAGTTCAACACCGAAGTGATTGAGGGTTGCTGCAAGCGATGCATGCAGGAGGTTCTTGAAAAGGTTTGAAGTCGTGGAAGACTTCCGAAGGATTCAAACCTGCTAAGTCATCGAAGGGAAGAGACGAATGGACAAAATTCTTCGTGGAAGAATTGCGAAATCCCGCCAGTCGTCCGATCTGATAGAGAAGCAAGGAGGTTGCGGTTGTTTCTAGAGTTTCAAGCTCAGGAGATCGTAAGTCGTTGGATCCTCATCTAGTTACCCGTCAACCGTAGGATCTGACTGGAGTTGCACGAGGGTTAAACTCTCGCAGGCAGAGTGAAGGTCCCGAAAGGCATCGGGATATCGGAGTTTGGAATATCGGGAGTCTAGAGGACAGGAGATCGGGTCACTTCATAGTGGAAACCCCGATCTTGATCTAGACCATCCACCTGTTGGGACACGTGGCGAAGATCAAGAACCCGTCGGTATTTCGGCTATCGGGGTTTTGAGTTGACAGAGAAACTACGACATTGGGGAATCGCAAGTCGCGAAGTCCCGAGACTAAATCAGGACCGTCCATCAGGTGAGACAAGTCGCGACAATCAAGAGCCCGTCGGCATTTCGCATGTCGGAGGATCGAAAATCCTGAGGACAAGAGGTCCATGCATTTCGGCATTCGAAAGCCCGAAATCGCGAAAGACTTGGGACTGCGATCATATGGAAATGTGGTCACATGGACCAAAAGGTAGCCACGGAGACTAACCGTTGTTGAAGTCATTCCGGCATTTCGGGATATCAGAGATCAGGGAATCGAGAAGATTGAGGTTCTCGACAACAGGGATCTCGAATCCCCGAAACCCGAAAAATTGGTCGGGAAGAGACCAAGTATACGCAGAAGTTGTGACAGGGGAAAGAGAAGGACCTGTGAATTAGGTTTTTAACAAAGATTCTAGTGAGGAATCGAAAGAGCCACTTCAGCTCGAAGGCGAAGTTAGAACGATCCGTTAAGACCGGGAGGTCAGCGCAGAGGATTTGCCGAGGTAAAGGGGGACGTCTGCGTCAGGTTTGGTATCAGAGCCCAGAAAGGATTCTTTGCTTTCTGTAGCAAGGAAAAGGAAAATTCACCATGGCACCAAGAAGAAGGGACATGCAAACACCCGATCCGCCAGAGGAAAGGGAAATACCAAGAAGAAGAGGTAGGCAAGTGCCTGACCTAGCCATGGCAAGAGAAATGCGTGATTTACGCGCCAGACTTGAGGACATAGAGACAGCACAAAGACGCACAGTCGGTATTGGGGATCTTAGTGATTCTGAAAGTGAAAATGAGTTGAACATGAAGAAGAAGAAGTTTCAGCAGAAGATGAGGCAAATGAACGCTTGATTAAAGCTATCGCAAGGATGGGTGCCAGGGCAAAAATGGACATCCCAGTTTATGAAGGAAACCTGGATGCTAAAGAGCTTCTAGACTGGATTAGAGCTCTGGACACTTATTTCGACTATGAAGATGTAGAGGAAGACAAGAAGATTAGACATGTCGTCACAAGGTTGAAAGGACATGCAACATTGTGGTGGGATGAACTACAAGCTGACAGACGCTGCAAAGGCAAGCAGAAAATCAAGAGTTGGGATAGGATTATTGCGAAAATGAAAGCAAAATTCATTCCCAGAGATTACCAGATTACTCTATTTCGAAGAATGCAAAATTTGAGACGGAAGATGATGACAATGAAGGAATATACCGAAGAATTCTACAGGCTGAACATCAGGGCAGGTCATCGGGAAAGCAATGATGAAAAGGTTGTCAGGTACATGAATGACCTGAGATACGACATTCAGGATGAGATGAGCATGGTAACCATCCGAACGGTGGAAGATGCTTATCAAATGGCTCTAAAGGCTGAAGAAAAGTTGAGCCGAAAGCAAGGTCAAAGAGGTTGAGGCAGAAGTCAAGCTAGGGGAAAATCAGTTGTCCAAGATAAAAATCAGAAACCCAAGGAGGACTGGAAGAAACCTCAGATTCAGATTGAAAGAGGTGGAACCTCACAGCGAGGGAAATATGTTGAACAGAGAGGGCAGCATACCGAACAAAGAGGATAGTATGCTGATAATAATATTTTTCCTCGTACTAGAGGTAGAGGAAGAGGAAGAGGCAGAGTAATAAAGTGCTTCACGTGTGGAAAAAATGGACACAAATCTTATGAATGTCCAGACAAGAAGAAATAGAGTGGAGAGACTCACATCGTCGAAGCACAGAGGTGAAATGTTGAGGTAGAGGATGCTGAAGGAAGAAGATCGTTGATGATGCAAAAATTTCTCTTAACACTAGAAAAGGAGGTGGAGAGTTCAGTACAAAGGAACAGACTTTTTCGGACTACTTGCAAAACCAAGGATAGGGTATGCAAGGTCATTGTGGACAGTGGTAGCACAAATAATCTCGTTTCAACGGAGATGGTAGAAAAGCTGGAGCTGGAGACGAGTGAACATCCAAGTCCATATAGAGTTTCATGGCTACAAAAAGGACATCAGGTAAATGTCACTAAACAATGTTTAGTTGAATTTAAGATAGGAGGATATAATGATAAGATACTCTGTGATGTTATTCCCATGGATGTTTGTCATCTATTGATGGGTAGACCGTGGCAATATGACAGGAATTTGATTCATGATGGGAGAATGAATACATACACCCTAGAGAAGAATGGGAGAACTCACATGTTGCTTCCAATCAAAGATAAGGAAGTGAAGCCTGAAGTAAGTAACACTGTACTTCTCATGAGTGGGAAGGAACTCCTTAATGAGGTCAAGAAGAAGGAGGAACCACAATTCATTGTGGTCAGGAAGCCAATGATTGTCTTAACCAGCACAAGGATAGATGATTTACCAGAAGAGGTTCAGGAACTGCTGAAAGAGTTCCCTGACATAGTAGTGGACGAACTACCTCGTTCGTTGCCACCAATCAGAAGTGTGAGTCATCATATTGATCTCATACATGGAGCCAGTTTACCAAACAAAGCAACGTACAGATTAACCCTACAGGAGAATGAAGAGGTCAAAAAGCAAGTCCAGGATTTGTTGGATAAAAGGGTTGGTTAGAAAAAGCTTGAGTCCATGTGTTGTTCCGACAGTACTCGGTCCAAAGAAAGACGGAGGCTGGAGGATGTGTACTGATTCAAGGGAAATCAACAAGATAACCATCAGGTACAGATTTCCATTGCCAAGGATGGATGATCTGATGGATTGCTTAAGTGGAGAATTTTTTTTTTCGAAGATTGATTTGAAAAGTGGTTATCACCAGATTCGTATGAGGGAAGGTGATGAATGGAAAACAACCTTCAAGACTAATGAAGGGTTGTATGAATGGCTTGTTATGTCATTTGGGTTAACAAACGCGCCAAGTACCTTCATGAGGTTGATGAACGAAGTCCTGAAGAAGTTCATCGGAAAATTTGTCATTATGTATCTGGATGATATACTGATCTTCAGTAAAACAGAAGCAGAGCATCTAAAACACTTAGCTACAGTGATGAAGAGATTACAACAAGAAAAGCTGCTGATAAACATGAAGAAATCCTCATTCATGAAGACATAACTCATCTATTTGGGCTTTTTTATTTCTGCAGATAAATTGAGGATGGATCTAGATAAGGTGGAGGTGATCAAGAATTGGCCATCACCGAAGAGCATATTTGAGGTGAGAAGTTTTCACAGATTGGCTAGTTTCTACCAGAAGTTCATCAGGAATTTCAGTGGGATTAGTGCATCGATGATGGACACAGTGAAAAAAAGACACCAATCTTTTCACTGGACAGAAGAGGCTGAGAAGAACTTTAATCTGTTGAAGGGGAAAATCACGGAACAACCAATTCTGGTGTTGCCTGATTTTCAAAAGACATTTCAAGTGAAATGTGATGCAAGTGGATTTGCAATAGGGGCTTCCTGAGTCAAGAAGACAGGCCGATAGCATACTTCAACGAGAAGCTAAATGAAGCGAAGGTGAAGTACTCCACATATGACAAGGAGTTTTATGCTATCATTCAGGCATTGAAGAAGTGGAGGCACTATTTGATTCTGAAGGAGTTTGTCTTATACAGTGACAATCATGCACTGCAGTTTGTGACTCAACAGGAAAAGTTGAATCAAAGACATGTAAAATGGGTTGAATACATGCATAATTTTACTTTTGTAATTAAGCATATTTCTGGAACTGCTAACAAGGTTGTTGATGCTTTGAGCAGAGTTAAAACACTGGGTTTTGATGATCCCAAGAACATGTATAGAGATTATCCAGATTTTAAGAAGGCATATGAAGCAGTTGAGAATCCAATTCTCAGAGATAGAAGCCAATGGACAGAATACATAATCCAGGAAGGATTGTTGTTTAAAGGTAATCAACTTTGTATTCCAAAATGCTCCATGAGGAAGAATTTGATGAAGGAGAAACACAGTGGAGGATTGGCCAGGCACTTTGATCACGACAAGACATTCGCAAAATTGAATGAGTCATATTTTTGGTCGGGAATGCGGGCAGATGTCAAGAGATTCGTGGACAGATGCAGAATTTGCCATCATTCAAAAGGAAAGAGACAGAATGTAGGATTTTATCAACCATTGCCAATACCTGAGAGGTCGTGGGATGCAGTCAGCATGGATTTCATATTGGGGTTGCCAAGAACACAAAGAGGGTTTGAATCAATCTTTGTGGTGGTGGATAGATTTTCCAAAATGGCACACTTTATTCCATGTCAGAAAACCAGTGGCGCAACTCACATTGCGAATCTGTTTTTCAAAGAAGTCATTTGACTTCACGGCTTACCAAGGAGCATAGTTTCGGATCAAGACACTAAATTCGTAGGGCACTTATGGAGAACCTTATGGAAGAAGCTGGGAACTAACTTATCGTTCAGTTCGGCTTATCATCCTCAGACGGATGGACAGACAGAAGCGGTAAACAAGAGTTTAGGAAACTTGCTGAGAAGCTTGGTGACAGAACACCACAGCCAATGGGACAACATATTACCACAGGTAGAGTTTGCTTATAATGACTCAATTAACAGAAGCACAGGACAAAGTCCATTTCAAATTGTTTATGGCATGCAACCGAGAGGAATTTCTGAGCTGAGGGATTCAAAACAAATTGTGACTAGGAGCGCTAGTGCAAAAGACTTCGCAGAGGCGGTGAAAGAGCTTCACAACCAGGCGAAGGAGCGTTTACAGAACTCGAGCCAGGAGTATAAGCAAAGGGCAGATCAACACAGGAGACAACTTCAATTTGAGGTTGGTGATTTGATTCTAGCACATCTGAGAAAGGAAAGATTCCCGAAGGGGACATATAACAAACTGAAGATGAAGAAGATCGGACCATGTAAGGTCTTGAAGAAATTTGGGGCAAATGCTTATGAGATTGAATTACCCGATGGGATCGAAATTTCTCCAATATTCAATGTCTCAGATTTGTACCCATACAAAATTGAGGAAGCAGGAACAAGTGATGAACAACCAAAGATCCAGTGGACAAAGCAGATTACTGTTGCAAAGAAGCCACATATGGAAAGCATACTAGACAAAAGAGTTAGCAAGAAGACCAAAAGAAAACAATACTTTGAATACTTGGTCAAGTGGAAGGGACATCCAGTTGAAGATGCCAGCTGGGAAAATGAAGAAGAGATTCAGAAGCATGGACAGACTGTGCGAGAGCTCATGGAAGGGAACCCATGAAAATTTTCAAGTGAGGGAGTATAAACCTGGCACAGACGTCCCCCTTTACCTCAACAAAGACTCTGTATTGACCTCCCGGTCTTAACGGATCGTTCTAACTTCGACTTCGAGCTGAAGTGGCTCTTTTGATTCCTCACTAGAATCTTTGTTAAAAACCCAATTCACAGGTCCTTCTCTTTCCCCTGTCACAGCTTCTGCGTATACCTGGTCTCTTCCTGACCGATTTTTTGGGTTTCGGGGATTCGTGATCCTTATTGTCGAGAACCTCAGCCTTCTCGATTCCCCGATCTCCGATATCCCGAAATGTCGGAACGGATTCAACAGCGGTTAGTCTCTGTGGCTACCTTTTGGTCCATGTGACTACATTTCCATATGATCGCAGTCCCAAGTCTTTCTCGATTTCGGGCTTTCGAATGTCGAAATGCATGGACCTCTTGTCCTCAGGATTTCCGATCCTCCGACATGTGAAATGTCGACGAGCTCTTGATTGTCGCCACCTGTCTCACCTGATGGATGGTCCGGATTTAGTCTCGGGACTTCGCGACTTGCGATTCCCCGATGTCGTAGTTTTTGTGTCAACTCAAAACCCAGATAGCCGAAATACCGACGAGTTCTTGATATTCGCCACGTGTCCCAATAGGTGGACGGTCTAGATCAAGATCAGGGTTTCCACTATGAAGTGACCCGATCTCCTGTCCTCTAGACTCCCGATATTTCGAACTCCGATATCCCGATGCCTTTCGGGACCTTCACTCTGTCTGCGAGAGTTTAACCCTCGTGCAACTCCAGTTAGATCCTACGGCTGACGGGTAACTAGATGAGGATCCAACGGCTCACGATCTCCTGAGCTTGAAACTCAAGAAACAACCGTAACCTCCTTGCTTCTCTATCAGATCGGACGACTGGCGGGATTTCGCAATTCTTCCACGAAGAATTTTGTCTGTTCGTCTCTTCCCTTCGACGACTTAGCAGGTTCTAATCCTTCGGAAGTCTTCCACGACTTCAAACCTTTTCAAGAACCTCCTGCACGCATCCCTTGCGGCAACCCTCAATCACTTCGGTGTTGAACTCCTTTAACTCCGTGCACTCCTTGCAGCGACAATTCGTTCAATAGCTTCTCAGGTTTCAAACCCTGGATTCAAGCTTGGTATGTACACACATTACACGACTCCTGTACCTAACTGCACCTTTCAAGAAATGAGAACAAAAGCTAACCTATCTGAGTTTTCAGAGACAAGACCTCTGAACCCCTTTTGTCAACGCACTCCTTGCGGACAATTCAACTACACTCTTTGCAGGAACCCTCGCTCAGATAGAGAAACAATTGAAACTCATTTCCTAACTCTTTCTCTCTCAGACTTCAAGCATTTAACAAGAAATCATCCATACATAGCATAGAAAAGCAAATGTATAACAGAAAGAGTAAAATTATGGACATACCATTCAGCATACACATACAAGAAACAACTACAACGCCATGAATCTGAATTAAGACTTCTTCTATTAACTTAATCTTTGTACATGGGTGTTTCTCAATTACAGTTTCTTTGTTCTAGCTCTGTATGCTCTCTTCTCCTTCTTGGTAATGTTCTTCACTACTCTGCTCTCAATTGGCATCCTCCTTCTATGTTACAATACACAATGAGGGTGTCTATATTCGTTTTCCCTCCACTCCTAAAAATGTCAACTCTGAGAATTCAAAGCTACCTACTAACATAAATGCCTTCTACCTACTATGGACGAGAGTGGATCTCTCAAGGTCCTTTGAAATATATAAGTACGCCTCCCTTAACTGTTACATTTATATTTGGCGCATCTATCTTCAAAAGTTTTTAAACAATTTATCATGTGCCTAAAATGTGTTGGCGCTTGCCCCATGCTCGCTTGACATTGGCGATGCTCCTGCATCACATGCTTTGGATCATCAGTAGTTGGATTGAGCCATTGTCTGTGGGTTCGATTGGGATGGCTTTTTACAGTTCTAGTTTTTACGCTAACTACCTTTCTTGTCTTCACTTAAGGTTTTGTTAGATTAGCAGGGTCCTCTGTATTCTGTTCGGAGACAAATTTCCAGAGTTACCACTGTTGTTTCATAGTAGGTGGTGTTTTGAAATCCCTTTTCATTTGTTTTAATACGAAAGTATTTTCCTATTTTTGGCGGTTTTGTCACAATATTCTAGGACGGGCTTCTACAATAATTTTCCTTTCTAGGATATTGTTCCCATTTACTTCCCTAAGCTCAGTGGAGGCCACATGTCATACTCAACCTTAAATGATCTAGAAAAATATGTTGCGGGTTTAATGGACGCAGAGGATGAGCTAGGGTGGCAGCATGAGGACCTCTTCACAAGAGTCGATGCACTTGGTGGTGTATTGGGGCCATCAGTCCCTATAGAAGTTGATCTGACGGAAAACAATGGTTTTACGCCTGTTAATCTGACATATGACATAACCACTTCTGCAACTTAGAGGTCAGTATTCACTAAACCCTCTACACCACCCTCAGTTGCCCATTTCTCCCCTCAGACAGAGAACTATCAATTGATTGCACAGGCCTCGCGCTTGAAGGGAAAGATTGATTACCCATCGGAGACAGTGAGGTTTCCCCACAAAAATCCTCATTCTTCGGGCATCCGGAGGAAAGCATGGAAAAATAATAGAAAGGTTAGGAAGATGGTTTTAGGCTCGGACGTGGGCTTAGAGGAAGCTTGTAGGTATGCACTCTGTGGAGTGGTTGGAAGGTTTGCATACTCATATATGAGTATTGTTAATATTATTGTCTGGGTAAAAGAGCAGTGTGCTCTTTTGTTGGGATATACCTCGGACATACTCCACCTAATGAAAGGATGGATGGGTTTCCTTTGTAAGACCCTAGAAGATGTGTCACAACTTCTTGAAAAGCCATGGATTAATGGTGGTAGCAGCTTATTGCTTAAGCAGTGGAGAGTGGCTTTTGAACCATTGACAGAACACTTCCAATTATGCCACCTATGGGTACTTCTACCGGGTCTTCCCATACATTTGTGGAATGTCGGTGCCTTAAGGGCGATTGGGGATTCGTTGGGGAAGTTCCTCTCCTTGGACTTAACATATTTAGAAAGCACTTCTAGAAAAATGGGAAGGGTGCTAGTGCAAATGGATATTCATGGTGGGTTGCCAGAAGTATTGGATATCAAATGGAGAGGGAGACATATCACACAGAAACTAGATTATCTAGGGATTTTGTTTCATTGCAGTCGGTGTATAGGTATAGGTCACCTACGCCGAGAATGTTTTGGTAAGGTACAGGAAGAAACATCAGAGGATACTCTTCTGTGAAGAGAGTCACAGGACTTGGATACTGAAGTGGACTCCTTAGGCTGTGTGAATTATCCATTTGAATCAGAACCAGATAATCAACTAGATTATTCTCTGTCACTATCGGGTAAGTTACAAAAACATTGTCCTCTGTTGTTTTCATCAATGTCTCTTTTGGAAAGGGACACTCTGGAGAAATCACAGTGGTTACATTTATCCACTTCTACAAATACTGGGCCTATCTTTGGAGGTTCGGGACCCAAGAATTCTCCCTTGGAGGTTTCAGCCATGACACTTTGTCCTACTCTCCCCCCAGTTCCCGATTATGCGGAACTTCAAACTGGTTCTCCTGACCTACCTTTTATTCCACGCCCCTTCGCTCTAGAGTCTCAGTCTCCAAAGTCTTACAGCCCAAACTTGCCTTTAACAACTTCTATCCACTCCTCGTCGAGATTGTTATATAATCCTTTGCAGCCAGGTTACAGAGAATTTGAGGAGGACGAGACTACCCTCAGTGCAGTTCTAGACTCTTTAATTCCATTTATTCGGGATAAAAATACTTCTATAAATCTACCTATTTATTCAGGGAAGGCAGTTGTTTGTCCAATTGAGGGTTCGAAGGAAACTTCTTCTATGGTACATACCGAAGAGAGTGGAAAAGAGTATGCATGGTCCAGAGGACTAGGCATTGAACACTCACCTATAAAGACCAGAAGTTCTCGTAAGAAACTGGCAGCGTTAGCTTCAAAGAATGACATTTCAACTCCTTCCTCCACTGACTGTGGGCCTCTTAGAGAATTGAAAGCCCTGGCACAGGCTAAATGATGTTTTTTCTCACATTAAACATCAGAGGGATCGAGGGCCCCCTCAAAATGGCCTCTCTTATATGACTTTTGGATAACTACCGACCGAATATAGTTTTTCTTCAAGAGACGTTGGTATTGGCTGAGAAAGCAAGAGACTTCATACATGCATTACAACCGGCATGGGTTTCTTGTGCTGTCAATTCATTGGGTACTTCAGGTGGATTATTGGTCTCATGGGATCCTCCTTATTTTGATTTAGTCTATTTTCTTACCACTGCTAGTATTTTGTTAACAGGCAAGTGTTTCAAAGACAAGCGGGAATTAGCACTCTTGAATATATATGGTCCTTGCATAGACCGAAAACACTTTTGGCAGTCAGTGGTCGACAGTCATATTTTGTCATTAAACAACTTAATCATAGAGGGAGATTTAAACTTTGTTTTATCCTCGAATGAGGTCTGGGGGGGTACATATAGTTGTGATCCGTCGAAGGAGTTTTACAGAGATTTATTTATGTCAAAAAATCTGATAGATATAAAACCAACAAAATTGGTTCCAACTTGGAGGAGCGGTAGAACTGGTCCTAATGCGGTGGTAAGGAGATTGGATCGGTGTCTTGTGGCCTAAGATTTATTATCAGCATCTGATATCTACAGATCGTGGATCAAATTCCCATTTTTATCGGATCATGTACCCATTTTCTTTCAGCTTGATATTTTGCCTATCCACAAGGCATATCCGTTTAAAATGAATGCTCACTGGCTCAAGGAACAAGATTGCATTGAGCTAGTCCATAAAATTTGGAGGGATCCTATTTTCTTTTCTAAAGGAGGCAGTCATAAGAGATTGGTATGGAAATTAAAAGTTCTAAAGACACGGTCAAAACGATGGTACAAAGAAAGCATATTAAAGAAGAATGAAAAATGGGGGACTCTACAATCTGAGATCATTGAATCGATCTTGATATTGGTAGGTGATCCTACAAACCTTGAAGAAGGAAATCTTCTTCGGCAGAGAGAAAGTGATTGAAATGAGATCCTAAGAGGTAAATAAGAACAATGGAGGCTTCGTAGTAGAGCTATCTGGATGAATAGTGGGGACAGTAATACAAAGTTCTTTCATAATTTGGCGAGCCATAATAGGACCAAAAAACACATTTGGGAGATCTTAGATGGATGTGGTGTGATTTCGTCAGATCAGGGACCCATTAAGGAGGAAGTTGTCCATCATTTTAAATAGTTTTATAGAGCACATGATTCGATAAATTCAAATGAACAATTCCAGATGGTTGGTTTATACCCACGAATGGTTAATGATGAGGAATCATGCATTCTTTATAAACCATTAACTATGGAAGAATTGAAGCAAGTACTATTCAAATTCAAAAAGGAAAAGAGCCTCAGGCCAAACGGTTGGTCGTCGGAATTCTTCACCTTCTTCTTTGATATAGTGGGAGAGGATCTCCTAAATATGGTGGAAGAATCGAGGAGGCTTGGGTTTGTGGTGGGAAACTTAAATTCGACTTTCCTTACATTGATCTCGAAGGCTAATAAACCTGTCACTTTTGATGATTTTCGTCCGATCTCCCTTTGCAATTTGTGTTATAAAGTGTTCTCGAAAATCATTGCAAATCGTATCAAACCTTTCCTATCAAAATCGCTCTCTGCGGAATAACTAGGTTTTCTTCAAGAGAGGAGGATTCAAGATGCTATCGGAACAGCTCATGAAATCTTACACAGTATAAAAAAGAAAAATTTGAAGTCTCTGGTTCTAAAACTGGACCTAAAGAAGGCATATGACTGGATTGACTGGAAACTATTAATAATTATCTTGATAAAGGCGGGGTTCGGGATCCAACTGACCAATTGGATCACGGCATGTGTAACTTATTCTTCATATGTTGTTTTGATAAATGGTGAGGCTATATAATTTTTTAGAAACAACAGGGGACTGTGTCAAGGATGTCCTCTATCATCATTACTCTTTATACTGATCATGGAGGGACTCAACTTACTTCTAAAGAATGCCATCGGTGAAGGTATTGTTACAGGTATTAAAGTATCTTGTTTATATAAAATTTTACATTTATTGTTCGTGATGATGTTCTTATTATGACAAGAGCCACATTGCAAGAATGGTGGGAAATTGACAAAATTATCTGTCTTTTTTGCAAAGCTTATGGACTAATGGTAAATCAAACAAAAACTACAGTTCATTATGCAGGCCTTACGGATATTGAACTTGCCCCTTTCAAGAACATACTTCCTTATACCTTCAGTAAATTGTCTACGGGCTTCAAATATTTGGGCTACTATCTAAAGACTGGAGCACATAAGGCA
The DNA here is from genome assembly GCA_009831015.1 of Picea engelmannii. Classification (NCBI taxonomy): domain Eukaryota; kingdom Viridiplantae; phylum Streptophyta; class Pinopsida; order Pinales; family Pinaceae; genus Picea; species Picea engelmannii. Next base: position 327,461 of record ML786922.1, on the reverse strand, counting down.
GAAGATTGGGATTGGTTGGTGGCCATAATAACAAAAAATATTAGTATTTGGTGTAATCGGTGGCTATCCTTGGGTGGTAGATACATCCTTATCAAAACGGTGTTGAAGGATCAATCAGTTTACTGGATGTCAATGGAAACTATTCCTCGAGTAGTCGTATCAAATATTAGGAAGTTGATGTTCCATTTTCTTTGGAACGGTCACAAGGACACTTAGCATTTCCATCTGTGTAGATGGGATTTACTCTCTAGACCAAAGAAGAATGGCGGTTGGGGTTTTAGGAACCTTGCACTTTTCAACATGGCGTTGACTGTGAACACGCTCTGGCGAGTTCTCACACAGGTTCGCATCTGGCAAAAGGTATTAAAGGATAAATACTTACCAAATACCATGGTTATCAACTAGTATAGGTTGGCATCACATAAGGTCAACACAGCGTCTAGAATGTGGACTAGTCTAGTCTGGTATGTGCATGTTATTATTCATTGGCTGAGTTGGTCTCCGGGTACTGGTCAGCTCATAAACATTAGCAAAGATAGGATTCTTGGATTAGGAGAAAAATCCATTCTCTCGGATGAGTTAATTACTATCTTGAATCAAAAAAGAAAAATTTAGTCCTTGGTTTAGCTAAGATTTCACATAATCCCATAACTTTTACTAAGTCGTGGATTGGCAACGTGGAGTTGGGTTTATCGGGCAATCTTGTGTCTGAATGGAACACCTATTGCAACGACTTAAATGGAATCAGTGTTTCACTTCAAGGCACTGACAACACCCTATTATGGATTGGTGGTGATGCCCCAGGTAACTTGACAGTTAAAAATATCTACAAAGCTCTTATCTCAACCCGGGGCTTCCCGATATGGAGTGGTTGGAAAATAAATTTGTGGAAATGGAACATCCAACTAAAAATCAAACTTTTTATATGGATGGTGGCCGAAAATAAAATATTAGCCTAGGAAGTTTTAAGAAAAAGATGATGTCAAGGTCCTGGCATTTGTCCTCTCTATAAAAAAAATAATGAAGACATTGATCATCTATTTGTGCACTATTCCTTTTCTCATACTGTTTGGGCCAAAACGACTAGTTTTCTTAGAGTCAAAAATCGGTGGTCTGGGAACAATTTTAACAATGTCTTTGCCTCTTGGGTGATGGATAAGACATTTCCAACTAATCTGGCAGTGCTCACTTGTTGGTATATTTGGCTCGAGAGGAACTAGGTGATCTTCGAGGGAAGTAAGCCCTCGGATTGGGCAGTGGCATATAGGACTATTGGTGCACTCAACATTCGCACACATACACAGAAAATAAATACTTTGAGTTGGAGGCCCATTACACAGTCAGAGGGTAATACTATTTCTTTATTTGATGGGGCCTCTATCAGAGGAGGCACGAACTGTGGAGCTGGTGGTGTTATTAAGAAGCCAGATTTGAATATTATCAGATGGCATATCAACTGTGGGATGGGTGAAAATACAAAAGATGAATTATTTGGTGCCTGGGTGACTCTAACTCTTGCAAAACTTTGGGATATCAAAAGGTTACAGGTGATGGGGGACTCCAAGGTGATAATAGACTGGCTGAATCAAAAGTCCAATTTACATGCTATTGATATTGAAGGCCGGAAGCACAGAACAAAGGCAATGATCACTAATTTCCAAGAAATTAGCTTTCACCATATTCTCCGGGACTTCAACAAAGAAGTTGATCTTCTTTCCAAACAAGGTCTGCTGGAACAAAAAGGCATATTAAACAACTGCTTGGTGGAGGAAGGGAGGACTAGTCCACTAGTGCAGTTAAAACTATTCTGATGATTGGTGGTATCATTGGCATTATTTTTCTTGCGTATCTTTTGGATATAGGGATTATAGACTAGTTTTTTTCTCTTGATGATGAACTATTTTGATATTAACACTGTTTTGAAATCCATTTTAATACCGGGTAGATAACTCTTTTAGTGACATTTGGATCCTGAATTATTTTTATTACCTTGTTGGCTAGGAGAAGTTATTGTAGTGATGGATTAGTGGAGATTTCTTTTTGAAATAATCATGCATATGTAAATGAAATTATTATCTAATATATAATTTCGGACTAATTTTGAATTTTCTATTGGGAAAAAACTCTTTTTTTCCCAAGAAAAAATTACTCGATATTATATTAAAATATATATCATTTACATAGCAAGCTCTGATGTGCTGTAAATCAGAAGAAGATATAGAAAGTGAAAAAACTCTTAACATGTGTGAAATGTCATAATATATGGCAAGGGATATAGAAAGTGGTTGAAATAAAACCAAATCCCAACAACCCACTTAAATGGCATATAATATGGCGCACATTTCAAGATCACAAAAGAATATGGTTTATATAACCATGAAATATAAACCATAACATATGGTTTTTAAAATCCACATATTCGTGGCACATAACCTATGCTGGCATATATTATGAAATGGGTGTGATTTTATTAACCATATAATATATGGTTAGTGTTGTGGCATCAAAACTTGGAAATGGTGACACCCATATCATAAATTTTAACTTGGCGTTTGGTTTATGCCATAAAATATGGGATATGAGTTTTTTTTATGGTGGGATATAACCATAATATATTCACTTTATAAAAATAATTTGCCACATGATTTTAACTAGTAATATGAAACCACATTATTTTCCATATGTCATGTTGTCACTGCCACGTGTCTTATTCACAGAATGTCACATGTCCAACTCTGCCAATGCCACATTACTTTTTGACTGTTGATTTTTTACTCGTTTGTGCAGAACTTTAGAACAACATAACTTTCACATACGGACTCGGATTTTCGATCCGTTTGCGCCACCAAAAATATTACGACGAGCACTTCTCGATCATGTCGTTTGCTTGAGCATTTGAGAAATTTGAATTTTGAGCATTTCAGGATCCATTTTGGATCATTCCTCCCCACTAAGACTTTTTGGTCCTCCAAAAGGGTATTAACCAATCATCAAGTGCGGGATAGGCCACCCCACTTGTTCTTTGTCCTTAAACTCTGTCATGTGCACTTGTCTCATCAAGATCAATTGTAAAACAAGCATGACAACTGACAACATATTGTTATCCACTTGTACTCTTTCACATCTTATTGAAGCCACTACCATCCATGTTGAAAACATTAGAAGCGATAACATCATAAATATGACTGCAAATGAGCTAATATGTTTGAAGTACTTGCACGACATTAACTTATCTTGAAGCAAAGTATGATTGAACTTCCATTCTACAACCATTTCATGTTCATGTTGAAGATCAATTGTTTGATTTGGCACAATTATAGGCGTGTTGCTTGCATAAGTTGTCTTCCTTAATTGTTCCATTGTTTGAAGAGATTGATTTGTTTTTAAGTGATGAACATGTACAACATATTCATTGCCTTCTTTGATTAAGTGATATTGATTATGTTCCATGTAGAATATTGTTTTGCGAACATACAAATAAGAATTGCCTAATACCATTCCACATTCATTGAGTAGCACCACATCACACATTACCTCATCCACAAACTTTGATGAAACTGCAAAATTTAAAGTGCATTTCTTTGTTATGTGCAATTTATGATTGTTGCTTATCCATTTAAGTGAGTAAGGTTTATGATGCATCTTAGTGTTTAATCCCAATTGTTTAACCACTTCCTCTGAAATCAAGTTAGATTGAGATCCATTATCTATCAATGTATCGATCTTAGTATGTTTCATTATCACCCTTATGTGAAACAACTTGCATATAGAATCATATCCATCACCAATTTTACCTGTCAAACCAATTGTTGTGATCTTAGTTTCATCACCTGAATCATATCCCAAGTCTATTGGTCGTGTTGATGCTGCAACTGTTTGCCTCCCTTTCCTCTCTTTGGAACACTTTGGTCTCTTCTCGGGATGCAATTGACAACAATGGTCATCTTCATGCCCTTCTTTCTTGCAATGCTTGCAAGAGAGCTTCTCTTCCCTTCTTGTCGTTGAATTTGCTTTCTTGTCATTCCCCTTTCTTTTGTCCTCTTTCCTTGTAGACAATTCCCCTGATACACCAACTCTTGTTTTCTCTGCTTCAATGTATGTTGCTTGAACATAAACCTCATCAAGATTAGTAGGTCCAAACATAAATACATTATTACGAATATGTGCAGGTAAACCTCTTATATACTTCATAAGAGTTTCTTGAGCGGGGATGATTTTAAGGATGGAAAATTATTTTAAAATGTAGAAACCTTGGCGAATCTTACTAATCCTTCATATGTCAACTATAAATGTTTGGCGATATTTTTGTAAAAATAATCAAATTTCTAAGTATTTTATATAGTTTTTATAAAATTTTGGCGATTTTTAAGGTAAAATTTTTTTATCTTATAGAGTTTGGGCGAATCATTTTTAAAATAGCGAATCTCGTTTTTGGAAAAACCATGGAAAATTAGCCCATGAGCAAAATTTAGCCCCTAAAATCATCCTTGTGTTGAGTATGTAATGGAATGTTTAACATTAATGCCATCTTACGAAATTCATCTGTGTATTCTTGCACCGTTTGTCCCTTTCTTAGTTTCCGACCTTGCCATTCAATTAAAGCCTTCTCTTTATAATCCAAAGGATAAAATTGCTTTCTAAGTGCAAAAACAAAATCTTGCCATGATGGAAATACATTACCCACTTGTTGCGTGCCATTTTGCAACTTACTCTGCCACAAGATAAGTGTTGTGCCTACAAGATGAAGCGATGCCAACTTGATTTGAGTTGCCTCATCCTTGATTTGTTGCACACTGCAATAAACTTCCATTTATCTGACCCAGTTATCAAGCCTCTCAGCATTGACTTCACCATCATACAAGGGTAATTCAAATTTCACATCAAGCTTAAGTAAAGGCATATCATGTTTATGTTTATGGGAATGTTTTCTTGTGGTGGATTTGGAACTTGTACTTGAAGAAGAAGAAGTTGATGAAGAAGAAGGATGTGAAGGAGGAGGTTTAGGAGGATCCTCTCCTTCTTCACTTTTGTCTTGTTTAGAATATTCCCCTTGGAAAGGCCTCTTCCGTTCCAAGTAATCCTCATATAAGACCTTTACAATCTTAGACATGGCAAATAAAGTCTTTTGCAACTCTATCTCGTTCTGAGACATGCCTTCTTTCGATGCCATCTCCTCACTTTGAGAAGTCCTCTTTCTCAATCCAATCTTTGGATCCCTTTCTACAAGCTCGCCTTCACCGCGACTCATCTTTTCCCTGGTAATCATGCAAACTCAAAAACCAACAGTCATCCTGCTCTGATACCACTTGATATGAAATGATATTTTAAAGACTATGGTTAAGTTTTAAAACATGAGTTCATTAACCAATTAGGAATTGATGAAAGAAGCATAAATTAATGAGATATCATAGTAGCCATAATAATAAATGCATATCAAAAAGCAAACATAAGGAGCAACAAACCATAACAACAAGCTTGATAACGGAGTTCGACAAGGTTGCCTACATCTCCGGGCCTTTGTCTCAGTGGGGGAGGCTTCTTTATTAATTCTTCAATGCTCTAAAAGTACATCAAAATTACATCAATAGATCTCTGACTGGCTCAGCTATGTTCTGCTCTACCTAAAAAACGCAATACAACAGATGGCACTAAAAAATGTTGAGTGTGGCTCTCGGAATAAGCCTCCAAAGTTTGCTTGACTCGTTAGTTTTTTCTGCATAAAGTAAACTATTCTGCTCTAGTCTTCATAAATTCGACCGATAGGTGAGTTGATAAAAGTTTTGGTTTAAAAAGAAGTGGTTGTGGAATCAAATCCCAACAAACCCACTCTTTATGGCTAAAATCTCACAAAATCAATATGGGCAAAATACCAGAATATATAGTTAAAAATAACCATTTTTAAAGTTTTAAAACCCACTTTGATATATATATTAGGAGCGCGCCTTTTAATAAGCTCTTAACCTGCATGAAATTCCATAATATATGGCAAGGGATATGGAAAATGGTTGAAATAAAACCAAATCCCAACAACCCACTTAAATGGCATATAATATGGTGCGCATTTCAAGACCACATAAGAATATGGTTTTTACAATCCACATATTCGTGGCACATAACATATGTTGGCATATATTATGAAATGGGTGTGATTTTATTAACCATATAATATATGGTTAGTGTTGTGGCATCAAAACTTGGAAATGGTGATACCCATAACATAAACTTTAACTTAGCAATTTTTTTATGCCATAAAATATGGGATATGAGTTCTTTATGGTGAGATATAACCATAACATATCCACATTATAAAAATAATTTGCCACATGATTTTAGAATATGAAATCACATTACCTGCAACATGTGATGTTGCCACTGCGACGTGTCTTACCTACAAAATGTCACATGTCCAACTTTGCCACTGCCACGCCATCTTTTGACTGTTGACTTTTTACCTGTTTATGTAGAATTTTAGAACAAAATAACTTTCACATAAGGACTCGGATTTTCAATCCATTTGCGTCATCAGAAAGATTACAATGAACACTTTGTGATCATGTTGTTTTCTCGAGCATTTGAGAAATTTGATTTTTGAGCATTTCAGGATCCATTTTGGGTCACCCATGAAGAGTGATTGGGAACAAAAGTGCTAATAAGAAACACATTGAATTGAATGCATTGAGGAAATGCATGCTTGCATAAGAGGGTAGACAATAAATTGCTCATTAAGGAAGGATGACCTTCCAATACTTTTCATGAATTGTAAATGTGTTAAAGAAAGGAAGTGGTTGACCATTAGTATTGGCACCACTAGCTACCAGTAAGAAAATAAGTGTTTAGATGCAACCATATGAAAGTTGGGTTTCATATTATAATATGTTAAATTGAGGACATGATCAACTTGTAGCATGAAACACAGTCCTACTGCAATAATGAACGAGAATGAATAAGCCATATGGTAAAGAGATTCGTTGAGCTCCAACACACTAGGGCAAAGTGCTTGTCATAAAGTGTGGAAAACTTGAAATCAATGCAAGGGTGCATTGGGTATGAATGTGGTCATGAACATTGGCAAATTGATTAAAGTCATTTGATATTTGAATTGCATTTGGAAAATTTGGTATGCTGAAATGATGCATGCGTAAAGAATGATATTTCATTTTTTGTGTGTGTCATTGAATAGATAAAAATGATTTGATTGTTAGTATGCACGGTTCTGAAATTGTTTGTGAGCCAATGCAAGTATGCAATGGAAATATAATTTGCATGAGAACTAACACTTTGTTTGGTTGATTGAACTTGAAATTGTAGAAAAAAGGGTCTTGGATATGGAAATGTTGTAAGCCCATAAGGAAGACCAATTGCCTGTTGAGACAAACTATTATGGGAAGGAAAATCCCATACTTGTGAATCTGGATCCTGTATGGAACGAACCTGAAAATAAAGTGTGGGAATTGGAAATCTGTGAGTGATAGATTTGCAAGAAAATTATGATACAAGTGAGATGAGAAAAGTCTGTGCTAGAGGGACAGAGAATGGTTGTCAAGCTGGAAAGCATGAAAAATGGTATTATTGTGATAGAAGAACCATGTGGTAAGCCATGACCGCCCTAGAATATGTTTTGTTGTGCTAACACAAGCCAGAGGGATGCCTCAACTGTAAGACTCGATGAAGTCTCTAGAACTCTTATTATGCGAGAAATCCTTGGCAAGGAAAGATGGATCACCCAAGGGACTATATAGCAAAGAAGGGGATGCCTGAGCTTGGGCCTAGAGGGTGAGTGACCGCGAGGAAGATGGGACTTTGATAATTATTGTAAACTATCGATTGGAATCATGCACACAATGGGTATGTCAAGCAAAACAATGAGCCAAGTTAACGAGACAACCATATGGATGCAGATCCATGAACTGCACAGATAAGTATTGTGTTGGAATATGAAATTTTTCCTATTGAATTTTGAACAACAATAAGATGTTTTCACATGAAATTGTGATTAATATGCTTATTGTCCAAAATTATTGTAGGCAAGTGATGAAGGCCAAGGGTCTGGAAAATGACCAAACTATGAGGGAAAAGAAGAAGGTAATGTTGAAGAAGTTGAATGACAAAGGCATGAAAGGTGTTACTAAGAAAGAACATCAGGAACATTGTTCCTTTGAAGGGGGAGGGGATTGGAATACCCTTGTTTCCCCCAACTTGTAATTAATCATAATTTATGATTGCCATGCAATGGCTTGCAAATATTGTAAATGTATTATTGTTTAATTGTAAACGTCGACAGTTGACTGATGGGAGAAGCCTTAAAGAATTAGCCATGATATCACTAGACGAATGAAGGGAAGTTCTATTAAGTTAAAGGACCCCAAGCCACCTTGCAGAAATATTGATTGGAAACATTCAAATTATTTACCCTTAGCATGGATAACAAGACAAGTCAGTTAATGAGGAGGGGTTGGTAGTTGAACAGCCAACCACCCAAATGAATGGAAGTGTGGAGGGTTTTCGAAAAGGACAAGAAGCGACCAGCTAGAGGACAGTAGGAAAGATCACCACGGGTCCCCAGGATTGACCCACGAGTTGCCTTCTGATAGAAGAAACTGAAGGACAGGTCGACAACCGACCTAAATCATGCGTGCAAGAAAATCACACGGGAAGGGATGTGTAACGGAGAGATGCACAAAGGGAGAAATGGAGGAGGAATTCAGTCTTTGAGGAAGAGAATTGTTGAAAGGAATGCACTAGAGTGTGCAATAGGAGGATCATAAAACCCATAGAAGGGTTCCAAGTTGGAAGATGGAAGACCTGAAACCCAACCTGAGCTAAGAGGGCCACGAGCTTGATGTTGTGAAGACATCTGATAAACCTCGAAGGGGCTTGGGCTAGGTGGGCGTAAGGAAAATCTCTACCTAGATTATAGTGAATGAGAGTAACCTTCAAACCATATTGAGAACCTGAGAGAGATACCCTAGTGATATTATGGCTTGGCATGAGGGTGGCCAGAATGTTAAAAGTGAATGCCTCTGATCCTATGGTTGGGTGGAAAGGAGAACACCCACATTCAATCAGTTGACAATCAACTGTAATAGATAACTATTTCATAGACTCTATGTAATTGAATTGAAATGCATGATTGAATGCTTGTACTTGTGTTATACATATACATCCTTGATATATAGGGATGATGGTGTAACATTGTATCTTATTTGGATGCTAGATAATTGTGATTTGGATTGTCGGGCTGATTGGGAATTCAAAGTAAAGTTTGAATATCATATCCCGTCAATGACTTTCTGTTTTAAATCTTGTTAGATAGGGAACAATGCTACTAATGGGTTTTAAATGAAGTTGGGGCATAAGGATTTAGCCTATGTGCTCGTTATAAAATCCTCGAAGGGATTGTTCAAGAATCAATTTCGTAAATACAGAATTGGGACAAACTCTACAGGATTGTTTAGGTCCTGTCGACCCCTCGAGTTTCCTTTTCCTGTTATATAATTTCATTTTTGTAAATGGAAGGTGCTTCCTTCAAACCATTTTCTTGTCCAAGTGACCTCAGGTTCGAGTCCACGAACTTAACCAAATATTTTGTAAGATTTAAGAGTGTAACCCTTTGGGGCTTGTCAAAACCCCATATAACCAGGACCCTGGAACACAGTGATACACTCAAAGAGAGATAAGTCTTTTGAGCTTCGATACTTCGAAGGTCCGGAGCTTCGGGATGTTAGAGCTTCACAACACTCTAATCCTGCCGAAGGTAACCTGTCGAAACGATGACCAAACGGTTGATCGGAAACTAGCAGCTTCTTATCTGTTGTCGTGGGATTCGCTTTGTCATTAAACCCTAACCAACTTTTTGGCCGCGAAATAACGCGAGCCGTCGATCCAAGAAACATTGAGATCTTTCCTGACTGTTGGATATAAGCTACGGTCAATTAAACGTTGACTCACTCTGGGAGTAAAAAGGTGTTTGACGATCGGAATCCCTGAATGTCGAAGTCCCAAAGTAACATGGGTTGTAGATCTAAGAATCCTTCAAGACCCTTCTCAACCGTTAGATTGAGCCTAATGGAAGGATAGGGTAAGCGATAATGTTGACCGACAATAAGCATTTGTATCCCCTTTATGACCTATTTGGTAGGTAAACCTTCAGGACTTAAATGGGTTAAGAACGGGAAAGGTCACGAACTCGTGAAATCCTGAAGTGGCGAAATTCCGCCAACTGTCAGATCGAGGGGACGAATTTGAGAGCAATAGGAGTCATTGATCTGAGGGTTCGTTGGGATTCTTTCTCAACCATTCCATCTACTAGTGGAAGGATAACGTAAACTCTTCGACAAAGACTTACTGCAGGAAACATGGAGTACAAAGGGTAAGAATATCTCGAAGGTCGAAGGTCGAAATATGTGGCAAGGGATTCCGGAAATTCAAAACTTCGAAATTCTGGGAGATTTGACATGTCAATGCATAGGCCAAACGTTGAAGCGTCGAAGGCCGAAGTACGTGACGAGAGTTCTAGAACTTCGGAACTCTGAGACTCCAGGAAATTTGAGGATATAGGAGAGTGTGTTAAGCAACGAAGCGCCAAAGTTCCCTTGTTGTAGTGTTCAGTTCCAATTGGATGGGCGCGCGTACACCATGATGATGTGGCATGCATGGATAATGCCACGTGGCATCGTGGGATTGGTTGAGATTTAAATTCTAGCAAAATCATGGGAAACCATGTTACAATTGGGAGATATGTCAACCGTCGATTGTTGATCGAAGGCACGGATCAACGATCATGGTTCAATGGAATCCAAGTGTAAAGTCAAAAGAGTCGAGGAAGAATCTCGTCCATTGATAAAGGTTTCGGAAGCAATCACAACCATTGAATTAAGGAGCCCTTAGACGTTGATGAGAGGAGGGATGACATCATGCTAACATTATGTTGATATCACGAACCTACGTGTACGAGGAAGCCACATGGAGGCATGTAATTGGTCAGAGTGATAGGGAGTGAGCCCCTGTCGAGTTCAAGGATTGGAAAAGTGGCTAAGTGTCGAGACTCTTCGAACGGACTTATGAAAGGAAGAATTAGGCATTCATGAGTCCGCAAGTCCGTGAATCCGCGAGCCCGCTTAGATAGAAAAATAATCTAAGTATTGAGACTCTTAGGACAAACTTATGAAGTGAAGAATTAGCATTCGTGATTCCGTGAGTCTGCCTAGATAGAAAAATAATCTAAGTACTAAGACTCTTCGGACATACTTATGAAGGGAAGAGTTATACATTTGTGAGTCCACGTAGATAGAAAAATAATCTAACTGTTGATATTTTTTGTGCAGACTTATGAAAGGAAGAATTATGCATTTGTGAGTCCACATAGATGGAAAAATAATCTAAGTGTTGAGACTTTCGAACAGACTTATGAACGGAAGAATTATGAGTACGTGAGTCCGCGAAACCACCACTCAAGAGAGTGTGTCAGAAGAAGGTCCAAGTGGCGATGGTTGTAGGCCTGTAGGGATTGAAGTTCCACCATGGCAGACTAGGCTAGTACCACATCAGGACCAGGGTGTCACCATGTTAATTGGCACTGTCAATGACTCGTCACGTTGATGCCATGTGGAAGTAAGAGAGATGTTTCCTATGTAAACCCAAGAACTTTGGAAAGTCATACCTTTTGTTCCAGAGCTCAATCCTGAGTGAATTTATTGTCTTTCAAAAGCTCTTGATGAGCAAAAGAGGATGGAGTTGTGATAGAGAAGATTTAAGAAGTGAAAATTTAATACTCCATCCCTTAAAAAAGTACTTAGGAGTCGGGTATGTTACACGTTTAAAAGCTCACACACTCACCAATACACTTCACACATATGAAAGAGTCTCGAAATACAAGGAGGAGAGCGCACTTGGCGTTCATGGTGTCGAAGTCACATCATGAGTGAGGGGTTAAGGGGTACTAAAGGCCCAATTCATTTAAATGATGGATCATATTGTTATAGTGTGAAATATCAATTAAAAAATGGGAAAAATCATCATATAATAATATTTATTGTAAAAATCTTAAACTTGAGAAAGTCATATAATTTTTTATATTCAATAAATAAGTTCTTCACCTTTCTATGTTTGTAGGTAAAGCAAATAGAAGCCGAACAACTTGAAAGGGAGGAGATTAAAGCCCAAAAGTGTAGTGTAACTTATCTTCAAATGGCATTTAGAGGGGTAAAGTAAAAGGAAATAATCAAAATAATTGAAGTCACAATCAAGGCAATTCAAACCGTTGTAAATGAGACAATCTTTTGGGAATTTTAAGTGTTCCGTATTTTTGACATATACACGTATGTTTTAAAATTTAGAAAAGTACATAGGTTGGTTATCCCTTCCTTCAGTATTCTAGGGTTATCAAATTGTTATAATGGTTAATGAAATATTAATATATAATTTGTTTATTCTTTTATATTTTTTTTCATAACGTTTTTTCATCCATAATCCATAGATTCTCTATATTAACTAGTTTTGTTTTTTTTTTAATCTAACAATTTATGTGTTTATTTGAAACACAATAATTAGATATAAAATCATGAATTCAAAATTAATTAATTAATTAATAATAAGTTATATTACTTATTATTAATTTTTCTAAGGAAAATATTATGGTAAAACTCAATGGATGTTTCTCCACATTTGTGGATAACATTTCTAGTAAATTCATTGTCATAGATTAGTGTGTCTTATTTAGAGGGATTCAAATCTTGTACCTACTAGCACAAAATTAGCTAAATGCCCAACAAAGTTGGTGATAACCACTTTAGCTAACTCCTTGGGATTGACTATATTAATTATTATATACACATTAATACAATATAAAGTTATGCACATATGCTTGAGGATAATTATAACATCAATGATCTTTCATAATTTTGCATTGGTGCTTTGGAATGTCTATTGTACCCATGCATTAGACAATTTATCGCACTAGTGCCTTGCCATAGATTCCAAATCAATTCTCTTACAAGTGCGCCTCACCTAAAGAGATTTGAATCTTGCACCTACTAGCACAGAACTAGCCAAATACCCAACAACATTGGTGATAACTAGTTTAGCTAGTACCTTGGGATTAATTATATTCCTTACTATATAAACATTAATACAATGTAAAGTTATGCACATATGCTCGAGGATACTTATATCACCAAGAATCTTTCATAATTTTGCATTGGTGCTTTGGAATGTCTATAACACCCATGCATTATACAATTTATTGCACCAGTGTGACGCCATAGATTCCAGACATATTCTCTTCCTTGATATATATGCGTCGATGTTCAACCTTGACCTTAGATGATTGATGATTTAATATATGGTGGAGATGTCTATGCTACAATGTGGAATATACACTCTTAATTGAGATTACATGGCACCACAACAATTTGGGGACATATGGTCTAACTTGCATCATATATAAAACTACACAAGTCCATTTTAATATGGAAGCTTTGGCGTTGTGTGTCTCCATAGCTGCACTAGTGCTTCCTGCATACCAAAAACAATTGTTTCTTTGACAGTGGGTACCACAATGCTGCATTCAGTGGTGGGGCACCTATTTTAATGAAGAGCACTAGCATGCCATTCAATTAGATGCATTTTTTGGGTTGTGATATGCCATGTGCTCATATCTATCTTGGTGCATTTATGCATCATATATGTCTTAGCACATCAAAAGGAAAACCTCTCCTAGTTGGCCAACAACCTTTACAAAATATCCATGAATGTTTCTTTTAAAACATTTAGAAAACACCTCTACATCCAATTGCGGAGGCTTTAGCAATTTTATTTTATTTTGACCCATAAATATACATCAAAAACCTTTGCTAAAAACATGTTTCTTAATAATAAAAGCCTAGGGAGCACCATGATAGAAAAATGCAATGTGAGGTAATGGGGATAGCTACCAAGGCAAAGCCCTAACATAAGTGCAATCACATACCCATCTCTCTTATAACATTCATAATTTATGCTAAGATAATTAGAAAGTTAGCATTTCATACATATTAAAAATATTTCACCTTTGGTAAAATAAGGTTTAAAAAAACAAGGCGAGCTACAAAGCAACAAGTCCTTTCCTTTAGGGCAAGAGTGCAATTGCTTGAATCTTGGATGAGCTTGTTTGAACTTGCTTGTTTGCTTTCCTTCTTCTAAGAACAATTGGCAAACACACGGGCCATTGAAGTCCATGTTCCATATGTTCTTTGTCAAATGGTGGTCGTGACAACTAAATGAGCGAATATCAAAATCTGGGGCAAGTTGTTGGTAATTCGATAGCATATAGAAGATGGAATGTTGATGTGATTGGTATAACATTGAGCGATAGGGTTCATGTTCAAGACACTTTCATGGCTGGTTGTATCGGGATGATGAACCAACGATTGCGAGTATCAAAGTTCGGGGAAAGTTGTTGGTCATTCAATAACATATAGAAGATGGAATGTTGATGTGATCGATAGAATGTTGAGCGATAGCGTTTGTGTTCAGGGTGCTCTCCTGGCTACCTGTATCAAGATTATGAACCAATGATTATTCGATATTAATATGATTAATGAATCCTCTTATATATGAATTGTGGCCTCAACAAGAAATAAACTTAAGAGATGCATGTATGTCCATAGAATCATTTCTATCATTCAATGTCCAAGTGTTTTTATAGTGAAAATATTAAGCAACTCTCAAAATTCAAATAATAATGTGACTGATTCATGCAACACAATGGTCTCAATATGCCTCAATATATGTTTCATAATTTCTATCATAAAAATAATTCTTTCATAAATATGGAGGGGAACCCACAACATTTGAAGGGGTATAAATAACCTGGAGGGATGGGGTCAGAGAGGACCTGGGAGAGAAAATAAAATAGTTTTTTATTTGGGGCATCCAAGAATCAAATAAAACGGTGGATAGAGGTTATTTTTTGAACCCCCAAGCATAGTTTTCAAGTAGTTTAGGACATTGCTTGATGATGAATTGCATTTCTTGAATGAGATGAAGTCGTCGGAGTCTGCACTAGTTATTGATTATAACACCACCGTGAGAATCTACTGCAACGACACAGATTATGGCGAGGTTAAAATATTTGAGTATAAACAATGATTATACAATGTCGCATCATGTGTTTGAGAGAATGTGGGAGAAAACCATGAGGCAATGTAGTAGACAGGGGATGTTGTTCTCTTTTTCTTCACTACCACTCGAGAAGAGATCAATGGTTTGGCCAATTAAAATAACTCATACATCCCTGTCATATTTCACAGATGGGAACATGCCACAACAAGGGTGACGTTGCATTTAGTTACTAGTGTTGGGAAAAGTGTTGCAATTGAAATAGAAATTGCAATTGTTGCATTTGTTTTTGGGGAAATAAATATAGGGCTTGAAGTAGTCTCAGAATTTATGAATGTTGGCGAAGGTCACTGGATACGCTCCTCCATTTCCATAGGCACCCTCATATGCCATTCCATCACCTACTAGGTATAGTTAACAACCTCCTCAGGCTCCACTTCATCAGATCCATGCCCTAGCTCCTTCCTCCCAAGGATCCATATGAACTCTAGGTCCGTAATATTATGAATGGAAAATGTGAATCACCGGTAAAACTCTAAGGACAAGAGATAAGAGTTATCATTCTAATATAGATGAGGAACCATATAGGTCTCTCTGAAAGTGAAGCCAAGTCTCGCTAGTTGGTGGGGAAGGAAAGAGGGAGGAGGTGGAGAGGAACCACGAGGAGAAGAAACCATGAGGAGCCTGTCTTTATGTGATGAGAAAATAACCTATAGAAACCTACTAATTCAGATGATTCCCATGACGATGCTTGTAACACAGAACAAAATCTAGTACAACACAAGCGCTGAGGCAATAAGCATGAAGTTACATTGGCTCTTCATGATGGATTTTTTATTTTTATGTTTCATTTTAGTGTTGAATGCTACTATTGCAGGTTGTGAGGATGACAAATATTTCCTCTCCCTTTGGTCGAGTAGCTCTGCACCTCTCCAAAGTCAAACCAAAAAAACAGACTGGCCTGGAATTGCCCCTCTTCTATTAATACAACAACCAGAGAGGTAAAGCCACATGCTAGAGGAAGAACTAAGCTTTGAAGTTGTTCCAAAGGGGGATTACACTATATAGATAACTATCGATAATTAGTAAAGGAAATAATCAAAGGAGATGAATTGGATTGACCTAAAGTCGTTGGACTCGACCATATACTTATCTGAATGTTCTAGGTACATATATTTCATATGTATATAAACAACAACAACAACAATTTTGAGGACTTCGTCGTGAGCTCGTTGTTGCCAACACTAACAAATCTACCTTCAGGTATGGAAAATTGATTGTAGATTATAATAGAATCATAATAAACTATTTTAATTGATGTTGCATTGATCAAGATATCAACATGATAACCAATATATGGTTTGGCAAGCTAACCATGCAGGCATAATCCTTAATATCCATGGCACTTTTAAGCGGATTCATCTATCAAGCAACATATAGCAGAGGTAGACAATAGTGGTAGTTTAGAAGTAATGTCATTAAGGAATAACTATGGTGGTGGTGTGACAGTGAATAGTGAAAGGCAGTAAAGAGCTCAGTGGTGAAAGGCGATGACTTGTACACCTAGCTCGTGCATTTTCACCGGGAAGTACATAGCAACAAGATGACATGGGTGAAAAGAGTCTCAATATGAGGCCAAATAAGACCTCAAAGTTCAAATTTAGGATAAAAACTATAAGATGTTGAAATTTACTTAAAAAAATTGGGTTAAAATCTTAGGCTGCCTGCAAGATTGATGTAAAATCGACAAACCAATTTGTATACTAAATAAGACCATGTCTTCTTAAAACTTGGGTTAAAACATCGATTCGAAAATGAAATGCTTTAAAGCTTTGGTTAAAACTTCGTTTTGATTTTTGTGACAAAACTAATGAAAAAAGGAAAACCGATTTATATATTCCCTATTGGGCTTTATGGCAGGGACTAATAAGTAATTCTCATAAACATATTATAAAAAGTTAAAAAAAAAATACAAACTTATTTTAGCTTAAATTTCAAATAATAAAAAATATTTATTTGATCAAATTTTCTCAAAACTTACAAAAGAATACAAACTTATTTTAACTTAAATTCCAAGTCATAAAAAATATTTATTTGATCAAATTTTATGGAAACTTTATAGGCTCCACTAAA
Organism: Picea engelmannii; assembly: GCA_009831015.1. NCBI lineage: Eukaryota > Viridiplantae > Streptophyta > Pinopsida > Pinales > Pinaceae > Picea > Picea engelmannii. Next base: position 310,232 of record ML786922.1, on the reverse strand, counting down.
ATTACATACCCCAACTTAACCCTTTTAACCTTAAAAATGAACCAAAGGTTCATTAACATTTTGAAAACAAGGTGTTTAAAAAAGTAAAAATATAATATCCTTATATGATTCACGAACCTTCTTAAACTAAAAGTAAAAAAGGAATATTCTTATATCATTCACGAGCCTTCTTAAACTAAAAGTGGCAAAAATATTCTTTGTTTTGTTTTAAAGTTTTTGTTACGTTAAGTGTAATTTATAAACACTTCACTAAACAATTTAAAAACATCGCAAAATGTTCCTTTAATCTTCTTGGTATAATTTGTCATTTGTCACAATGGCAGCCAACTTAAAGATAATTAAAATGCATCATATCATTATTAGTTCCTATCAAAGGCCTGGGATTATAGCAATGAGTTTGCTCTTTGATTCTAGATTAGTTTCTAGTTAATTTTAAATTTGTGTACTATATCCAATGTATAACATAGGAAATTAATCAATCAATCAATCTATCTATCTATCTATCTATCTATCTATCTATCTATCTATATATATATATATATATATATATATATAATAAAAAAACATATTTTTCTAAAATTTAATTGGTTAATATCTTTGATGTCTTATTGCATGCTTCACGTCATTCGATGTATAGAATTGATTATACAATTAATAAATTTGTCAAATGTTGTTTGACAAGAATGAATGTTGGGTGCATAAATATTAAATGATGATGGTACTTTTTTTTTTTAAGTAAAAAACAGATCCTATTATATTAATATTTCAAAATTACACCATGACATGGAGGTGCCATCTATCCTGCCTGTGAAGGAAACCGAGACAGTTGGCCAGTCCAAACTAGCATGCAAACTCAAAACATTGCTTTGCCACCCTACCCGAAGGAAACCAGGGTGCATGGCCAGTTTCAACATTAGTCTGATAATGCCTATGCTATCGCTACCATGGCTATGAGCTAGAAGAGCTACAACTCTGATAAACATCAAAAAAAGAAAGAGTTTTGAGAAATGTTGAACATGAGAACCTATTAACCGGTGTCCTCGCGATCGTCCTTCTCGTTGCCGCGTCTAACAGGAATGGCATAAATCTGAGCGCAGGTGGGGCATTGTCGCCTTAGGGTGGTGCTAGAGTAGGCGGCATACAACATGTCCAGGCGTTGGTTTATGTGGACAACTCTGAAGATTTGGTCGTCCACCATGCTGCAAACCTCAAAAATCAAATTCATGTGCTCTGGGTGAAGAAGTGGTGGTTGGGGTGGCGATTTTTTCTTATCGTCCTCCTCCTGGTGTGCTTGTTGCTCTCGTTGCAGCTTCAATTCATCAAGAGCCTTGCAGGTGTTCTCCTCATTGCCTTCCATCAGCTCTTCCTCTACCAGATAGGTGGTGAATTCCTCAATGGGAGTGTCACTGGGACCGTGTGCTGCTCGCGGGTGGGGAGGCAGTGCGTCTGCTCCAAAACACACAAGGGGGTTCCAATTGTTCGAAACCGTGAACATGAGACTTTCAGAAAAATTTTGGGGGAGTTCCTTCGAAGGAATCTCCTCAACATACATTCTGGGGGGCGAATCGGTTTCTAAGGACTCCTTGGGTCTCTTTCGCTTGGCTAAAACCAGAGCTCGCTCAAACTTCTTATGCCTCTTCCGTCGTGAGTCGGTCGCGTACCACCCTGCGCCTCTGCGAGGCCTTCCCCTTGCTCGTGGCATGGTTAGAACAAGGACGAGAGCCAGAACTCCCCCTGCGTTGTTGTTCTCACTCAGCTCTGTAACCTTTCAATGCATCCCAAGGCCACCGAGAAAGCTGATAAGGGAGAAAATGGTGGCTATAGCCATTAAGGCTATGGTCTTAATGCTCTAGATGGTCGGTCTGCTTGCGCGAGTGAGAGGCCTCATCAAAAGGTGGAGGCCGACTGAGTTGATGCCCCTCATAACTAGGAAGGATATGAGGGTGGTTGGCCACCATTAATGGCCCCTCCTGGCGCTACTCCACGTGCCCACCCTGCTCCGTGTGGCACCCCATCCGGGGAATGATGATGGTACTTGACCTGTGTGCTAATTAATTATATTTTTTTAATATAATAAAATACGTATTTCTCTACTATTTGATTGGTGAATAAATTTGTTGTAATTTCAAGCGTACTTTCACCTTGTCTTTTATTGATGGCCACGACTTCCCAGGCTCGTATGTGGTTTCTCTTTACTGATAAGCTGCAAGCTAAGGTTTCTCGGAGTGGAAAGCGATAATTGATATCCTTCAGGAATTTTGTTTGGTATCGGGTTTGTGCATTAACAACACAAAATCAATTGTCCACTATTGGGGTTTAGAGGAGGTGGAGCTCTTTCCTTTCAAAGATGTTATCCCTTTCTCCTTTGTCGGGCTACATTTGGGTTTCAAGTATCTCGAATACTATCTAAAGCCTGGTGCCTCTAAAACTGCAGATTGGTATTGGCTGGTGGAAAAACTGGAAAAGAAAATTGGGCTATGGTGTAACAATTGGCTATCACTGGGAGGTCGATTTATTTTGGTCAAAGTTGTGCTGGAGAGCCAATCGGTCTTCTGGATGTCCATGGTTCTTATTCCGTGCCAAATTCTAAGTAAAATCCGTAAACTAATGTTTGATTTTTTGTGGAATGGAAACAACGATAAGCACCAGTTCCATCTTTGTAGATGGGAACTTTTGTCAAAACCAAGGAATTGGGGAGGTTGGGGGCTTCGAAATCTTCAATTATTCAACTCGACGTTACCCACTAACACTCTCTGGAAGTCATTGACTCATGAGGGCTTATGGCATAGCATTATTTTGGACAAATATTTAGGCAACTCCTCAGTGGTAAACTGGTTACGAAAATCATCCCACAGGCAGTGTGCGGCTTCCAGATTTTGGACTGGTCTCACTAGCAATCTACACGTGATTCTTCACTGGCTGAGATGGTGCCTGGGCTTGGGCCAACAAATTTCTATAGGTAGAGATAAAATCATTTGTTTGGAGGACCAATCCCTTCTCTCGGATCCCCTGATTTCGCATCTGAGCATTAATCAATACACATTTTTAGCACAACTGAGAGACCCCTCCAGCGCGACCTCCTTTCTCGAACAATGGTTAAGTAGTGATGCGCTCGGCCTCACTGGATTTTTAGCAACAAAGTGGCATCTTTATTACGCTACATTAAGAGGAGCAGACATCTTGCTAAGGAATATGACGGACTCCCTGGTGTGGACTGGGGGTGATTCCTTGGGCATTATTTCAGTCAAGAACATCTATAAGGCCCTCATTAACTCTCTGAACTTCCCAATTGTCAGTGGATGGTTACAAAATCTCTGGAAATGGAAGATTGAATTAAAAATAAGCTTTTCCCGTGGTTGGTTGCGAACCATAAAGTGCTCACTTGGGATTCGCTACAAAAAAAGGTTAGGAGGGGCCGGGGGTCTGCCAACTTTGTAACCGTAATTCTAAGGACATTGACCATGTCCTCATCCACTGCTCATTCTCAAAGGAGGTATGGAACCGCTTATACAATCTCTATCAGTTAAAATTAAAGTGGGAAGGTATTTGTTAAGCCCTAAATAATGTCTCGTTACCCCTTAATTGGGTCATATTACATTAGTAATGTTATTTTATTTATATTGGCTTTAGTCCATTAGTTTTAATTATACCTCCTAGTCTCCTATATATACCAAGGAGACATTTTCATTTGGAATCATCTTGTAATTGTACATTTATGTGGGCATAAGGAGGTTGTCCCTTCGAAGAGGCTTATTATCTGAATTTCTCTCTTTTTCAAGGCGTTGAGTACTTATTCTGAGGTTTTTCTATGTTATATTGATATTTGGTTCTTAACATATGGTATCAGAGCTCAAGGTCTTGGGGTTTCGCTGCTACATTTGAGACACCTTTGCATTTTCGCTATAACTTGTTTTCTACAATGTTTCAGAAGGAACGACTTGGAGGATATTTAGTAGACGGATCAAGGTACGTTGGATTAAAATTCCATCTCCTCAGGCCTTATACTTTCGGAGATACATCATGTGCAAGATAGGGATATGGAATCATCCTGAACCGAGTCATTACGAAATTTTCGCTATAAAAAATTTTCTGTAACTTTTCATACCCTGAAATCCAGAGGTTATTCACAGAAATTAGTAAGGTATATGTGGTAGAAATTTCAGCTTCTGGGTCATCTTACATTTGTAGATACACCCCATGGAAGATAGGGTATTTGACTAGTCCTATTGACTAGTCTCAAGAAGGTGTTCCAGGTAAAACAATCATAACTTCTTCCTAGAGTATCCAAATTGAGTGAGACCGGTTGCATTGGATAGTGGACAGTCTATAGTATTTTTGGTACGAGTTTCAGAATTTTATATCAATTATTTTGTGCAAGGAACGCTATACAAGTGAGATCTCCTGGAAAGGCCAAAAATCAGCAAGTTGTGGGAAAGTTACCGTAAATTCCACTTGGCACATCTAATTTTGATCAGACCTGTGGCATTGCAAAGAAGAAATATCAGATAACTACAAAAAATAAAGTTTCATACCCAGAAGGGTTGAAACTTTCGAGATACAGCAGAAGAAATATTTTTTAGCAGAACCACCTCAAAATCAAGGTTCAAAAGTGATACTTGGCCAACATGCCACCCAAAAAGGGAACTTCTACACCAAATAAGCCTCCAGAAAGTCCTACTTCGACTCTTGATGAAGGTGAAGAAATGTGTAGGGACATAAATGAATTACAAAAGAAGACAGTGACAAAAGATGAACTACAAGGGATGATGGATTCAACTGAAGCTAAATTGGAGGCAATAATGGATACTAAGATGGATGGTTTAA